>CM035417.1:196653084-197220584 GCA_020310875.1 Ceratopteris richardii | reverse complement strand
GCACTTAGGTAAGCTGAGGCAATATTTTCCTGAACTATGGGCTTCACACTCGATCTCATTCCGATCATATCGTTTCATGTATTGATAGAGAGAGAAAGAGCCCTGCATCATTGCAAAACCCTTGACATTTAAAGGGCTACATGATTTCCCTATATGCTGTTGAGTCTCAAGTTTTGAGTCTTCCCCACGCTTCTCGGGGTTCTTCAGCGTCAGTCACTTCTCCAATCCGAGCCTAGCACTTGAGTACTCTTTACTTTGGGGTAGGCGAGCAGATATTCGACGAGCTTATTGATAAACTGATTATGAACGAGGCTATAGCGATGTTCGAGGGAGCTATTGATGAGCAGAGCGATCGAAGTTTCTGACAACGAATTCGGAGTGTAGAGTTGATGAGAAAGAGGGGGATATATAATTAGATAGATAGACAGAGCAGAGATACAGAGAGACACAGAAATTTGAAAAATGGAAAATGGGCAAGATGCTGAAAACTTGGATATCGAACTGGAAAGGAAGAAGAAGAAAGAGGAAAAGGTCCTCCTCAATCCTCTCTCTCTCTCACTCTATGTTGACGTTGGTAATTGAATTGACAATAGCTTTGATTTCTTGAGATGGCACTTGTTGTGTTTCATGTAGCCCTTCCTGACTTTATTCTACCTAGTATCGATGCCAATCTATTTAGAAATTGAAGAGGCTTGTTACCCGCTACGGAAAGAATATGCTTCATTCACATTGCATGTCAATTTCTGTTAAAGAATTCACATTGCTCATAGTGTGTGTGTGTGTGTGAGAGAGAGAGAGAGAGAGAGAGAGAGAGAGAGAGAGAGAGAGAGAGAGAGAGAGAGAGAGAGAGAGAGAGAGAGAGAGAGAGAGAGAGAGAGAGAGAGAGAGAGAGAGAGAGAGAGAGAAGTATTGATTCTTAATTCTATACCCACTATTGGGCATTGATGATTCTTGTGGGAATGCTTACTTATTCGATATTATGTGTAAAGGAGATGATGGCTATATACTCTTATGGCTGACTATCACGAGCTTATAGTTACACTTTCTTTTGAGGGTTAATTTGGGGTTTGCATTTACTTTGATGTTGCTTTTCTTTTATCTTTCATCTTGTGCTAGGCTTCATTATGGTTAAGTTTTGTTAGTGTCTCATTGTGCCATCCCAAGATCCTTCTCGCAAACAAGAGAGCACAAGCCATATCCACAAACATACAAGGGCTTGTATATGAATCACCTCTGAGTCATAGGGTCCAGAATGACAACTCCCCCCCCCCCCCCCCCCCCCCAACAAAAAAAAAAGAAAAAAAGAAGCTTGAGAGTGTGCAGCCAAGCGTGGGGCCATCCACTCAAGAGCATGGTGTCCTATACAAGTGTATGGGGGATTCCACCAAGGGCCAAGAGTCCAAGAGTCACATTCCAAGAATGAACAACAAATAAGTCCAAGGGTCCTATCTATAGACTCTTTTAAGGAGGCGACTTGGTTCACGCAAGGTGGACACTCCACACTTGGCCAAACATTTTAACTATATGCACCTATCTTGATGTCCTTTGGGTTTGCGGACATAACAAATTTGACCATCACTTTTGGAAGTGATAGAAACTCGGTTCATAGAGCTTCCTTTGAGTTCATGCTCGTGGTGCGTGTGTACGAGCATGTATTCCTTTATAGTTTTATAACCACTATTGGACATTGATGACATTAGTAGGGATGTCATAGTATTAAGTTGATACTATGCATGGAGTTGATGGTTATGTTGTATTGAAGCTGAACACCATGAGCTTATAACTGTACTTTCAATTAAAAACGCATTTGGGGGTTTCGATTGGAATTGTCCCATAATATATAGTATGGTTGTAAGCAAACTCATGAGCTGGTTTATGTGCTCGATGAGTATGTTGGCCTCTTAATGATCTGATAACAACATTCACCAAAGGGTCGCTAAATTTTGGAAGATAGGCTTTTAAAAGTTGCTAGTGATCTATATGTCCCTGTCATTGGAAAACTTCTCGGCAAGTCCACATGGTTGATATAGATGTACCACGAAGAGCTTAGCTTCATGACTTTTCATAGTCGAACAAGTTGGTATAAACCTTGACATCTTCGTGAGTGACCAATGGTGACCCAAATGGCACTATGACCCCTTTAGGTTCGAGATAATTTAGAGGCAAAGCCCATAAAAATGTACGCCCATCTATTGTCACGAGTTTGTAATGGATTTTAAAGCCTTGCACATTGCAAGCACTAAGCTTTTAAAGTTGGCACTATGTATACCTCTGCACATAGGAAACTTGACCAACCAAAGCCTACATTTGGTGTATGTCAAGCTGTCTTGCAGAGCTCCACTTAATGCATCATGGCACTTGTGTAAAACATATTAGCGAATAGAATCATCCTCAAGAACACATCCTGCTTTACTTGTAAGATAACCATCCTAGATGGAATATTTTCCTCCATATGTGAGAGAGAGAGAGAGAGAGAGAGAGAGAGAGAGAGAGAGAGAGAGAGAGAGAGAGAGAGAGAGAGAGAGAGAGAGAGAGAGAGAGAGAGAGAGAGAGAGAGAGAGAGAGAGAGAGGGAGGGGAGGGGGGGGAGAGAGAGAGAGAGAGAGAGAGAGAGAGAGAGAGAGAGAGAGAGAGAGAGAGAGAGAGAGAGAGAGAGAGAGAGAGAGAGAGAGAGAGAGAGAGAGAGAGAGAGAGAGAGAGAGAGAGAGAGAGAGAGAGAGAGAGAGAGAGAGAGAGAGAGAGAGAGAGAGAGAGGGGGGGGGGGGGGGAGGGAGGGAGGGAGGGAGGGAGGGAGGGAGGGAGGGAGGGAGGGGGGGGGGGGAGGGAGGGAGGGAGGGGGGGGGGGGAGGGGGAGAGAGAGAGAGAGAGAGAGAGAGAGAGAGAGAGAGAGAGAGAGAGAGAGAGAGAGAGAGAGAGAGAGAGAGAGAGAGAGAGAGAGAGAGAGAGAGAGAGAGAGAGAGAGAGAGAGAGAGAGAGAGAGAGAGAGAGAGAGAGAGAGAGAGAGAGAGAGAGAGAGAGAGAGAGAGAGAGAGAGAGAGAGAGAGAGAGAGAGATGCAGGCAAAGGAAAAGGAGTTAAAGAAGCTGAAGGCATTGCAGAAAGCTGAAGCAGCAAAAGTAAATTTATCCTGATCTTGAAACTATTGGTTGGGCTTCAGAGTGCTTGCTGACAGGTTGGTCTTTTTGCAGAAAGAGAAAGGTGGAAAAGCTACAAAAGTGAAGGAAAATAAGAAGTCATGTTCTCAGGATGATGATGATGGGAAATTTACTGATCCCCCTACGCTTCCTGGTGAAAAAAAGAACTTGGCTCCCGAAATGGCCAAATCATATAATCCAGCTGCTGTAGAGGCTGCGTATGTTTGTTTAAATTATTTTTTTTAAAAATCATATGGCTGTTGTATGTAAAGTAACTTCGCTATCTCCTTTCTTGGAAAAAAATCCTCTATACAGGTGGTATGAATATTGGGAAAAGTCTGGATTCTTTGTGGCTGATCCTACGAAAAAGGCCACCCCATTTGTAATTGTATGTGATTTCTCTTTTTGAAGTGTTTTACTCTTTGAGAGCAGTTTAAACTTTTGTAGCCAGTCCCTTTACTAATTAGGTTTGATTTATAAATAAAAGGTGATACCACCTCCTAACGTTACTGGAGCGTTACACATTGGTCATGGCCTCACATGTGCAATTGAGGTTGGTTACAAAATTTACTTAGTGAGAGTTTAATTTCTACATGAGATGGCTTCTGTGTTCACATTGTTTGTTGTTTCATGCATAATATAATGTGGTTTACCTATTTATGCTTGATTTTATCCCTGCCAATGTGTTATTTGATGAAGGATACATTGGTTCGATGGCACCGGATGCGGGGCTTCAGTACGCTCTGGGTTCCTGGTGTTGATCATGCAGGCATCTCGACCCAGGTATCCTGGTCCTTGTGCACTAAAAAGTGGATATGTTTGTCATCTTCTGTACCATTTTTTTCAAGTGTGTTTATGTTGTTCCCTGACATATGAAATACATGTGTGCATCAATCCAGGTGGTGGTGGAAAAAAAGATAATGAAGGAAAAGGGATTGACACGTCATGATTATGGCAGAGAGAAGTTCGTTTCGGAGGTTCGTATTTAATTCCAGGATTTATAATCTATCTGACATCGTTAGACTCACATAATTTGATTTTTACGTGCAAGATAGGTTTGGAAATGGAAAGAAGAATATGGAGGAAGGATTTGCAAGCAGCTGCGAAGAGTTGGGGCATCCCTTGATTGGACAAGAGAAGTATAGTTTCTTTGATCTTGTGTTTTTTTTTGGTTGGAACAACATTGGCAATATAATAAAGATTGCTTTGAGAAAATTAGGCATATTCCCACTCCTCCATTGTCCTTGGAAAACTTATTCCCAGAATTTTCCAGGATAGATTTTTCATTTAGTTTGAATACACCACGTTTTTTCTTTTTTACCTATAGAAGAACTAAATGTTCTGCAGTGCTTCACAATGGATGCTCAAAGATGCAAGGCTGTGGTAGAGGCTTTTGTGCGCCTTTACAAGAAGGGTCTCATTTACAGGTGACGTACTGGTGCATGTTTTCTTCAGTTATTCATCTGGTTGGATGAAATTGAAGCCTTTTTATGTAGAATGATGGCTTTCATTCACGCAGGGCTGTCCGTTTGGTAAATTGGGATTCTACATTAAAGACTGCAATATCTGATGTGGAGGTATCGTGAGAATGCTATTTCTCATATTCATTTATTGTTTGGAGCTGTGAAACTTTGACTTCCTGTATTCAATGTTGTTCACTTCCCCATTTATCAACTTTTGTTGCTGTTCTAAATTTTGGCTGTGTGCATTTTCATAGCAGAACTTTTGATGTGAGAGCATTGGAGCTTGTTTTTAGATTATCATTGATATTTGTATTGAACGAGTGAGTAATTGCTAGCATCTCCAGAGAGAGTTCCCTTATTTTGATTAGACAGTTCTCTAAAACTCATCGCGAACAAGGTCTTTGTTTTGATTCCTATCATTTTCAAGATTTTATTTTTGGACCTTTTGCATATTTTTCTCCTCGCTTCTTTTTGTGCCAAAAATAGTCTTTTGTACATCTATCTTACCATTTTTTTTTTGGAAAGAACTTACATCACAATCTGCTTGCTGGGGTTTGCTCTTGTTTTCAGGTTGACTATGAAGATATTAAGGGAAAGACCTTGCTTAAGGTTCCTGGTTATGAGGAACCTGTAGAATTTGGGACTTTAACTTCATTTGCCTATCCACTAGAAGGTGGAGGGGAGATAGTTGTGGCAACAACACGCCCAGAGACAATGCTTGGAGACACAGCGATTGCTGTACATCCTGATGATAGTAGATACAAGCATTTGCATGGAAAAGTAGTTGTCCATCCATTTAATGGGAGGAAAATCCCTATAATTTGCGATTCTATTCTTGTGGATCCAGAGTTTGGAACAGGAGCTGTGAAGGTAAAAGTTGCTGTCTCTGTCCATTTCTAACTTATTGATTGGTTGATTGATTGATTGAAGTAAAAGTTAACTTTTGCAGATAACTCCTGCTCATGATCCAAATGATTTCGCTGTGGGTCAAAGGCATAATTTGGAGTTCATCAATATATTTACTGATGACGGGAAAGTTAATTCAAATGGGGGAGAACAGTTCGAGGGAATGCCTCGTTTTCTTGCTCGTGTTGCTGTTATTGAAGCTTTAAAGTCAAAGGTCAGTGTAAATATGATTTTTTGACTTATTTTCATTGCCATTATAACTATACTTATTTTTAATTATTTTAGGCATTCAATAGGATTGTAAGTTGTTATTTGCTTTTTGTAGGGTCTCTATCGAAAGACAGAGAACAATGACATGCGTCTTGCAATATGTTCAAGAAGTAATGACATCATTGAACCAATGATTAAACCACAATGGTTTGTTGCTTGTAATGGCATGGCGAAAGAAGCTTGCGAAGCAGTCCGAGCTGGCAGGCTTGAAATTATACCTAAGCAGTACGAGGGTGATTGGTTCAGGTTGGTGATGTAATCATGTTACGTACTGCAAGATGCAGATGTTCTCTGCTTCTTGTTAATGGTGAATTTGTTTATATGGTCATAGATGGTTGGAGAACATAAGAGATTGGTGCATATCACGACAGCTATGGTGGGGCCACAGGATTCCTGCCTGGTACGTGACATTGAAGGATGATAGAGATAAAACATTTGGAGCTTATGATGATCACTGGATAATTGGAAGAAATCAAGAGGAAGTGGAAGCTGAAGTGAAGAATGTTTTCCCTGGAAAAGAATACAGCATTGCTCAAGATCCCGATGTCCTGGATACATGGTTCTCTTCTGGATTGTTTCCATTTTCTGTAATGGGATGGCCTGAGAACACTGTAGACCTAAACACATTCTACCCAACAACTCTTTTAGAGACTGGGCATGATATCTTGTTCTTTTGGGTGGCTCGCATGGTTATGTTGGGCTTGACATTAACAGGACAGCTTCCATTCAAACAGGTGATTTGCATGTGATTTGTTGGTACTTTCAGATTTGGGTTCTGATGACATTTCAAATGCCATCTGACTATCATCTCTCTTAATATTTGCGTTAATAAATTAAAAGAAGTCCATGTATGTTTTTGAAGTGGGCACCTACACATCCATTCACTTGTGCATGTACACGTGCACACAAGATATGCGCATTTACACACATGCACAGAGACATGTATGTGCATCTACATTCATATCTATACATGTATATACTTATGTACATACATATCTTTATTTGTGCATGCACAGATATACACATAATGTGTAATATGTATACATGTCTATATATGCATGTATATATGTATGTGCATTAAGTTGTGTATATATAAATATACATGCATGCATGCACACAACGCACATGCGCAGATGCGTGTATGTGGATACATATAGCTATGTATGTTCATCGATATATACAGGCTTCAGTATATTTGTGCATGCACACACATACACTTGTGTATACATGTCCGTATATGCATATTATACCACACATACAGGCACACATTCATGTAAATACACATGCACACACACATGCCAATGTGCATTTGCATAGATGGATGGATAGATCGATGCACATATACACATGGCCGCACATGTTCACACATGCACGTACTCAAAACAGGGACACAGACATGTACATTCATATATGCGCATGCACACATGCAGGTGCATGTTACACTGTTCATCAGTGCATACATATGTACGTACATATACATGTATATATATGTGTGTATACACATATAAGTGTACCTATCACATGCGCATATAGGTATACATATTCAGATATACATATACATATACATATACTCTCGCATTATACATATACATTATACACATACATTATACACATGCACATACATACACATATACATACATACACATACACATGCACATGCACATGCACATGCACATGCACATGCACATGCACATGCACATGCACATGCACATGCACATACACACACATACAGATACATATACACATATACACACACACATACACATGCGCACGCGCACGCACACATACACATACACGTACACATATACACATACACATACACATACACATACACATACACATACACATACACACACACCTACACGTACACATACACATACACATACACATACACATACACATACACTTACACATACACACACACACACACACACACACACACACACACACGTGCGTGCACACACACGCGCGCACGCGTGCACATACACGCGCATACACACACATACGCGTGCACACACACATACGCACATAAAATTTCTTTTGTCACAGGGGGATAGCTGCTGCTGCACACCCCCTCTTTTTGACACACAATTTATGGCAGGTCGCCAGCTACCAGCCATGCATTGCAGCCTACTTCCTTCACCTTTGTGAGGTGGTTATTCAACCCTCCTACTCCATGGACCTGAGTGTCTCCTACACCTTTTTTCCGGTCTGGGGTATTCAATTAAGAATAGAAGTCAGCAGCCCACTGTTTCACATAATCCAGCCAGGCACTGCCTCGATTTTTCCCCTGATTCCTGTAAGGAATTGAACTCACAACCTCTTGGTTAGGAATGTGATGGGCTAACCACTTGCCCCAAAAGCCATGGTTGAGGATTACTTCCTAATCCTCTCTCTTAGGGTGTGGTTCAACCATCTCCTACCAGGATTATGTTACATTCTTCCCCCCTTGAACTCCTAGGGAATGTACCCTGACCAACTATGGGACTGGCAGGATGTACCCTGGATGTACCCTGGCAGGATGTACCCTGACCAGCTATGGGACTGGCAGGATGTACTCAATCAAGTTCCATCCAAGGATTCCCAAGGAATTCACACATTGCAAGCTAGCTCATTGGAAAGTTCGTTCCGAGAGCTTTCCAACGGTATATTACACGCCTCAATCCGACCTACGGATTGGGAGATACACCCCAATCATTGTAAGGTCCATCATTGAAATCGACGCGCGCCTTCCACAATTCCTACCCTTTCACATGGAGGATGCCCAAGCGCCTTTTTTAGAGGCCATTGGATCATTCCACCTTGCCCAAGCCTACTTCCTAGGCTCTGATACCAATGTAAGGAATTGAACTCACAACCTCTTGGTTAGGAATGTGATGGGCTAACCACTTACCCCAAAAGCCATGGTTGAGGATTACTTCCTAATCCTCTCTCTTAGGGTGTGGTTCAACCATCTCCTACCAGGATTATGTTACAATTCCCTTCTCCGGCAAGAGGTGGTTGGCTATGGCTGCCACCGCCCTTGTGTCTGAGGGCAGATTGGCAAGCCTTATCAACCATAAGGCTGAAAGCCTAGTCCGACACCTGTTATGCTCCGATAGGGTCACTGCTCCCACATAGCCCCCTTCCCATATGCCGTGCTGACCTCTCTACTACCAGCATGGGGCTTCTCCCTTTCCTCCTCTATGTGTACATGTACGTGTTAGTGTATGTGTACATGTACGTGTTTGTGTATGTGTACATGCTCGTGTTTGTATGTGTATGTGCTACTCCACCCGTTACAGATCTCATATAGTAAATGGTCTTCCACTTCTATGGACTTTGTGACAGGGTTGCCGAGGGAAGGGTCATGATGCCATCTGGGTCGCCGATTGACTCAGAAAAATGGAGAGGTTTACACAGACGCACCCCACCGTTAAGAGCCATGGGTAGCATCTTTATAAGCTTTATGAATTTCTCGATGAAATTTTTAGTGATCATGACTCGAAGTTCACTAGCATTTTTTGGCAAATTTTCGAGACACCGGAAATCCAACTGTGCATGTCTTCCTATGATCATCGTGAGACTGATGGACAGACAGAGTGGACAAATTAGACTACAGAGGATATGTTGCATGCATATGTTTCCCGAGGACAGTGTGATTGGGAGTGTTATCTTCTCCAAATTGAGTTTATAATAGTACTAAGCATTCGGCTACAGAATATAACCCATTTATGCTGATCTATTGTTTTGAGCTGAGACCACTGCTTTCTGTTGGAGTCACAGACACGCAAACTCAGTCTTGACTCTAGCTGATTTCTTGCGAGATATGTAAGAAATGTTGAAGACCTCGAAGGAAAGCATAAAGACAACCCAGGATAGAGCTGTCTTCTATGCTAATCGTAGACCTTATGTGGGTGTACCTTCAGGTCTCGAGAGGTTTTGAGAGGGAGTGAATTGGCGTGTGCATGAAGTTATCTTCTCGATATTGCGGTCCATTCCAGATTACAAGGAAGATAACTAGTGTGTACTATGAGTTAGATCTTCCTCCGAGAATCACTGTTCATCTTGTGTTCCTTGTTAGTTGCTTGAAAGAGAGACTTGAGCACAATAATACAGTAATGCTTGTTGAGGAGATCCCTACATTGGAGGACATTGTTCAATACATTCCACTAGAGTCAGAGGTTGTTCTGGACTAGAGGGAGAAGAAGAATTGGAGGACTTCCTATCTTGAGTATGGGATAAAGTGGAAACACTGGCCTGAGTCCGTGGAGACTTGGTTTTATTGCAAAGCAGATTGTTGAGGACTTCAATTATTTTTTGGTCTACATTTGAGGCTTCTAGTAGGCATTTTATTGACTTTAGGATCATTTGGACATGTTCACATCATAATGTTTTGTCCAAGTGCCTGAAGTCTCATTTTAATAAAACTTAGGTGCTTAAGCCTTAGCTTCATTTCTCAAGCAAGTACATTTCAAACTTTGTAAAACATCTTAGTCATCTTTTCCTTCTTCATTTTCTCCACAAACCTAAGCTTCCATAGTCAGCCCCATTCAATTTTCAGTGCCTACCAGTTGCAACTGGCCCTCAACCTGGACACATTTGGTATCAATGCGGAGTTCTTGAGCCAACCCTTTCACTCTCATCCTGTTTTGTGCAACTTGCTGATAATTTTCCTAGCTGGAAAGAATGCAGATTATTTTCTGGGTATTTGCGGGGATTAGGGATGTTTTGAAGAGCATGGTCCATGAGTTGGCTGAATGGAAAGCAATTTGACAAATTGATTACTTTGCAGATATATCTCCATGCAATGGTTCGGGATGCTCATGGAAGGAAAATGTCGAAGTCCCTTGGAAATGTCATTGATCCTATTGATGTGATTCAAGGCATATCATTAGATGGCTTGCTGAAAAAGTTGGAGCAGGGTAACCTTGACAGAAATGAAATTGAGAGAGCAAGGGCTGGAATAATTGCTGATTTCCCAAAGGGTATAGAAGAATGTGGTGCAGATGCTTTGCGGTTTTCTCTTGTTGCTTATACATTACAGGTAATTTATATAGATGGTATAAATGTGTAATCTTTCCCTTCAGTACGTTGGGCTTGTTAATTCAGTTTTTTTATAAGTTCTATTGTGTTTATTGCAGTCAGATAAAATCAACCTTGATATACAACGTGTTGTTGGGTATCGTCATTGGTGTAATAAACTTTGGAATGCGATAAGATTTGCAATGATAAATCTTGGCAAGGAATTTATTCCTTCAGATAGACCAGATATAGATTCTTTTCCATTCAGTTGCAAGTGGATTCTATCAGTGTTAAACAAGGCTATTGCAAAAATAAATGGTTGCCTTGCTGCGTATGACCTTTCGGGTGCAACAACTGCTGTGTATTCCTGGTGGTATTATCAGCTATGTGATGTCTTTATTGAGGTTAGCAAGCCAATATTAAATACAGATAAAGATACATCTGGGTTTAGTAATCAGAAACTGTCTACACAAGAGACTCTATGGATATGTCTAGACACCGGGCTCCGACTTCTGCATCCTTTTATGCCCTTTGTAACGGAAGAGTTATGGCAACGTTTGCCACGAAAGACTGGTGTCATGAAGCAATCATCCATTATGGTAGCAGAGTATCCATGTTTTGTGCCGGTGAGAATTCACAAGCTCGTGTTCCCCCTTCCTTCCCCAGCCCCTCTCTCTCTGCTGCATATTTTTATCAAGTGATGGTCATTAATGGCCATAGATTGTCCTTAAGTTCAACGTTTTTTTTTTTTAAATTTTTATTTTATTTTAAAAAATTTTTAAAAATTTTTTAAAATTGAAAGGAATGGGATTTTCCGGAGATCGAATCTGACATGCTAGTGGTGGACTCTATTGTACGCTCATTGAGATCTCTTCGGAAACAGTATGAGTTAGACCAAAAGCTAAGGTACCTGACTTTCGATTCCAGGAATCCAACAGTGCATGGGTTGAGTGGCATTCAAAGGATGAATTTGTTTATTAATCTATATTTTTTCCACTTTTATGCATATTCACATGTAGTTGAATAAACAACTGTGAATCAACACAAAAGTTGTAATAGTTGGTAGACCATGTTTGCCTTACTCCTTTATTTGTATATGATATTTTAGAATGTTTATTTTGCAAGTTAAACACACAAGGTTGGAACTGACAGGCCAGGTGCTTTGCTTCTTTGCCGATCTGATGCAATACGAAACGTGGTGGAAAATGTTTCCAAGGAGATCATAACACTATCAGGGTTATCAATGCTTGAAGTATGTTGATGATTCCTTCATACAATATTCTAGAATTGTATTTTTTGCTTTTTGATCATATTTTTGCTGGATCCACAGCTTACTCAAGATGTTAATGGAACTCCTGTCGGGTGTGGAGTGGCTGTTATAAATGATCAATTGACCGTGTATTTGAAGCTACAAAGTGTTGTTGATCCAGCAAAAGAGGTCGAGAAATTTGAGAACCGTCGTCTTGGGCTGCAGCTGTAAGTTCAGTCCCTTTAAAACTGAGTGGAATATTTAAACAGGCTCAATTTTTTTGCAGATGTTTGGGATGAGAATGTAACTTCAGTCCCAAACTGGGTGGAATATTGAAATAGATTCAAATTTTTGCGGATGTTTGGTATAGAGAATCATGGCATGATTTGCTATCAATAATGCCATTGAGTTTTTTTTGATGCTTTTGAATAATAGGAAAAAGGAGACACTGGCGAAGCAGATGAATATCGCAGGATATAGAGATAAAGTGCCTCAAAAGATTCAAGCAGAAAATGCTGAACTGGTTGAGAAGCTCACTGCAGAGCTGAATGCTGTAGAGCAGTTGATTGCCAATTTCCATCAGCTGCTTCATCGTTGAAATCTTCATCAACCATTTTTGGAGCCTTTGATTCAATTTTTATTTTATTTTTTGGCATTATGTTGTCCATAGTATTACAATCAATTTATCTGCACGTGTGGGGATTTCTCAAATAGAGTGAATCCCTTTGGGTTTTAGAAAATGTCACAAGAAAAGCAAGGAATGATTTATTGCAACATTGACTGGATGGCTAGAAAAAGGTCTGACGCTGAGGGCTTTAATATTATCAACAGGTATTGAATGTTCAATACCTGTTGGCTGTACATGATATTATGATGACACAATTTTTGATGTCTGTGTATGAAACACAATTTTTGAAACAATGCTGTCGAATGGCTTTATTTTTTTGTTGGCGTTTTTTTTGTATCGATATCTTTCAACTAATGGTTGTTGGCTTATGTGGGAATTTGGACAATGAGCTGACATTGAGATATGGTTGCAGAAAAATTGAAAGAAAGAATATGTATCAATGTGTACTAGGGGGCCAAATCGGCCCATGAGGTAAACATATAATCATAAGGCGGGCAAAAACCTGCCATCACTGCAGAATGAAAGTGCAAGTGTGTGGAATGCATTATATGCTGGATCTTTGTGTCCAATGTGAGAATGAAGAGAGTGAAACTATATTTATAGGGATACTAATATTATAAATGCATAGAGATTCCTAGGTTGACCCTGTGGGCAAAGTATGCATTAAGGAGTGTGTGTGGTGGTGGCTCTGAGGGTATGTTGTAGCCTGAACCTCTGAGTCTCTCAGACTCATGATGTTGGATACATCTAAAACATAGGATACATGATTGTTTGCTTGCTCTCTGCTCTGCCTGCCTCTGCTGATGCGAGTCCTGGCTCTCTGGGGTATGTGTTGTAGTCTGCCTACGGCTCTGGGAGAAGTGTGAGAGCTGAGCTCTGCAATCTGCCGCTTATCTAATGGCTGTTTTTGCAGAATGATATCTGCATGTCTCTGAATCTTGAGGAGATAACTGACAACATCATGATCAAAGGTATCTAAAAGTTTGTGATGGCCAGGAGCCCAAATTAATGTTGCATACGTGAGTGGAGTGACCATCATATTTCAGAGTGGCCCATCTTTGGACCTTTTGAAAAAAGGCATATTGCTACTTGTGCTCCAGTACTTTATGCCTTTCTCATCCCTGTACCATAGAGAATGTGCATATGAGAGTGAAAAAACGATTACTGAATCTCATGATAAAATCTTAACAGAACTAATGAAAAGTACATCACGTAAATTGGTTACAAGAGGAGAGAGAGCAAAAGAACCAAGGTGGAGAAATTAGAGAAAAATCAAAGAGGAGCGAAGTCTTATACAAAAATGAAAACAAAAATGAAGTGTTGAGAAGAGAAACAAATTGTAAGGATATAGAGTGGAAAGATTTTTTGAAAGGGTAAATCGATAGAGAACTAGGTTTTGAAGAGTAGTTTTGATTTGCTGATAGCAGATTGGTATTAAATTACGATAAAAAAATGCCATAGCGAGGATGATGACTTACTGGCGTTTGATATGTCCACCCTGATTTGGTTGATGCCCATTGTAAGGATATAGAGTGGAAAGATTTTTTGAAAGGGTAAATCGATAGAGAACTAGGTTTTGAAGACTAGTTTTGATTTGGTGATAGCAGATTGGTATTAAATTATGATAAAAATGAGTCCCATAGAGAGGATGATGACTTACTGGCTTTTGATCTCCACCCCGATTTGGTTGATGCCCATTGTAGGGAGGCAAGTGTAGTGTCGATGGACCATAGCCCACTTCCACTTGCTTCTTATCTTGATATGATTTTTAAGTTTGTTCCAAGTCTTCCAGAGAAAGACAACATACTTAGAACATGAATTTCTGATTTTAGAGAGGGAAAAGGAAGAGAAATAAGGTTGTGCCCCTTCCAATGAGAATCCTGTTTCAAGTTCAAGAGTTCTTTCTTCCTGAAGATAACCTACACCCAAGACACGTTTTGATGAAACTAGTTTCTAACAAAAAATTGCCACCTAGTTAACCATCCATGTTTAGAATTTCGATGACTCTTATTCCAGCTTTCTCCCTCAGAAGGGCAAAAACTTCCCATTGGATTTCAGGAACGCTGTTTTTTTGGCTGAGATCCCTAATCTAAAATAAGTTCTTATGAATAACCCCAAACTTATCCCCTCTATCAATTCAATTTCAATCCCTCTTTGACATCCCTATTCCTCTGCTGTAAAGAAACTTGCTACTTCATGGAGATACCCATCAGCCTAAAAATAGATTCTAGCATAATAATTTGACACCCTAGTCCCAAAACCATTGCACTAGAGGAATTTCTAGCACTAAGACATTTATCTTCTGGTGGTTGATTTTGTAGCTTGGAGCCTTACAATTTTTAAGTCGATCTGAAATCTCCATAGCATATCAATTTTCATTGACATAAGAGTTGTTGGCGTCATATATGGAAAGCCTAAGGATAAGTTTTCCCTTATTATTTGGATAAAGTAATGACCATAATTTTCCCCCTTGAGTGCATCTTCACTTAAAGGTTACTTGGGCTATCCACTATAGTAGGAATATTGAAATAACTAGGTAAAATTCATTTTTTTAAAAAGAAAAATTTTGTTCAAACCCTTAATGAGAAATCTTAATTGTTGGATCTCAACTAAAGAAATCATGATATCTGCTTTTGCATGATAATGGGAAATCATGGATCAAGAGATTGAAATTGACAAGTCATATGGGAAGTAATGGTCGAAGAAGTAATTGATTTAAAATCATGTACAAAGCTCAGTTTTGGAAATCATCATTGAAAGCCATGATTAAGAAATCACAAAAGCGTCAACATTGTGGGAATTCTTAAACTATGAGTTAGTGAGGAAATAATGAATGGAAGTATTTAAAGAGGAATCAGCCTAGAAAAATTGATTTTTAATTAAACGATTTTTCATATTTTTGGTCAACCTTAAAGGAAAGAAAAGGTGATGGAATCGAAATTTCTATATTTGTCTTTAAGACCCAAATTTATCTTTTGAATCACTTCTGGTTGGAGGATCCTAAGAGCTAGGAAAAAAGAGAGATGAAAAAACTTGCAAAATAAGGGACAAAAAATAAAAGGAAACCAATTAAACCCTCAAGACTACTCCATTCTCTCATTTTATCCAAGTTTTTGATTTCTTGAGAGTGCTCTATCACTCATGTGTAGAAATAGAGACGTCTCAAACAAGCAATGAGATTCGACATCATTTGAGGGGAAAGTATAGTCACACGTGTGAAAGGGAATGATTAAAAAATATTTACACAAAAATCAATCAACACATGCACTTGAGATCTAGGAGACTTTTAGGAAGGATGCCCACCAATCGAAGCCATATCCTCTTAAAGGATAATGTTTTCTAGAGAACCTTGCGAAGTACTAGAATTAACTCTTTGAGTATGAGAGGATGAAAATAGCCATGTGAAGATCCTTTCATAGGAAAATTTAAGACAAGAAGCTTTGTAGAAGAATAAGATGATCGTCTCTTCATAATCATTTAGTATTATGCTATCTTTTTAGTTACAAAAATTCCATAGATGCATCAATATGCTTGGATGGATGGAATCAGCCATGTAGTGGTTAAACTTGGTAGTGGTTAAACTGAGATGGTAGATGGACAAGAGTCCATTTACATATTCATCGATGACCCAATAAGGAATTTTGACTAATGAGAGCTTCATATAGAGCTAGTATCCTATACTTGAGGAACATGTGGACATAATTTCATACAAATAGGGGAACTCTATTTTGATGCACATCTTGAGAACTACACTATTTCCATGTGCTAGTAGCTTGAAAAGACTATGGAGTCTCACGTTCATTAGAACAACACTTGCCTAGTTATATGTAGAGAATAAAAATGCCTACACATAGGCAAATCAATAGCTAGAGGATTTCATCAGAGAAATTTCCAAAGAGGGTGTGAAGCATGATAAGTGGTCATGGATTCATAGCTTCAATTAGTTGCCCTATATACATACACACACACACATACATACATACATACATACACACACACATACATACATACATACATACATACACACACATACATACATACATACATACATACATACATACATACATACATACATACATACATACATACATACATACATACATACATACATACATACATACATACATACATACATACATACATACATACATACATACATACATACATACATACATACATACATACCTACATACATACCTACATACATACATACGTACATACATACATACATACATACATACATACGTACATACATACATACGTACATACATACATACGTACGTACATACATATATACGTACGTACATACATACATACATACGTACATACATACATACATACGTACATACATACATACATACATACATACATATCTACATATGTACGTACGTACGTACATACATACATACATACATACATACATACATACATACATACATACATACCTACATACATACATACATACATACATACCTACCTACATACCTACCTACCTACCTACCTACCTACCTACCTACCTACCTACCTACCTACCTACCTACCTACCTACCTACCTACCTACCTACCTACCTACCTACCTACCTACCTACCTACCTACCTACCTACCTACCTACCTACCTACCTACATACATACCTACCTACCTACCTACCTACCTACCTACCTACCTACCTACCTACCTACCTACCTACCTACATACATACCTGCCTGCCTGCCTGCCTGCCTGCCTGCCTGCCTGCTTGCCTGCCTGCCTGCCTGCCTGCCTGGGAGTGAATTGACCTAGAGAATGATTTATCCTTGTAGTTGAAGATAGCTATGCGTGGGCTTGAAAGTGACTACTCGACATCCTTTGTTCCATATTAAAACATCCTTTGTTCCATATTAAAAAATCAACCATGTTAAGAAATATGCAATTGTATGTCATCAAGAAAACTTCAACTTACCATATTATTATAGAGTGCTTCTATAAGTAACAACCCATAAGATAAATATCTAAATATCCATCTAAAACCTAACATGAATGAATAGAACCCTATAGATATCAAAATCAACATCATGATTTGCCCCAATAGTCTTATCACCCTAGACATGAGCAAGAAAGATATGAACACAATAGGGCACTATTGACAATAGCTCCCTCCTCAAAAAAATGTAACTCTTGAAGCGCATCTATATTAAGCATTCCTATCTATCACATTGACAAAGAACATTGAATAGATAGATAGATAGATAGATAGATAGATAGATAGATAGATAGATAGATAGATAGATAGATAGATAGATAGATAGATACATAGATAGATAGATAGATAGATAGATAGATAGATAGATAGATAGATAGATAGATAGAGATAGAGATAGAGGGAGAGAGAGGGATATGACATAGAGAGATACAAAGGAATTCCCATTAGCTAGACCTAGAGAACATTCAAGAACTTAAAGAACCTCTCAGGTAGCAAAAGCAATGAAGAATTACTTTGATGGCATTCAGAGATAAAAATAACAAAATTTTGTGTCAAGATGGTGGAACTAGCTCAGACTATGTTTTATGCCAATAAACTTTTCAATCTCTCAAATTCTATCAAGCCCAAGCTACACTTCCAAGGATTATTAGAATGATTAGGTTAATTACCAGCTAGGCCAGAGGCCTCTAACCCCATAGAAGGCTCCTTCTAGTCATCGAGAGAGAGGAAGTTTGTAATAGAGAGAAGCTTATGTTCCTACCTTGATTAAGTTTGGAATATCCCCCTCTATCGCCAAGTGCGCTCACAAGTTCTTCCAAGAAATCTAGGAAGAAAAGAGGGAAGGAGAACAAGAAAGCCCCCTAGATGTTTAGGAGAGAGACGACTTACATGAAAAATTTCCCCAAGTCAGCCCATCTCTATACAGAGATCAAACAAAATCTCAAGGGGGAGGAATGTTATATTTTGAGCCTAATTCCTTACATGAGTTACCTCAATTCATAGGACCATGGGAATCTAGGTCACATCGAATAAGAGCACCCACTCTGTTAGTGAGAAACAAAGATTCCATCATATCCTGAAACACTAATGCTCTAAAAAGCTTTAAAATTTTGTCATCACATGTTAGAAGAGATTTTCAAGGTCAAACCAGAGCTATGGAAACATGTGGCAAATCAAGTTTTATAACTTGAATTCCACGAATTTGAGAGAGGACCCAAACAAAAGGTACCAGAGTTCCGCTTAGATAAGGTATAAGACATCAAAAAAGGTGAAGAAGGTAATACTTATCTTCCCATAACCTTTAAGACTCACACCACCAAATCAATCATAGTATTAGGCATAGCGGTTGCCATTGCTACCACATCCCTATGGACATAGTGGGGAAGATCGAACTTGAGACCCACACAAAAAGATCCAAATGGGCGATGGCCATATTGAGCATCCATTAGGATTGCTATAAGAAATCACACTCACCACTTGTGGTGTGGAGTTGGAGGTTACCTTTTCCATATGTGGTTTTGGGACCCAATTTTTATGAGATGATACTAGGAAGACCCTTCTTATCTCAACTATAAATAGTGCAAGTTTGGGATACCAAATCCTTATACTTGCAACAGTTAGGGGTAACAACCAAGGTCAACTTGAAGGATTGCACATTTAGAGATGTCCCGTCCCTACAATGGAATCCTATGCATAAGAGGCAAGAGGACTCGATATAGTCTATGAACATTTAAGAACCATCATGGATCCATGAAGGCACCCACTTTTGAATGTGTAAAGTAGCTGAAGTAGAAGAGAAATACCTAAAAGTAATAGACCCATAAAAGATGAACTCTATGCACCGATGATATTTTTAGATGAGGAATTTGAGCCTCATGGTTGGACAAAAATACTCACAACCATGGATACAACTAGCAATGAGGAACAATGGATCCCTCATTGTAATGAGGATGGTTATGATGTATCTTTATATATGTGTGAACTTATTGTAGATGGAGAAAATGAAGTAGAAGATGAAGAACCCATTAGGATGAATACATTTGGTGAATCGAAAGAGGAATTCTTGTACTTAGTAGGAGCCAAGGATCCAAAAGAAGTTACTCACAATAGTGAAAAATTCATAGTCCATGAAGCAAACAACCAAAACAACAAGAAGAAGAGTATGAAACCCACTCACGAGGAAGAAGAATCATTATTTAAAGTACCATAAAACTTCAAGAAGTATGAGGTCGATGATAAAAAACACTCATTAGAATGCCTAAGAGAGAGGCCTTGACAAGAGAAGCATATGTTAACAATGAAATAACGAAGAAAATAGCAGTAAAAATCAAAGACAATTAGGAGAGATGCGTGCACATAGGTGATGACTTAAGCTAAGATGAAGAGGAGGAGTTGATAATTCTATTGTGAGAATATAGAGATGTATTTTCATGGACGTATTAAGATCTAAAAGGATTAGACCCAAAAATATTTTTCCATATGATCCCCACGATCCTAGAGTCAAAACCAAGAAAAGAATGAACATACATGCATAATGGTTTCTATGCTATCAAGATCAAAGAAGAAATAGATAGGAGGAAAGATGCTAGATTTACCTATGAGATTGATCATACTTAATGGGCATCCCCCATCATAGTTGTGCCCAAGAAGAATGGGAATATTCATGTTTGTATTAACTTGAAGAAAGTTAATGCAACAAAAATTCAGGATAATTATCCGCTTCCTATTGCAGAGCATTTGTTACCCAGAGACGAACACAAGAGATTTTTTCCGTTGAGTGGCACGTTTTGAGACCAATTGCACAAGGCATGATAAGGGACAAGTACGGGGAACTCATGTCAGTATTAGAAAGGGATCGTGGTGTCAGGAGATTTCACCACCTTGATTTGCAATGCTGAAATTTATATATATATTTTTCATGGGATTTGATTCTCTCAAATATTTGATATTATTTATATTTTCTAATCTATCTCATTTGATGATGTCGAATCTTTTCTACCTGTAAGAGACAAAAACAAAATGGAGTTAGAGCTATGTGATTATCTTTGTGTTCTGTATGCATATATGTATGTGCCTATGAATGTGATTATGTAAGTGTGATAGTGTGTGTGTGGAAATGCATGAAACTGTATGTATGTATGTGTGCCTAAAGGTTCTCATGAATGTGTATGTGTATTTACCTGTGTGAATGTTGAATGTGTGCTTATGTATTCGAATGTATGTGAGCCTATATGCATGTGCATTTAAGTGTGTGTAAATTTTGAATGTGTGTAAATGTATTTATATTTATATATGGTATGTGTTTATACATCTAATGCGTGTAGTTATGATCATGTTTCTATGTGTGGGTGTATGTGAACCTTTGTGTGAAAATGTACATGTGTTTGTGTGTGTGTGTGGTTGTGTGTCTATGACTATGTCCGTATGTGCATGAAAGTAATTGCGTGTGTGCTTTCAATGTGTATATGGTTATATGTGCTTATGTGCCCATGTAGAGATGTGTTGTTGTAATTATGCCTATATATGTGTGTCTAAATGTGATTTCCTATGTGTGTTTATGAGTGTGGGATGTGTGTACAACAAGTGTACCTATGTTTGTAGAAGTGTTTATGTATGTATATGTGTCTGTTGTGCGACCATGTGCATGATGAATATAACTATATCTTAATGTGTGTGTCCATAAATGTGAATATGTGTATGGTTGTAAGTGTATGTCTAAACCATGTGTGGTGAGTGCTTGTTACATGTGTTTGTGTATGTGAAAATTTTTATGTATGGGTGTCAATGAATGCGTATAAGTATCTATATGCCTATGTATGTGCCTCAATGCCTATGTGATCTACATAGTATGTGTGTCTCGTTATATGTATTTGAGCATCAATGTCCATATGTGTGGAATGCTATGTGTGTGTCTATATATGTGAGTGTATTTAAGCCTACAAAAGTGTGAGTGCATGAGTCAACGAAAAATTAAAATAGTAAAAGAATAAGGTGAAACAAAAATACAAACAAAATGAAGAAAATTAAAAGAAAGAATGTGCACGAACGCTAAGGGACAATTGAATGTTGGTAAGTGTGATTGCACGTATTTGTAAGTGTGTGCGTGCATGTTAGTTTGCATGATATGTGTACAACAGTGAGTGCATTCATGGAGGTTAGCATGATATGTGTCGTATGCGTGTTAGTGATTGTGTGTGTGTGTATATATATATATATATATATATATATATATATATATATATATATATATATATATATATATATATATATATATATATATATATATATATATATTTCATCGATATCCATATTTGAAGTTGTTGCCGACGATTTTGAATCAATTGAAGATGAAGGATTTCCTTCTTTACTGGGACGTCGTTTGGACTTCATGTACTTTCTCCTCAAGGTCTCATGAATTTCGTTCTCGATTTTCTTGGATGCCCTATGTATTTAGTGTTTTTGGGATGCAAAGGCCTTAGCCATGTCCTCATCCCAACCTTCTAATAATGAATCCGAGAAAATGTATATCAAATTGAATTGTTTCTATGGGGGGCCATGATGAAGCACATACATAAGATGTAGATTACCCGCCAGAAAGCTCTGATAGATACCATTGATTACTGCATAGAAAAATTGAGCGAAATAGATGAGAACTACTTGGTAAACCTTTTTTCGATTGTGATTCATGAGCCGATACATAGGAATATTTGCGATTCTATTAGAAGCTAATCAAGCTAACTCTACAGCTACAATAGGGGCTTTCCCATGTGTTCTTAATGAGAAACTAGCCATATTTGTCTTAAACAAACCTTTAACTAGCGAGCCAGACACAAAATACACCACATCTTACTTCTAAAATTCAATCTTAGTAAGTTAACATTATGGTACAAGTAAATGAGATAAGAAGGAAGAAGGAATTGAGGCAAATCAAACAAGTAATGACATGTAAGGTGGTAAAGGAAATAGTGATTGAGCATTTACTAAAGGTAAAAATGCAATATCAAAGAAGAGACATCAGAGTCTTGTTAGAAACTAGAGCACAAGTAAATTTAATCAGTTCAAAATTATTGCATCAAACAATATTAAAAAGGATAAATAATGAAACTATAATCAAAGGTATGAATGGTTAGAGTCTTTGTTCTTTGCCAAATGTACAAAGTGAACTCGAATTAAGAAATGAAAGAACCATAGTAGAATGTGAAAAATGGCCTAAAGAGTTGATAATTGATAGTCTAATTTTAGGTGAAGATTGGATGATACATATTTTCAAAATAAAATCTTAAAATTGAAAGTTAAAGGAAAATCTATGAGATTTGATTTTGTAAGTACTGTTGTGCAGAAACTTGATCTAGACATATAAGAGCAAAAAATGGAGACTTTTATGTTTCCTATTGAAGAAAATGAAAAGGAACAACATAGGACTGATCTAAAGCAAAACAAGGTGAAAGAGAAACATGATCAATTGAGTATTCAGAGACAACAAACACCTGCAATAAAAGAAGATTACTTTACAAGTAATACAAAAAAGATCTGGTTACCCAAGAATGTTGTTCAAAAGGGCATACTAATGCAGAAAGAGATCCAAAACCGATGTCATCCTACAAAGAACAAAGCAAAGACATACAAACAGATATGGAGGCCTGAACACAACATGAAGGAAGTGTTGCAAAAATCTTCAGATACAAAAATAGAGTCAAACTAAGAAAAACAAAGAAGAAAGGAGTATCTCATGACGAAACACAAAAATCAATCTTAGAGAATTAGCCAATCACATTTTCACAACAAAATTGAAATATAGATATATGTACATGATGAAAAAAAGGAACAATGCAAGTAAAAATTCGACATCAAAGAACAACTTAAGAAAAATGCTTAAGGTTTTTTTAAATGCACCATTTAAAAATTGCATTTCCAAAGTCTGCATAAGTAGGGTGACCCATGCATATGCTAGGAACAAATTTGCTTCGAAGCCAGACACCACATATAACTTATTTAATGATGGGGCAAGAGCTAGGAGGGGAAGAAAGTAACATAGTCTTATTGAAAATGAAATAAAAGAGAGAGAAAAAAATATATTATATATATACACACACACACATATATATATACATACATACATACATACATACATACATATATATATATATATATATATATATATATATATATATATATATATATATATATATATATATATATATATATATATATATATGGAAAATTAAATATGTGGTATTTATTATGTAGAATGCAAGGTATAGGATGGGTGTGTGGGTACAATGAGATTTTCATTTTTTCTTTATTTTTTTAGAGAAATTCATGTTTCCAATGGCACATAGAATAAATCTTGCTTATATGTGATGATCACTCTTTTGAGTTGTGAGAGTGGTATGGAAGAAAATATGTGATGAAAATTGTGGTTTTATCTATTTTTGTGATGTGCTTCTTTCTTCAGGAATTTTTGTTAACTTGAGTGGAGTATATAATTTCTATTATTTTTTATAGGAAAATGACTCAAGGATTTCTAGTCTCAAAGCTGGAGGTGGATGTAGTGTCCCTCTCTAGGGGGCATTGCTTTTTTAATGAAGGAGCAAAATAAGTGGAGCTAGAATCAAAGGAGGTAGAAAAGACTTTGACAAAGAAGGAAAAGACTGAAAAAGAACTTAAAGATGGCATATTCAAAGTCATCAGCAAACACATTTTCGTAATAAAAAAAGGGAAATTAAAATATACCATGCTTCCTCAAGAATTTTACAACTTCTAGAGCTCAAAGGTGATTTATAAAAAATGGAGACCAATTGGATTACACATGCTTTTGGACGAGCCAATATATTTTTTAGATTTTGATAGATGTGAGAAGGTGATAAATACCTTACAAGAAGTGAAAAGAACAAACTTTGAACCATATTTCAGATATAGCGTGAAGAATTGGGATAATAAAGAAATAGAAATTACAATGAAGTTGGAGAAAATAAAAGCTGCTTTAGAGTTGTTTTCCAATGGGTACTAAAGTGGATCTCAATTTTGTAAAGGAAAATGATTTGTCATATGATGATTGTTGATATATTTAGGTAGTGATGTGTGTGAACACACTAGGACTATCGAGACACTTTTTTCCCTCTTTAGGAGGTTCCCCCCCCACTTGTATATACTTCTATTGCCCTAATGGGCTACTTATCTTTTTACATTCTAGTGGTAATACATTTAGCATTGTGTGTTGTGCTCCAAGCTTCTTCTTCTTCCTTGTGCTGTTCATGTGATTCCGCAGACGTCTAACTCCAACCATTGGTATCAGAGCAGGTCACCACTTCATCTAGGGTGTTGTCTACACCTCTTCGGTTGCAGTCTCAAAATCACACGAAATTTGGTAAGCATACTCAAGATGTTTCAAAGATCAAAACTGCTTCACTATGTAGTGGCAAAATCGCGATCTGAGCGTTTTGGCCTCCAAATGCACTATCATAGCGCTTGTGCAGGCCATTTTGTCTTTTTGTGCCAAAGATATATACCCGTTTCGGTTCGCCAGTATAAGCATTTCAAAATCTGCTACATGTTTAGCAGAATTCATCTGGGCATTTCTATTCAACTTTTTGAGATACAATCAATTTTTTGCATCAAGGTATTTTAGTCACCGACCATGGTTGAAAGCAGTGATGTGTTTCGTATGTTGGCTGACGACGATAAGTTGGATGGTACCAACTACCCATTATGGGTTTATAAGATGCATCATGTATTGTTCACAAAAGGACTATGGAATATTGTGCAGGGTGTTGAAAGACGTCCTGTTACACCTGCAAATACAAGTACTCCAAATACAGGTGCTAGAGGTGATGGAGATGGTGTCAAAGATGATGATATTCTACAGATTTCTGTCGTGCTTCTATTTCTGTTGCACCTAAGGATTCACTCTTGCAGAATAGCTAAGGATGCTTGGGATACACTTACCACATTGTACCAGGCTAGGAATGAGTCTCATGTTGCTTATCGCCGAAAAAAATTGGAGAGTGAGCACATGAATGAAGGTGATTCTATGGATAGTTTTCTCTCAAAGATCAAGGATTTGAAAGAACATTTGATTTTTACTGATGACGTTATACCAAATAGCTCACTTGTGCAAACCGTTCTGAATAGTCTTCCTAACTCATATCATAGTTTTGCTTCTACTCTTTGTTTGGTGATGAAAGGCAATCCAAATGCCTTGTCATTTGAGGATTTAGTCTCTGTTCTGTTGCATGAGGACCATTCTAGGCATAACAATTCTATTGTGTGTGTTGCAAATCAAGCTTTCCTGGCTAGTCAAAAGGGGAAAGGTAAATGGAGCTCTTCTACTAGTAAGCAAAAATCTGCAAATGCTGCACATTCGAAGAAGGAAGACAAAGATGAGAAGAAATCAGAAAAGTAGATTTTTTTTTTTTTGCAAATACTGTAAAGCAAATGATCATGTCATTAAGAGCTATCCAAAATTGGCTACTAAAGAGGCAAAGAAGAAAGAGGTTGGAATGGTTGTTGCAAAGGCCTCTACACTAAAAATAGAGTCTGCTAATCTTATGCAGGAAGAAGAATGAGTGTTTACTACTATTTACAGTTTTGACTCATCTTCTCATGAGCAGTGCATGTCTGCAGTAGACACAAATGTTTGGTACTTTGATAGTGGGGCGACCAAACATATTACCTCGCAGTGCAGTTTCTTCTCTTCACTCGAGCATACCCCTATAGGGAATACTGTTACATGCACTTACAACTCCTCCTATCCTATTATGGGAGTTGGTAAGATCATTTTGACTACTGCTGATGGTAGTTCTCTTACTTTGTGAGATGCTTTGTTTGTGCCATGGATCAAGAAAAATTTGTTATCAGTTTCTGCATTAGCCAAGATTGGCTTGGTTGTGAAATTTGTTGATGACAAATGTACAGTTCATGATATGTCAAATGGCGACATCATTATTACTTCTGGCACTTTATGTTGTGGGCTCTATAAGTTCATAGACTATGAAAGATCTGTAAATGATTTGGCATGTGCAGTACATGATTCTCAGGCTATGTCAGATGCAAAGCTTTGGCATGCACGCTTTGGTCATTTGAATTTTGCTAGTTTGCTATGCCTGCAAAAATCTGAAATGGTGTCCTCTTTGCCCAAACTTGAGGCACCCAGTAAACATGTATGTGAAGGCTGTATTTTGGGCAAAATGTAGCGTTCTTCCTTTCCAAAAGATGGTTCAGTTCAGGCTATTTAGAAATTGCAGCTTATACATAATGATGTCTGTGGTCCTATGCAAACACCTTCTTTTGGGAACTATCTTTACTTTGTGACTTTCATCGATGATTTTTCTAGGCATGCATGGGTATATCCATTGAAGGTAAAGTATGAAGTGTTTATGTGCTTCAAATAGTTTCTGGTTTTGGATGAAAATCTACCAGCATGTAAAATGGGCACCCTCCGTTCTGATAGAGGGGGGGGGGGATATATGTCTTCTGACTTTAATGCATTTCTGGCTGAATGTGGGATAAAACAATCGTGCCATATACACCTCAACAGAATGGAGTTGCTGAACGAAAGAATAGGTCACTCATGGAGATGGCGAGGTGTATGGTCAAGAGTTAGGCTTTTACCACATAGTTTCTAGCTTGAGGCTGTTATGTGTGCAACATACGTACTGAACAGGTGTCCCACTAAAGCGCTACAGTCTATCACTCCATATGAGGCTTGGCATGGTTGCAAGCCATCTATTGCTCATCTACACGTTTTTGGCTCTCTGGCATATGCATTAGTGCTTGGACAACATAACAGAAAATTGGATGATAAAGGAGTAAAATGTATTTTTGTTGGGTACAGTTCTGAAAGTAAAGACTATTGTCTGTATCATCCACAGACTAAACGCATTCTGGTCAGCCGTGATGTTGTTTTTGTGGAAAATGCTATTCAGCAATTGCTTTCATGTACGAAGGAGACATCTGTTAGCTCCAAAGACATGTATGATACTTTGCTACCTCTTTTTACAGGTGGACAGTCTAGCGCTTGTCCTAATGAGCCAACTTCTTAGCCTTTTCAGGTTTCATGTGATGATGCAAATCATTCCATTTTTGATGCAGATTTACATGATGCACTTGTTGATGAGAGAGTTGATATTGAGTAGGCAAAACTATGCTAAAATGGCTGGTGAAGGCCTTGCATGACACCAAATTAGATGCACCTTATGACATCGAGAGCTATTACAGACCTTGACAACAAATTCTAGCCATGGGCATTGGTGAGATACTAGAGCATAACAGGGATTATATTTGATACACAGAGGTACAATTGACCAAGTTCGCATCATTTTGGGATAGGGCAGACACTCTCTAGTTGGGTTGGAAAATTGTTCCTTGTCTAGCTCACTCTGGTAGATCATTTGATCCTCCATCTTTTCTTCTATAACATTCTCCTCTTATTTTGTTGATTCTTTCATCTATTGACTTCCAATATTACTTGGAGTATTATGCTCGAAAAAAAATTCAAATTTTTTAATAAATAGGACTCCACATTATTATCAATGCTTTTATATCCATCCTCCTTGGTTGCAGTCTTTAAAGAGTTCTATTCGTTGACTTTTTTTCCTAATTTTTTAATCAATCTAGATCCTCTTACTATATCTACTTCTATAGTATTTGAATCTTGGGATCGATTGTTCTTCCCTCTTTTTTTAGGTTCTTTCACCTTCTACTTCAACTTTGGTTCCTTTTTTCTTCTTTTACTACAACCACCATTGTAGTTCTCCTCTTAAGGGTTTTTCAATTCTTTGAAAAACTCTATCAATGCTTTTTCTTTTTGTATGAAGAACACTTTTGTTTTGGCTTCCATCATTTGATCATGTAAGTCTTCATATTGTTCTATTTCCTCTTTAGATGAGTCAATATCTTTATCTTAAAAATCTTCGAGCATTCTTTGATATTGAGCTTCATAAAAAGCGCTTCCATCATTATCTTGCATTAGATAGTTGTGGAGTTTTTCTTTTGAACTCTATGGTGGTTGGGGTTCTTTGTCATCTTGAACCTTCCTTTATTCCTGCTTCAACTCCTCTTCAATAGCTTCCTCTCCTTCTATTATTATCTTCCTTGGATCCATTTTTCTCTCCTTCAATGGTGGTTGAATCTCTATTACCACTTCGTTTCTCTTCTTTGATTCTTCCTTAATTGTTGTCTTTCTCATTGGAATCTTTATTCCCACTACCAATTCTTTGGATGCTTTGGTAGGTGGTGCTAGTTGTAACTTACTGATTATCAATGGTTCCTTCAATTGCTCTGCTTTTATCTTTATTATTAAACATCACCAAAGTGTTTGGTTTATGTGGCATTGTAAATATGGGTATTCTTGGAAAGCATAATAGCTCTAAAAACATTCTAGTTGACAACTCATTTGTTTTCTCTTTAAAGTATGGAAATTTTGTGTAATCATTGTTGGAGTTAGACGTCTGCGAAAGAACGCGAACAGCACAAGAAAAAGAAGAAGTTTGGAGCACAACACACAATGCTGAATGTATTACCACTAGAATGTACAAAGATAAGTTTCCCGTTAGGGCAATAGGCGTATATACAAGCCACGGGAAAAAAAACCTCCTAAAGAGGGAAAAAAGTGCCCCGGTGTCCTAGTGTGTTCACACACATCACTACCTAAATATATCAATAAATCCCACCTGGGATTGATGCCGTGAAAAAGGAGTTGGCACTCATGTATAAGGAAGTGCCAAGCTATGTGGAATCAATCCACAAAAGGAAGTAATCCCAAAGCTTTGCAAAAAGCTTCAAACTTCTCCCTAGGCAGAGCCATCGTAAAAAGGTCTGCAATGTTCTCCTATGTGGGCACATATGCCAAGCTAATCTCCCCAGCAGAGAACATCTCCATGACATAATGATAATGCACCTCAATGTGCTTAGTGCGAGCATGGAACACAGGGTTCCTAGCAACTGCCAATACACTCTGACTGTCAGTGAAAATGGTGGTGGCAAAAGCCTGACCAACACCCAAATCAGCCATAAGACATCTGAGCCACACACACTCAATAATCACTATGAAAGCTGCCCTATACTCAGCCTCACAACTGGAAGTGGCCATAGTAGGCTGCTTCTTGCTCAACCAAGATATACATGAGCTACCAAGCATGAAGCAAAAGCCATTGGTGGACACACGAGTGTCATAGCAACCAACCCAATCACTATCAGAAAAATCACGCAAATCTAGCGGTAGTGATCCCCTCTTGGGATAAAACAATCCAAGTAGTCGGGTACCACTCAGGTAGCAAAAGATGTGCTTAACTGCCTGCCAATGCTTGACACCTGGGCCATGCATAAACTTGTTCATATGTGAGACAGCAAACTGAATATCTAGTTGAGTAATGCATAAGTAAATCAAGCATCCAATAGCCTACCGATAGAGAACAACATCAAATGCATCTCCAACATCATGAAAACTTAATCGTAAACATGTCTCCATAGGAGTGGCAATAGGCTTACAGTCTTCAAGGCCAAAACGTTGCAATAATGTGTCAATATATTTTGTTTGAGACAAGGCCATTCCACCATCAACTTGCATAAATTGAATGCCCAAATAGTGATGCAAATGCCCCAAATCAAACATCTCAAATGAGGCGTGCAAATCGGCCTTAAAATCAGCAATATGCACGTCATGAGGACCAGCGAGCAGAATGTCATCAACATACACCACAATGATCAGAAGCACATCATTAGCACGCTTAACATATAAGGTGCTTTCAGTTGGACTATTCTCAAAACCATGTGAAATGAGATAGGCATGTATCTTTTCATACCAAGCACGTGGTGCTTGCTTTAAAGCATATAATGCCTTCCTTAACCTGCACACCAGGTTTTCATGCCCTTTCTGTACAAAGCCACAGGGCTGAAAAACATACACTTCTTCATGCAAGTCACCATTCAAAAATGTTGTTTTAATGTCCAACCAACCACGATGAGCTGCAATTGCACAGATGCTACAAACAGTAGTCATTTGGCAAGTAGAATCAAAGATTTCATCAAAATCAATGGCTCTTTCCTGCGCATAATCCTTTGCAACAAGCCTAGCTTTATACTTGTCAACTGTTCCATCAGGTTTATGCTTCAGCTTGTATACCCACTTAGTGACAATGGCCTTCTTGCCAGGAGGCAAGTCACATAAAGACTACGTACCATTTTTCATGATAGCATCATATTCAGATTGCATTGCAGCCATCCAATGTTCAAAATTTTGTGCTTCATCAAACGAAACAGGTTCAGTCTCATCACAGAGACTAGAGGCAGCCATACCATAGCAATATGATGCAAAAGAGGCACTATGAGAGCTTGACCGAGTACAACCAAGATCCTAGCACTAGTCAATCTAGCTCAAGTCAAGTAGTCCAACACAAGGAAATAAAATGAAAGGTTCTCCTCAAAATTTTATGATGCAACAATTACCCCTCCAATGCAAGTAGTAGTGCAACAATACCCTAATCCATCAATTCAACCAGTTCATCAAAGAAATACTATGTTGCAAAAGATTGAAGACAAAGACACAAGGAAGAAGGAAGAAAAAAGAGGTGAAGAAAAGTGGGCCCCAAATTTTTCATGTTTTGGTCAATTTTCTTTTCCAAAACTCCATTGTAAAACCTTGAGAAACCTTGTAAATGCTGTAGAGGACTCCTCTAGATGCATCCTTGAAGACTATAACATTACCCATGTACATTAGTAGGAATTTAGTTATTTATAGGAAAAGTGCTTGTCTCTTATGTGAAAGGACCAATTTTAGGGCACATGTATATAAGTCACTTTGTGACTCTTTGTAAAGACTTTTTGCCATTGTGAAGAACTAACAAGATGAAATTTTGAATTTTCTTCTTCTTGGTTGTGTGTTATCCTCTCCTTGAGCTTGTATGTGTTTTTGATGCCTGGAATGTGTGCCTAGAGGTGTTATCTATCCCTTTCCATTCTCTTTTTGCCATTCTAATGTGTGTGTGAAGCATTGTGCGTGTTGGAACTAGAGTTTGTGTTTCCTTCCACTTTGTATTTTGCCCATAACTTGAAGCACACTTGTTGTATTGAGCTAAAGATTGGAGCATCGGATGTATCTCATTGAGAGCTTCGAAATGAACCACTATTGACTATATTCGAGTATCATAGCTGAGAGATATGACTTGATTTGTGCTTGCTACTGCAACAAGTATCAATATACACATTTTTAGTGAGAGAGGTTTTTTGAGGGGTGGATTTCCCTAATTTGAATGCATTGATTGAACTTTCACTTCATTGGCTATCATAAGAGCACATGTCTTCATACACTTGATTTGGTCTAAGTCCTTCGATTGATAATTAAATGAGTGTATCAAATCCATCATTATACACACTTGTTGGTGATTGAGGTATAGTCTCCTTCATCACAAGTCCTTGAGACATCTTGAGCTTAGGTACACACATCTTTTTCACTTTTTTTGGGAATGATTTTGATCACGTTCGTGATGGTTACAATAATGGTGTGAAGGTAGTGAGCTTGAAGAAGCGATCTGAGATTTGTGGCAAAGTCCAAAATTTCTTGCACTTGTTACTTCATACACTCATTATGTGTATGGCAGGTCTTTAGGTTTAGGTTTGAGAGTGAAGGAGTTAGGGTAAGGAAGTAGGAAAGAGTGTTTGGAAGTAGGGTAGATGTTTCAATTTCAAAAAAAAAATCACATTTTTTTTTGTGAAAATCTCTTGAGTTTTTGGCCCCAACCAAAGGCTAAAACCCCAAAATCATCACATTTGTGTTCACTTGTCTTGTTCAAGTATTGTGTAGCATGCTAAAAACCAGTATCATAGAGACCATATTGCCAAGAACTCAGTGCACACTTGAAACTAGAGCTAAAAATAGAGAAAAATATCATTTGAGGTGAGCACTTTATTGTGCATAACTCAAAAAGTTGATTGATCACTCACACAAGGTGACACAAGACTCACCTAGTATAGTGAGGATGGAATCAGAGAAAGAAAGATAGATTTTCTAGCTACGAGGCATGTAGGGGTGACAAGAAGAGCACAAGGAGCACATACACACAAAAATTTTAAAACTTAGGGTCCAAAAAGTCTAAGTATCATGGCTGGTTGAGTTTGGTATCATGATACCAAATTCTTGTGTGTCACAATACTTGGTAGGTATCGTGCATCACCGATACCTTCTACTCCCAGCATATCATGATACCTAGGTATCATGTATCGTCTAGTTGAATATCATGATCACCCAACATCCTATATCGCCAATATTGTGAAGTATCATGTATTGCAATTTGGGGATAGTATTGTGTATCATGGAAAGTGTGAGTATTGTATCATGTACTCTAAGTATCATGTATCATAGCCCTCCTAAGTATCGTGTATCATCTCAATTGAAGTATCATGTATCATTTCAGGGGAAGTATTGTGTATCGCCATTACATCCTATATCGTATATCATGTTCAATCCAAGTATCGCATCATGAAGTCCGAGTATCATATATAAGGGTAAATTGAAGTATCATGTACCGGGGTTAAACAAATATTGTGTGTTGTCTTTGGTGAAGTATCCTGTATTGTAAGGAGGTAAATATCCTATATCATAAAAAAAATAGAAACCTCTATAATTGGACTTAGAAGTGAAAATTGAGAAATTCTAGTGCTTAATTATTGAACTAAAACATCCCATGGTTTGAGAGATCATCCCTTGGAAATTATAATATCCCTATCTGTGAATGAACCTAAGGTCAAGACCTATTCTAGAGAGTCGAAGAAGTGTGATTTCATAAGTACGAAGTGTTACCCAAAAGATTGTCCATTCCATTTATTTCGACACATCTAGTGAAACTCGATCATGGCCTTTGAAGACATGCATAGATCAGTGCCTTTCGCGGGGCTCATGTCAGTAATAGAAGGAAAATATAGGATGTCCCTGCAATATGTTTCCACTAATGTGCACAGACTACCTATCTACCTAGATGGCCTCAATAGGTTTGTGGCAAGAATGAAGAACTCTACAAACTTAGAGATTGTCCCAAGATTGTTGGTAAAATATGAAGGAGGATCTATATGCATAAACTAAGGCAAAGATATGCGATAACTGATCACCCAAAGGGAATCAACGAGAGAGGAGAAGTAGAGGAACTTGAAAATCCCACTAGGACTGATAGTGGAGAAATAGCAACAACTCGTATACGAAAATAAGTGATAACCAACATGTGGAGAGGATACAAAATCCCTCAAGATGGTAACTTGATGGATGTTTACATGGTAACTGGACTTGACAAATTGCTACAAGCTGCTTCGCCCATATGGGGAGAAGGCATCAACCCCACTACTATCTACGAGCTATAGGATCTCAAAGACTTCCAGAGTTACTTACCTAGACCAAAACAAAAGAAGATGTTGGCGTGTTGATGAACTTGACAAGTCTAGAATGAGGTACTTAGGGTTGCTAGTGTTCCCCCCTAGGGACTAGGCAACCACTCCTTAGAACCCTCTTAGGACACAGCAGAGTAATGAAAATCCAGCCGTAGGGCAAACTAGTCAACAAAGTGTGCCAGTGAGGCCACATGTGCAATTCTCAATGCCAAAGACCCATACCATACATCATACCAATCCATGAAGTGGAACTAAAAATATACCTCCTTCTCCTTTGAGACCCCCACAAGGGTTAGGACTAGATGTGCATCCTATGATTCCTATAGTCCCTTCACCCCCTGAGCTATGCAAAAGACTAAGACCAATCCAAGTAGCCAAGTGTGTAAGAAATCCCTTTGATGGTTCAAGAGACCCTTATGATCACATGGCTGAGTTTAAGCAAGTGCTATGTGCCAAATAAGTGGATGATTTCTTCATCCAGTATGAGTCCTTTGGTCTCACTCTTACGAGAGCTTCTTTGACATGGTTCCAATCATTAGATCCCAATCACTTTGTGAATATGGATCAATTCTTTGAAGATTTCATTGGTGAATTCATCAAGAGGGGTATTAAACATAACTCCCCTTCCTTAATCAATAGTTTCAAACAGGCTCCTAATAAATTTGTAAACTCAATAGCTCGACAATTCAACCAATATGTGGGCAGGTGCCCCTAGGCAGAGAGACCCACTCAGCAAAAGATGATATCTCTGTTTTTGGATGGCTTCACCAATGGGACATTAAGAACCTTAGTTTATGTGAAACAAATGTCAAAACTGAGTGATTGTCTAAGGGAATGCATAGATTTGGAAGACAACCTAGCAGAGGAACTAAAGATCCCACAGAATCCCACCAAATCCAAAGATATATCTAGTAATGCAACTTCACAAACAAAGAATGTAGAAGAGTTGTAAGACTTAATGTCCAAGAAATTATATGTCTAAGGACAAAAGAAGTATTAGAACCCTCCAATGAGGATGCCTATGCTAAGAAGATGTATGCACTATGGAGGTGATCACCCATCTCATGCTTGTGTAATATGAGGAATCTTTTCCCCACATCCAAACAAATACAATAGGCAACAAGACAAAGGCCCTAGTCTATACTGTCACATTAAATAGAAGTAAACAAATCAACACACTAAAAAGTGACCTTACAACTGACAATCAAGACCATTCCCACCACTTGAGTACAGATCATACAAATACCCCCCAAGAGATCAAGGTAAAAAGGTTCCTAGATATGTCCCTTATCAATGACCACCCATGGCACCAAGGCCTAAATACCAAGGATACAATCAACCTCAACCAGTACTTGGACAACAACCCCCACATCTACAAAACGTAGTGCTAGTGAAATACATGCAACCCAAAGAGCCAGTAACCCCATTGAGAAGTTTAGACAACCCTAGTCAAGGATATGACTAGACCCATGGGACTATTACTTGTATGATTCTAGTCTCATGGATTATGAACTTGTGTAGGAGTAGCAATATTATGGAAATGAAGGCTATGAGAGCTCATATAGACCAAAATATGCTTATCCCATGTATACAACTCCAAGTGGCATATTAATCTCATATATAGCTCAGATTAATATACCATCATATGTACAATAATAGCTTTTTGAATCCAAAAAACACTGGGGAAACAAGAAGTTCTTGAATGGCAGTACTGCTCTAACAATTTTGATATATCATGCTCTCAAAATTCAAGAATATCTAAAGGATATACCATCAACCCTTGAAATGGAAAAATATTTCAAGTTTGAAACCCAAAGAAGAAGTGTGGTGTGGGAGCTAGTTGATGAGGTAGCTACGAGTTCTAAACCTATGATGAGCAGCTCAAAGAGAACACGGGAAGAGGAAGTGGCATATACCACTCCTTTTGTAAAACAGATTCATGTCATTCCAAAGTAAACACTTGTGCAACCACCACCCATTACCAAAAAAGACTTGGAGGAAGCTATTCAATCTACTCACACTTATATGGAAGGATAAATGAATCTCACAATCCAAGGCCATCATTGCAAACAATCAAGTCAAGCCAAAAGAAAGGCTCAATCGGGAAAGATATTGTCCCAAATAGAGCATTACAAGGAGTTGGGTTTGGAAAATTCTAGATCATGCTCAAAATCTAGTGATAAAGAAGGTTCATCTACTATGAATGCATATCTTAACATGGAAGTAAATGATGACAAATTATGGGATGAGCTTGACCAATTGGTATATCAACATGAAGCGGCTACTAAGCCAAACACTGAAGATAGACATGATGCTGGAGAAGATATTGTAAGGACACTTGGAGCAGATAATACATATATCCTCCAACTTAATGATACCATGAAGTTACAATTCCAAGAGATTACTTATAAAGAGAAACGAACAAATATTCATCCAAAGGAGGAACCTCAACAAGAACCTGAGCCAAAGACCACGGAATTGACCATGCCAATCAGAGTAATCGCAGAGCCATCTCAATTAGACATGCATCATGTAGGGAGTAGCTCCAAGGAGGATCTAATAAAGGAGGCTGAGCTGACCATTCAATTACAAATTTGGCAGCCTTTCAACGAGACTGTACATACAAACAAAGGCAAAAATATTCTCATAGTGGAGTGTTGAAGCTCAAGGTCAAAGATAAAGCATAGAATCACATGAAAGAAGTGGACACATAAGAAGGAGGAGCAAGTAGGGAGCTCCAAGAAGTGTATGTCAAATTTTCAGAAGAAATCCCTATAAAAATAGTGATTTTCATCACTAAAAGTCACTGTAAATACCATTTCATATTTTTCTAACTCCATTTTGTCCAAGTCAAGGAGTCCTCGAGCTTGAGGAGTATTAGAAGTATCATCGTACCAATTTTCATAATTTTTAGAATTCGTTTGAGCCCTTAAATAAGCCCTGGAACCTAATTTTTAACGAGGCCGGACATTACGTCTGGATAGGGCCAAAACTAGTCAAAAAACTATAAAAAGAGCTAGAGAGCTCATTTTTGAGGTTAGCTTGTTAGAGAGTTAGCTTGTTATAGAATAGAGCTTTTGTAAGAGAGTTCCTTTGTAATAAAAGCTTTCCATTGTTCCCTCTTTGATCTTGCCTTGTGTGTGTGTGTGTGTATGTGTGTGCATGCTTGTGTGCTTTCACTCACACACTTGTGCCTTCACTCGCTCGTGGCCTTCATACCAGTCCTCATGTCTCCGCGGATTGACAAGTAAAGGAGGTGGTGCTTATGCTTGAGCTACACCAAATTTTGGCGCCGTTGTCGGGGAGAGAGCTTCGAGGACGAGCGTTGTGATGGTAAGATCATAGATTTGCGACGTTGGAAGATAAAAAAATTGTCATTTTTGTTCATTTTCTGATTTTTCCTCTTCATCTTCATCATCATCACCATCTCCATCTTCTTCCATCTTCTTCTTCATAGAAATTTCTTGTTTTTTAGTGCATTTTCACCATTTTCATACCATTTTTCATGCATTATTGTGTGAGAAGGAGTTAGAAACTGCAAGGCAGAGCAAACACTTGTGTTTTTTCATGATTTTCTGCACATACGGAGCTTGCCATTGCTTGGTGCTAAAAAATTTGATTTTCTCGCCAAAAAACATGATTCTGACTGAAAATCACGATTTTCATAAACTTCAAATTTTTTCAAAAAAATGCGATTTCCTATTTCCCACCTAAAAGCTTTATGAAAAGAACACAATTCTGAGGTCATTCTCAGGATCGCGATTCTCTGGTTGTGCTCAAAATCGCGATTCTCTAAGATTCACAAAAAACACGATTCTGAGCAAAAACATGACTTTGGGCAAAACACGATTTTCAGTGGGCTCAAAATCGCGATTTTCACAAATCACGATTTTTAGCCAAAGACACGATTTTGTGAAAACACGCTTCTCTGTGGCTCCAAAATCGCGATAAAAAAAAACACGATTTTCATCCAAAATCGCAATTTTCACGATGTTTAGAAAACACGATTTTCACTAAGGTACAAAATTATGATCTTCAGAACACGATTTTCAAAACACGATTTTCAAAACACGATTTTCAAAACACGATTTTCAAGAACACGATTTTTAGTCAAAATCGCGATTTTCTGGTCATTCTCAAAATCGTGATTTTCCGGCCAAAAACACGATTTTGAGAAAACACGATTTTCATTCAAAATCGCAATTTTGTGATCATTCTCAAAATTGCGTTTTTCACGATTCTCACTGAAGATCGCGTTTTTCACGATTTTCAATCAAAATTGCATTTTAGGGGATTAGTCAAAATCGCGATTTTCATCAGTGCTCAGCATCGCGATTTTCGTCAGTGCTCAACATCGAGATTTTCATGATTTCACAAAATCGTGATTTTTAGGGTTGCTCAGAATCGTGATTTTCATGATCCCTCAGAATCGCAATTTTCATAAGAGCTCAGGATCACGATTTTCTGACCTCCCAAAATCGTGATTTTCACACAAAATCGTGATTTTTCCAAAAGGTCCTATTTGCCTATTTTGACCCCCAAGAGCCTGATTTGACATAACTTTTTCATCAAAAGTCCATTTTTTGAGCCCAAGGGGACTCCAAAGGATTTTGAACCATACCAAGGGGAAATTTTGGACTCTTAACCAAAGCTTACGAACTTGAGATCTGATAGACACCTAGGCAAGGATAGACAAAGCATTAGATCTTTTGAGGGAAGTGTCAACCATACAGCTAATTCTTGGGCGCAACAACTAAGTGGTTATCCTTACGTACTAAGCTCTGACACATGTGATTCAGAAATGTCTTTAAGCATGGGGAAACCTACATGTGGCTCAGGAATGGCCTACTACAAACACCCGAAGGTCCATATAAGACACAATTGGAATATATTCAGACCAACCGATTAGGTGCTCGCATCTATGAGGATGGCCTAAGGCGATCAGTGGTCCAACTCAAAAATCCAGATCAACCCTTTGGACTTGAACACCCAGTAGTCAAGTTTGAAGAAGGTTCATACATTGATAAGGAAGGAACCATATATGTGGTCACCAACCTACCTGATAGGATAGATGAGTTTGGAAACATCATTCCAAAGAGTGAGATAGGTGACCTAAAGCAAGGAGATGTAGGACAAGAACCCAAGACTCCTAGAGGTAAGTTAGTTTTGACCAGAGTGATCACTCTACATTAGATCCCTCAAGACAACAAAAGCATAGAATTATTCTTAAATAGGGAAATGGAGGAAGCCTTTTGGAGATTCAAGCCAGATCAACCTAGCCAATTGGGCATAGTCATCATCTACGAGTTCAAGGATCCAGAGACACTAGGCAAAGTTGTCTACCTGCATAACACATAAGGGAAAATGTTCTTCGTAACAAAACATGATAGACATGCATATACTTGGAAGAGTGAATTGATTTTCCCTCCACCAAGATCCAATGTTTTCCATGGCCTCCAAGGACTAGGATCATCCAAGGCTCATGAAAACCAGAGGGAAAGGACTAGAGAGAGACCTGAGGTAAGCTTTACACACAATGTGGGTAGAGACAGATCAAGACGGGAAGGTGAAAGACCTGAAAGAGAAAGACATCAAGCACATAGACATCAAAGAGATGAACATGATTTTCCATTGCCTAGACGTCCAGAATACCAAACAACCCTTAGACCCACTCAAGTGATCAAGGCAATGAAGAATTATTTTGATGGGACAGGAGATCCTTATGATCATGTGGCCGAGTTCAAACAAGTGTTAAGAGCTGAACAGGTTGAGGATTTGTTCACCCAGTATGAGGCATTTGGTTTGACTCTTAAGGGCACTACCTTAGCTTGGTTTCAACCACTGAACAGTCGTAACTATCGGGATATAGGTCAACTGCTAGAAGAATTCATTGTAGAGTTCTCCAAGAGTGGCATCATGCATAATACATCATCCTTGATCCACAGCTTCAAGCAGACACCCCAGGAAACAGTGCGACTTGTAGGAAGATAGTTCATACAGTACCTAGAAAGATGCCCTGTGCCGGAATTACCCACACCAGCCAAACAAGTGGCTTTGTTTTTAGATGGCTTACTAAGCACAAAGTTGAGATCATATGTGTACTTGAAAGAGCCTAGATCCATAGACGAGTGTGTGCAAATGTGCATAGATATAGAAGACAATTTGGGTGAGGAGTTAGGACTATCCAAACTCTATAAGGATTCTGATAGTTCTACTAGTCATACTTCAAGAGTCTCCACGGAAATAGATGAGATAGCTGAGCAAGTTGCAAAGAAGCTAGGAGTCCAAAATAGACAAACACAAAGAGTCACCTCATTGAATCGATGTTATACTTGCAGAGCAGACCACATGGCTAATGTTTGCCCAATGTTGGGTCAAACCCAAAGAAACCCTAATGCTCCATATTGCACTATTGAGAGGAAATACACAAACCACACGGCTCAAGATTGTCCCTACATCAGGTAGGCTGTTAGACAAAATTATCAACAACCTTACCCACAAGGTAGGTATCATAACCAATACCAACAGCCATATCATAGACCACAACAACAATATCAGGCACAATATAGGCCACAACCAGTCCTGGGAAACCAACCACCAGCTCCTGCCAATATAATTCCACTTAAGTATGCACTGGCAGAAGAGAACCCTAATAGAGCATTGGTGCCAGTGACCCCACTGATCTCAGAGAATGACTCTCATGCTCATAGTTCACACTACTCCCATGAAGGTAGTCCACATGCTTATTACCCAGAGTCACCTGAGCATAGTGAGACTTATCCATATCAATATGAGGCACCACCTATGGAACAAAATTGGGAGCTAGAATACTCCAATGTCATGTACACAAATCCTAACCCTAGGCCCCAATTGAGACAAATGAGACCACAAGCCCCTAGAGGATCATGTTTTAGGTGTCAGGGCGACCATTTCATTCGTGAATGTCCCCACTCACCAACTCTGGGACAAGGACAGAGCATCACAATACAAGCCTTTTGTCTAGAGCACTAGAGGAGTTTCTTTTGTCCAAGAAACTCCTCTAGTGCGCCCAAGGTCACACCCATAAATGTGGTAGGCTTAGTGGAAGATTCAAGTGCAAGTAGTAGTCAGGTGGCTCCTGTACAAGTAATTACTAGGGCACAAGCATTAAAACAAGATAAACCGGTAGAGCAATCAGAGTCAAGTGAATCAGGAGAGCCCAGTAAGAGAAAAACAAGAACATGGAAGGATACTAGAGAGAAGGCCAATCGCAAGTGGAATAGAAAGTTGTCTGAACTAGAAGAAAGCCTGAAAGAAGCGAAAACAAAAATAGAAGACATTGCATCTAAAAGTCCCTTGCATGCCAAAACTCCATCCACAAAACCTCATTCCACCCCACCACCCATTGTAAATAAACTACAACCAGGGTCTGTTCTTGTAGATCCAACCCTAGAAGGCTTGGACATGATGTTCAAAGCCTATCAGGCTCATCTTCAAGAAGGGCCAACAACTGCAAACCTAGACAAGAGTTACCCTAGAGCAGATTTAGAGATTGAACGAACAAAAATGTGCATGAAATGCTAGAGCTAGCTCAGGCTATGCTCGAGACCAGTCAATCATTCAATCAGACAAACTCTATCAAACCGGATTTGCACTGCGAGGGCTTATTAGAAAGATTAGAGAAGTTGGTAAACAAACCTCAAGTTTCTTTACCTCCACGGGCTCAACCTGTTATTGAGAGAGAAAGCTCTCCACCAATGAAAGCTTATGTTCCTAATTCCATGGGATGTTGGAACACCTCGTTCAATTCAAGAATACTCTTAAGAGTTCTTGGGGGAAATACAAGAAGAGAAATGGGCCAAGGAGAAGGGTAATCCCCCTCCTATTCGTGAGATTGATGATCTTTAGGACCAATTTCCCCAAGACATTCCATCTATTTATGGAGACCAAATAGAGCAACAAGAAGATGAAAGATTAGATTTTGAATCTACTTCTTTACAAGAGTTGCCACAAGTCACAGGCCCATGGGAATCTGAATCTCTCCAGATCAGAGCTCCCACCATATTGGTAAGAAATGAGGACTTAGTGGTTCCAAGAAACACTGATGTTGTGAAGAACACTAAGGTTTAGTGTCACCTCACTGTAGAAGAGCTGCTAAAAGCAAAACCCTAGCTATGGGATCATGTGAAGGATCAGGTCCCAGAACTTGAATCCAATATGCCAAAAACAGGCTATAAGCAAAAAGTTCCAGAGATACCTCTCGATAAAATAGGAGACATGTGTGAGGGTGAAGAAGGTAATACTTATCTTCCAATCACCTACCAAGGTTACACAACCAAAGCAATCATAGATTCAGGTGTTAATGTTGCTATTGCAACCACCTCCTTGTGTAAGCAATGGGGCAAACCCACATTAAGACCAACTAGAATGAAGCTTCAAATGGCGGACGGTCATTTTGAAAGACCTCTAGGATTGCTTGAAGGGATAACTCCAACCACTTGTGGTGTAGAGTTTGAACACACATTTGCTATATGTGACTCTGAAAAAAATAATGTCTACGAGATGATCCTAGGAAGACCCTTCCTACGACAACTGCAAATACTACAGGATTGGGGAACCAACTCCTTGTACTTACAACACTTAGGGGTCACCACCAAGGTCAATTTGAAGGATTACTCCTGCAGAGATGTACCACCCCTACAGTGGAATCCTGTCCACAAAGCAAAAGAAGATTCAATCTCTGTGCATTCTGGAAGTTCTCCTGACCCATCCTGGTTGCATGAAGATACTCACTTATGGATGTGCAAGGTCGCAGAGGAAGAGGAAAGACGCCTGAAAGCGAGAGAAGAAGGAACTTCTCTAGGAGGTAGACCAATCAAAGACCCAGCCTATACAGCGATGATCTTTCCAGATGAGGAATTTGAGCCTCATGGTTGGGCGGAAATCTTAGCCACCATGGACATTGCTGTCAATGAAGAACAATGGACACCTCATTGTGATGAGGAGGGTTATGATATTTCCATTTTTATGTGTCAGCCCTTGCTAGAGGAATGAGACCCTAGTGACTTCATAGAAGAAGAAGAGAACGATGACAATCTAGAGTCCATTGTGATGGATAGTTGCTTTAATTCAGAGAATCACTATCTCAAAGAGATAGGAATGTTTACCCAAAAAGAAGAGGAACCTCTCACAAGCATCAAAACTGTAAATTCAAAGGATGGAAGTGAAGGAGGTCAAAAGAAAAAGAAGAGAAAAGTTCTGAAACAAGAAGAGGAGGAATCATTCTTTGAAGTACCAGAGAATTTCAAGAAATATGAAATTGAAGATAGGAAAATTTTGGTACGAATGCCTAAGAGAGAGGTCACCACCGGAGAAGCATATGATAATAAAGGAAAGACCAAAAAAAATGTTGTAACCATTGAGGGGAACGAAGAGCGATGTACGTACATAGGAGAAGACCTAAGTGCAGAAGAAGAAATAGAGCTTGTAGGTCTATTAAGGGAATATAGGGACGTGTTTGTGTGGCACTATAGAGACTTGAAGGGAGTAGATCCGAGAATATGCTCTCATACGATCCCAATGACTGCTGATGCCAAGCCTACCAAACAGAAGCCCTACACATATAATGACACTTATGCAGCCAAGATAAAAGAAGAAATTGATAGGCTGATTGAAGCTGGATTTATTTATGAGATTGAGCATACTGAATGGGTGTCCCCCATTGTAGTGGTGCCCAAGAAGAATGGGAAGTTGCGAGTGTGTATTAACCTTAAAAAAGTTAATGCCGCTACGATTAGAGATAGTTATCCGCTTCCAATCATTGAATAGAGCGTGTTGTAGGCAAGGAAGTTTATAGCTTTCTTGATGGATTTTCAAGTTACAACCAAGTAGCCATTGCCCCCGAAGATCAACACAAAACGGCTTTTGCCACAGAGTGGGGAATCTTCGCATTTCGTGTGATGCCATTTGGGCTCACAAATGCACCTGCAACATTCCAAAGGCTCATGTGTCATGTCTTCAAAGAGTTCTTGCGAAAGAGCTTAGAAGTATATGTGGATGATTTATGTGCTCATTCCCAAGAAAGAAGATACCACATCCCTGAGCTCACACAGATCTTCAACAAGTGTAGAGAATATTGAGTGTGTATGAACCTAGAAAAGTGTGTGTTCATGGTACGACAAGGCAAGATCTTAGGTCATATTGTTTCTAAGAACGGAATCTCAATAGATGAGGATAAAGTAAGAGCCATAGCAGAGCTTCCAAGACCAAGGGATGTTAAAGAGGTACAAGCCTTTATGGGCCATTGTGGATACTGCCGTAGGTTTATCCACATGTATGCAATCATAGCCAGACCTCTTTATGGTTTGTTGATAAATTTTGAGTGGAATGATGAATGTGAAAATTCCTTCAATGAGTTGAAGAAACGTTTGTGCACAACACCAATATTGACCACTCCGGATTGGAATAAACCATTTCATGTCCAGGTGGATGCATCCAATCATGCCATAGGATGTGTGCTAGCACAACCCACAGGTGAAGGAAATTTAGATTTACCCATAGCGTACGCTAGCAGACAGCTAACCGCAGCTGAGCAAAACTATACCACCACTGAGCGAGAGGGCTTAGGAATGGTATATGTTGTGAAGAACTTTAGACACTATTTATTGGCCAACAAGTTCAAGTTTTTCACTGATCATCAAGATTTGTTATATTTGGTCAATAAACCTTGCAATACAGGACGTCTAGTAAGATGGTTCCTCTTGCTAATGGAATATGACTTTGAAGTTGTTGTTAGAAAAGGTAGGACCCACCTTCGAGCAGATCACCTTTCTCACATCACTTTAGGAGAGTCACCACAAGGAGTGTCTGATGAACTACCTAATGCTTATCTGTTCAATTTAGAAGTTGTTCCTAAATGGGCAAATAAGTTGGTACTAGTCCTAACCTTCGGACCCACAAATAAGAATGTGAAAATGACACAAGAAGAAATTGTAAAATCAGAGAAATATCACATGTTGGCAGGAAGCATGTACAAACAAGATACAAAAGGTGTACTAGCTTCTTGTGTCGAGGACGATGAACATAGCAGTTGATTGCAACAAGCCCATGAAGGATTGCTAGGAAATCACTATTCTAAACAATGAACTTTGCGGAATCTCAAACGTTTAGGAGTGTATTGGTCGAGCATGGACAAAGAAATACACTAGTGGCTTAAGAATTTTCCAGGGTGCAAAGAGAGACCCTCAGTGGAGCATGCTACTCTTTATCATGTATTGTTAATTCCAGATTGGAGTGCTCCATTGGTAGAATTTATGAGATCGGGGACATTACCCAAAGAGGCTAGTCTGGCTAGAAGAAGAAGCATGGAGCAAGAGGCTCAAGACTATGCCTTAGTTGGAGACAACCTAAACCGGAGAGGAAAAGATGGTTACCTAAGATTGTGCATTCATGAATTAGACTATTTGAAAGTCTTAGAAACTGCACACGGTGGTGTTGAAGGTGGACACTTTGGTCATGACTGAGTAATTAAGACCAGACTATTTTCAGGACTTTGGTGGCTCACTCCATATGGATGCACATACCTATGTGAAGAAATGCAACACATGTCAACGTGCACAATATCCGATAAGAAAAGATGAGATGCCTTTGAGACCAATGATGGGAGGACGTGCATTTTCGAAATGGGGTATAGACTTTGTAGGTCCTATTAACCCCCCAGCTAGAAACTGCCATGCTGAATACATTATTGTAGCCACAGATTACCTAACAAAATGGGTAGAAACGAAAGCCACGACAAAGAATGATGCTCAAACGATAGCTAAGTTCTTATTTGAGAATGTGTTCACGAGATATGGATTACCGATAGAGTTAGTAAGTGATAGAGGTACACACTTCTTGAATGAAGTCATTGAAAATCTGCTCCAAGAATTCTTGGTGGTACATAAGAAGTCTGCCCCCTATCATCCACAAGCTAACGGACAAGCCGAGAGCACAAATAAGATCCTATGTAATGTGTTGACCAAACTGGTCAATAACAAATGCTCTGATTGGGACAAACAGCTTCATCATGCTGTTTGGGCTTATCGAGTGGCCTACAAAATGGTACTCAATGCCACCCCATTTCAGATGGTCTTTGGATAGAATGCTATGCTACCATTAGATTTCTTAATCCCGATTTTAAAAGTAGCACAAGAGCATGAGTGGAATGGACATGAATTTTCCTCTAGGATCTTTGATCTAGAACGCTTAGGTGAGACGAAGCTACGAACGGCAGTAGGCATCTATGCTGCAACGAAAAGACTTTCGACTTATTTTGATGCACACATCAAGGATAAAGGATTGAAAGAGGGAGACCTAGTGTTGGTTCATACACTAAAGCAGCATGCCCATAAATTGGAGAAACGAGGATATAGACCCATGATCAATAATAGAATTTCCACTAGCGGTGCAGTTCAATTAGCCACTCTAGAAGGAGATATCTTGCCAAACTATTTTAGTGGATGAATGTATCAAGAACCTCTTACTGAGGATATGCTAATGAGACTCAACACTGCTAAGAAGCGAAAAGAAGAAGAGTTAAGGGTGAGAGAAGAAGCACAAGTAGAGGCCAGAGAGCGCATTAGGAAAAATAAGTTAAGGCGACTAGGCCTAGATGTCAATCCGAAAGCCCCAAAATATCACATGGACATGTGCCAAAAATCAGGCATAATTACTTCTCAAATAGTCGACCAACGTCCCTTCGTGACATTAGAGGTAGGACACAAAGAGAATGTAAGGACTGTGAGAGCATTGATTGACTCAGGTGCAACAACTAGTGCAGTTAAACTTTCCTACTGCCAAGACTTGAAGTTGAACATCAATCCCATAGAAGCCTATCTCATAGGATTGGGAGGTGTGGAAACCCCTTGTTTCGGCGAGGTGAAACTTCCCATCTACCTTCACAATGTTCCAATGATAGTCAAAATGCTAGTGTGTCATGATGAGGACCTTACAGAGCCACTTGTCTTGGGACAAGATTGGATTTATGACCATGTAGTCAACTTGAACTTAAGAAATCAAATTCTTCAAGTTTGGGTTGAGGAACAATACTTTACATTAGAATTAAAGAGTGGCATGCTCACAAATCCCGATGTCACACCTTCTCGTAGTTCTCCTAGGACTAATCTTAGCAAACAAGATGTTGAAGGTGTCAAAACCTCTATGTTCTAGGAGAATTCAATCATAGAAGAACAGGATCAAAGACAAGTGGACTCATCCTCTTGTGCAAGGACTAATGCCGCCACCACAACTCAACCAAAATGGCAAGCAACACAGTACATGCCCACTGCTATATCAAATTGGCAAAGGGAGTTCAAGAAGAAAGTAGTTTCAAGCATCAACCATATCTGGGTACGAAAAGGAGAGCAACCACCAGCCTTGCCAACAAAATTCCCACCCAGGCAAGCCAACAATGTGAAGATCAGAACCAAGCAACCATGATCAGCTCAACAAGAAGGTGTGCGACAAATTTGGGTGCCTAAGAAATTAGTTGCAGCTCAACAAGGACGATTACACATGTGGGTTCCCAAAGGACTCTTACATGCACATATGCCTATGCTCTCCACCATGCAAAAGGTCTCAACCATGAAGCCAGGGAGAGAAAAGGGAAAGAACCGAGCACAGAGACCACAAGAGGATAAACTCACCTCTTCGGCCATAGTCAGAAGACCAACAACAATGGTATGGGTATGGAAGCCAAAAACACCGAGGGTCTCTACAAAACCAAAGAGCCAATCCCAAGGGAGGCAAAAATCAAGAAACCTTGCAAACATGAAGCGGCCAAAGGAGATCCCTAAACAGTCAAAGACCATTCTCAAATGGATCCCTATAAGGGGGCAGGATCAGTTGTCATCTCGAGATCCAATGGATACCTCCAAGACAGATGGCATCAACATCCGCAACTAACATTGAAAGCCTCAACGAGCGACACCCATGTGCTCCACAACCCTGTCTTTTGCACCATTCATGTCATGCATTTCCAAAGTATGCATTAATATAGGGCCACATTACATGGCTGTGCATAGACACAATTGAGAGTCCCATGCACAAGAGCACATTGACACATGTAAACTATTTTTTGATACTAACCTTTGTCTTCTTGTTTTGTGACATTGTTCAAAAAAAAAAAAGAAAAAAAAGAGAAAAAAAAGGAAGGAAAAAAAGAGAGAGAGAAAGAACTTGTTCCCAGGTTTGGCTCATGGAACATGAATGAGTCATGCTTAGTTGAAGGTGGAACTAATGATTCTTGGGCATTTATCAGTTTGGATAGAAGTGTGTCTCGGCTAGCAGATGATATTATTGCTGCCTTATCTGGTAGATGTCAAGCACTTGGCATGAACATGGTATCCACAACTATTGTTTCCCCTTACCATGGTAGGAGGGAGGATCTTGAAGGTCCACAACTTGAGCGATGCTTAACTATTGTATGTACGAGAGCATCCAAGGAGATATTTGCAACGGTTAGTTTGGTACCCTGAAAATCCTTGTTTGTATACTGGATGAGAAGACTCCTGCTTATGGTGCACTAAAGAGAATATGTGAAACTAAGCTTGGTGTAGTTACCCAATGTTGTTTGTCACGGAATATAAAGAAATTCAATTCTCAGTATTTGGCAAATGTTGCTTTGAAAGGAGGAGATAGGACCAGACACTCAAAAAATCTCATCAGTGGACCATCAACACAGACATTCATCGACAATGTTCCACCACAAATGCCGAGTGTACAACACGAAGAGATAAACATTGATCGAACCTTCACCATGGTAAATATCTTTACGCTGGCAACACCATAACCATGATAGATTAGGAAACCTCTTCGTCGGCTTACCCTTGAGCACTTAGCTCTAGACCCCCAATTTTTGCACCATAATTCTTCCAATGCATTTTCCAAGTAAGCATGCATAGGGCTACATTAAAAGGCCGTGCACAAGGCACATATTTTCCTCAACCCATGCACAAACACACTTACCCATCATTCATTATGGGTTATGAGTACTTGGCATGACTACTATGAACATCATCTTTGGAAGATCTAGAGGTCATCAATGGAGAATCACAACGACACATTCATGTTGGAATCCAAGGAAGAAGCACATACCAAGGGACTACAACTTGCAAAGGCTCGTAGTAACAAATGAAGAACCGGACAACCAACCCTGCCACATTTGGAAGATAGACGGCTCTCGTTCCTACCAAATGGACACTACCTCTCAAAGCACTACCTGGAACAACCATTACAACAAGGGTCTGTTAGGGACGACATACTTGAGAGGGGGGGAGTGTTGAAGCTCAAGGTCAAAGACAAAGCATAGAAGAACATGAAAGAAGTGGACACATAAGAATAAGGAGCAAGTAGGGAGCTCCAAGAATGTATGTCAAATTTTCAGAAGAAATACCTATAAAAATATTGATTTTCATCACTAAAAGTCACTGTAAATACCATTTCATATTTTTCTAACTCTATTTTGTTCAAGCCGAGGAGTCCTCAAGCTTGAGGAGTATTACAAGTATCATCGTACCAATTTTCATAATTTTTAGACTTCGTTTGAGCCCTCAAATAAGCCCTAGAACCTAATTTTTTTACGAGGCCAGACACTAGGTCTGGACAGGGCCAAAACTAGTCAAAAAACTATAAAAAGAGCTAGAGAGCTCATTTTTGAGGTTAGCTTGTTAGAGAGTTAGCTTATTACAGAATAGAGCTTTTGTAAGAGAGTTCCTTTGTAATCAAAGCTTTCCATTGTTCCTCTCTTTGATCTTGCCTTGTGTGCGTGTGTGTGTATGTGTGTGCATGTTTGTGTGCTTTCACTCACACACTTGTGCCTTCACTCGCTCGTGGCCTTCATACCAGTCCTCACGTCTCCACGAATTGACAAGTAAAGGAGGTGGTGCTTACGCTTGAGCTACACGGAGACACTGGTAATACCACAAACTTGGCTAAATAAGGATGTAACACAACTCAAGCCAGTGGTCTAGTATATGATTCAGAGTTCTATGAGTACTTAGCAACAATTTGTAGAAGCTGATAAAGATTATGAACAAGCACATGTTGAGAAAAGCCAATTCAAAGCTCTAAGTGAACAATTGTCTAAGCAAGTCATGAAGACCCAACAGGAACTTAAAAATAAGGAAAAAGAATCGGAGGTAGTAACACAAGAGCTTAACACATTAAAAGAAGAGAATGCAACTTTGAGAAGTCAACTTGGTGAAGTGAAGGCATAACATGAGAAGCTGCAGAAAGAGAAGACCAAAATGAAAATGCCATATGATTTATGTGAAGCTAAGAAGGTACATCTTAGACGCAAACTTTTGGAGACATAAATTAAAGTATACATGGACAAAGCATATACTTTACGTAACCAAAATAAAGAATTCATGACTTCTATATTATTGAATCAATTGATAGAGAATTCAATTATAGTGAATGAGGAGATTCGAGACCTCCTAAAAAAATTAGATGTATATGCAAACCAACTTAAGAAGGAGCAAACACTATGTGCACAATGGGAATCAAAGTATGTATAGGACACAATGGAGCTAAGACAAAAATGGAAAGAGGAAATTGACAAATACATAGAATAGTGTCAACAAGATGCTGACTAGCTTAGAATAGTATGTGAGAGAAAAATCAAAGTCTAAGATGAGCTCAAAGAGGCAAAGGAGCATAACGTTGAGAAAGATCAAATCATAGCAACACTATAAGATCAATTATTGATAATCCAAAATGAGAAGGAAACTTCATAGACAAACATGTGGACACCAGTAGTGCAAGGCACCATCTGATTACTGAGGAGATTGAGGTGTGTTCTCTTTCTCCCCCATGATTCATTCACCTATCCAAGATCAATAAGCAATAGCACCTAATGAGCATTGAATGCCATACACTACATAATTAGGTCAGAGAGAACAAACACTACTATGTTGGAGCAAGTCTATGACAAGCCTAAGTATTGGCTTGAGTCCCACAAAGTCTTAGAAGAAGCTTTAAAAAGAAGACTATGTAAAGTTCACTTGTGAACTACCTCTTGTAACTTTTGAAGAGTTTACTTAATGTAAAAGTGAAAGAATCTTAAGTGGTTGAGTCCACTTGATCAAGAATGGAAAGAGGAGCCACGAATTCGTGATTTGTGGTAGGTAGAGAATCAAATCAATCATTGAATGATTGGAGAGTGATTGAGGGAAGTTAGCCTCCCAAACTCAACTATAAATAGATGGCAGTTTTAGTCATGGTTAGAGAGACCTATGTGAAGACCTCCAAGAGCTGAGCTTCATGCCATATCAAGGTGTGATTACAAGGCACACATATGTATCAGTAAGTCATTGTATTGTACAAGCAATATACTTTCATTTTCATGATTATTTGAGTTCATCTTTCCATGTTCTTGTGAAGTGTACTACTCACTGCCATTACTCTCAATTTTTCTCAGTCAGCTTGCAGAGATGTTTTCTCTGAGCTTGGTGCATCATTTTCAGTGATTTAACTTGGTAAAGTTAGCTCTATAAGTCTACTATATGCTCACAAATTTTCATGTCATTTGGATGTTGAAATCTTCAGTTATGTTCATTTGAAGTCAACAGGGTCTGTTCATCTTCACTTCTCTGTCAGGTACCTGACTTTTTCACTCATCTTGTCAGAGCGATTTCTCAGTGGTTACTTATCCAAATGCAGTGATTTAAAGCTTGTTGGATTCAGCTTACTGGCTAGTATAAGCATACAAGTTTTCATGATCATCGGATTTCTACATTTTGAGTTATGTTGATTTTTCTGCTCACTGGTCTATTTTTGTAGCAGCCTGTGAAAATCGGGATAATGTCATCACTTGTTAAAACTCATTCTCAGTGTGTGGTTCATTATTTTTGATGAGATTACTCTTGAAAGTTAGCTCTTTAAGTTGCCTAGACTTCCCCAAGAGGAATTGAGCTAATTGCTACTGTGCTCAGAGAATTATGTAAAACACTGGACATGTGTATGAACCAAGAATAGCAAGTTTTCACCTCTGAGCTAACTCCAACTTATCTGTTTTGATCTATCTTTTTGAGAGTGATCTTCCAAGGTACATAGGGTGTCTAATACATCCATTGGCAAGCTAAAAGGGCCCACCATATACTCCTGGAGTTCATTTGGCTGGTGTAGATCAAGGATTTTGCAACACCTCTTCATCTTCAAGCACATACCTATCCATCTCTGCACAGTGGTATCAGAGCAAGGTTGGACAACATGGCAGATGGATTTCCTTCATCAATTGACAAATTGGATAGAGGTAATTACTCAGCTTGGTCATTAAGGATGGAAGCTTATCTCCAAGGTAGAAGTTTATATGGTTATGTGGCTGGAGATGAAGTTATGCCAAGTTTCAGGAACAAAAGTCAACCAACACAAGAAGAGCAAGAAAGATTGAGCACATGGTGCTCCAAGGATGCACTTGCAAGGTCTTATCTCCTCAACTCTATCTCAGATTTTTTGTTGCCTCACATTAGAAGTTGTAAGACATCTCAGGAAGTGTGGGATGCACTTGAAGCTTTCTTTTCTTCAAGTACTAAAGCTAGGAAGCATCAACTATGGCTGGATTTCACAACTCTCAAGAAGGCTCCCAAACAAAATGTGACTGATTTTGTCACAAAGCTCAAGGACATAGCGGATCAGTTGGGAAGCATTGGAGAGGTAATAGATGAAGAGCAAATTGTAAGGTAGGTCATCAATGGCTTGAAGGCAGATGACAAGTGGGAAGCATTCACCACAACTATGGATTTGTACATGGACATGCATGTACCTGATTTCAACACACTCATTGGACAACTACTTACTCAAGAGGCAAAGCTTATAAAAAATGGAGAAAGCTCTAAAGGTAGAGGAAGACATGGCAGAGGTAGAGGAAGAGGAGGTAGACAAGGCAGGGGGAGATCCCAAGACTCCAACTCATGTTCTATTTGTGGATTAACTAATCATACAACTGAAAATTGCTTTAGGAATTCCAGGAGTCAAAGAGGCAGAGGATACAATAGAGGAAGTTATGGCTACTCAAGAGGAAGGTTCAATAACTACCATGGCAACTACAACAACTACAATCATTCAAACTATCAAGGAGGCTACAAAGGAAGGAGAGACTACAATAACTACACAGAAGACTCAAACAAAGAGGATTCATTATTGATTATGAACATGGCTATGCCACAAGGTAAATCTAATGAGCATGTTTTCTACATAGATTCAGGTTGTTCAAATCATGTGGCATGAAATGTGGCACTCCTATCAGATTTAGAAGATCCAAGGAATAAGCATGAGGTACAAACAGGAGATGATACAAAACATCCTGTGGAGAAAATAGGCAATGTCAAAGCACCTGATGGAAACATCAACCTACTCAGTAAGGTACTCTATGTCCCTACCATTACAAAGAATTTGATAAGTGTTGGGCAGATAGTAGAGAAAGGGTTGCAAGTCAGGTTCACAAAAGCAAGAGCATTTGTTGAAGATCCAAGTCAAGGATTCAGAAGAATTGCAAAAGGTGAAAAGACAGTTAGATTGTTCACATTTGAATTACAGGACACTAGAAACATTGCTCTCTTTAATTATGGTAGTCAGACACTCACAGAATTGGAAATATGGCATAAAAAGTTAGCACATATTGGTGAAAGGTCATTAAAGCAAATCTGCAGGGACCAAAGTGTACTTGGACTTCCTAATTTGTCAAAACAACATATGATTTATAAGTGTAGTGCATGTCAATTTGGAAAGTCTCACAGGTTACCATTCATGAAGAAAGGTTATATGCATGGAGATCTCTTGGAGTTGGTTCATACAGATGTATGGGGACCTAGCAAGGAAGCTTCAATATCTGGATCAAGGTATTATGTTTCCTTTATTGATGATTGCAGCATATGGACTATCCTATTCTTTATGAAACACAAAGATGAAGTTTTTTCATGTTTCAAAAGATATTTGGCTCTTGTGGAGAATCAAACAGGTAAATCACCAAAAAGGCGAAGGTCAGATGGAGGGGGAGAATACTTCTCCCATGATTTTGATTCTTTTCTTCAAGAAAGAGGAATCAAAAGAGAGGTAACTACAAGGTACACTCCTGAGAAAAATGGAGTGGCAGAAAGGAGGAATAGGACAATTGTTGAAGGTGCAAGGTCTATGTTAAATGTACTATGTTAAGTGTACTACTCACTGCCATTACTCTCAGTTTTTCTCAGTCAGCTTGCAGAGATGTTTTCTATGAGCTTGGTGCATTATTTTTAGTGATTTAACTTGGTAAAGTTAGCTCTATAAGTCTACTATATGCTCACAAATTTTCATGTCATTTGGATGTTGCAATCTTCAGTTATGTTCATTTGAAGTCAACAGGGTCTGTTCATCTTCACTTCTCTGTCAGGTACCCGACTTTTTCATTCATCTTGTCAGAGCCATTTCTCAGTGGTTACTTATCCAAATTCAGTGATTTAAAGCTTTGTGGATTTAACTTACTGTCTAGTATAACCATACAAATTTTCATAATCATTGGATTTCTACATTTTGAGTTATGTTGATTTTTCTGCTCACTGGTCTATTTCTGTAGCAGCCCGTGAAAATCGGGATGATGTCATCACTTGTTAAAACTCATTCTCAGTGTGTGGTTCATTATTTTTGATGAGATTACTCTTGAAAGTTAGCTCTTTAAGTTGCCTAGACTTCCCCAAGAGGAATTGAGCTAATTGCTGCTGTGCTCAGAGAATTATGTAAAACACTGGACAGGTGTATGAACCAAGAATAGCAAGTTTTCACCTCTGAGCTAACTCCAACTTATCTGTTTTGATATATCTTTTTGAGAGTGATCTTCCAAGGTACATAGGGTGTCTAATACATCCATTGGCAAGCTAAAAGGGCCCACCATATACTCCTGGAGTTCATTTGGCTGGTGTAGATCAAGGATTTTGCAACACCTCTTCATCTTCAAGCACATACCTATCCATCTCTTCACATACTAGTGTCTCACTTGACACAATTTTCAAGAGGTAGTTGTACAAGTCATGAAGGAAGCAAATATATAAAAAGTAAAGACCAGGATAAAGTCGTAAGGCCCTTTAATATCCCATATGGCATTTTGAAGGAACAAACATGAAGGTACATCAAGAAGACCACCCAAAAGGATCCGGACCAAGATTTGAACTTTCAAGCTAACACTTTCAATTATAATCAGGAAGAATTTGAAGCGGTTGATCCTATCTAGAGAAGGGAATTTTCGGAAAAGAATCCTACTCTATGAGTGCATTGGCAAGACACACCATATTTATTACAAGTTAACCCTTCCTTTTGCTCATTGCCAAGGCATAATCCATGGCCACAATTTTGGAAAGATCATGGTAATGGAAAGCTAAACAAATAATGGCTCAATTTTTCATTATTATCAAGCCTTCCTCATAATTACCTACCTACCAAACAATATATGGTTAGGACCATATAATTTTTTCTATCTAGGTATGCATATGTACCAGATTTAATAATCAAAACAACAAATAAAGTACTCAACATGATTCTAACAATTTTGAAGGTATTCAAACATACAGAGTAAAGTTTTTTAAATTCATCGACATTAACAAAGGCACAGATGCCTTGATTTTTTATCTTTTAGTCATGCCAAGTTTCCTTAACATAATGGAATTTTATTGTTGATAAATGTTTTTGCCGAGCTCTTATATGCAAACCTTCAAAGAGGCCTTTTTTATGGGATTTTTTTTTGAAATTGATTATGAGATCTTTTTGAAGGTGTCATTGAATTTAAATGCAAGATTAGTAGCATAGGATCTAAGTTTTTTGCTGATCACCATCAAGCTCCAAACGATGGAGTAAAGTCAAAAAAATGGAAGCAATTTATGATCTATGAAGGAAAAAATATCAATGACATAGAACAACGAGTCTACCAAACCTAATCACGTCACCAACAAAAGCCTATCAGGGATGAAAGAGTTTAGGAGGAGGGATTTGTGGAGGAAGAAACTAGCAAACAAAGAAGAAGAAGAAGAAAATTAAAAACAAAAATAGATAATTAAAGATAATAATCTCAACGTAAAGCCCCAGAGGGGCATGCATTAGGCTGAAAGAAGGTATAAAGGAAAAAAAAGACACAAGATGAAGAAATACATAAGGTCCCAAAAGATGTAAACAAAGAACTACAAAAAGACCTTTGAAGCATCACCCTCACGACAGGAGATGCCATTATGACTATTGGGTGCACGCACACAAAGAAATATACAGGCTAGAGACATGAAGAAGTGCAAGAAGACAAAAAACGATTGCAACAGTGCTCCAAACACTTAAAGCACTTTAGGTACAATCGCTGGGAGTGAGCTTGGAAAACAAAGCAATACATCAACCCAATGTGTGAATATAAGGAATACTGAGGGGTAGAAGAAGTAATAGATAGAGGATTGGATTGGATAAGGTAACAAATCTGAGTCTTGATCACTTCCTCTATCATTGGATGTGTGCATTTTGACATGAAGTAATGCTACATCCCTAGTGTATGAATAAAAGGAATATCAAGGGCAAGATGGAAACATTGGACTAAGGATCGGATAAAGTAACAAATTGTCTCTAAGTCTTGGAGGCTTCCTCAATTGTTGGTTGCACACAATTAAAAGAAATATACATAGGGAAATTACAACTTCAGCTTAGGGAGGAACAATTTGGCTAGAAGCAACTGAGGAGAGCAAGCCTCATTTCCCATATGTATGCCAGGTTCAGCCATCGATTGTGCATCGAGAATGCCCTCTAACTATGTGTCAATAAAACACGCAGAAGCCTGTCAAAGGATGACAAAGACTAAGAGGCGGAGAGTGTTGCAGAAGATTGAAGACAAAGAGACAAGGAAGAAGGAAGGAGAAAGAGATGAAGAAAAGTGGGCCCCAAATTTTTCATTTTTTGGTCAATTTTTTTTCCAAAACTCCATTGTAAAACCTTGAGAGATCATGTAAATGCTCTAGAGGAGTCCTCTAGATGCATGATCCCTGAAGACTGTAACATTACCCATGTACATTAGTAGGAATTTAGTGATTTTTTAGGAAAAATGATGGTCTCTTATGTGAAAGGAACAATTTTAGGGCACATGTATATAAGTCACTTTGTGACTCTTTATAAAGACTTTTTGCCATTGTGAAGAACTAACAAGCTAAAATTTCGAATTTGCTTCTTCTTGGCTATGTGTCTTCTTCTCATTGAGCTTGTCTGTGTACTTGATGTGTGGAATGTGTTCCTGGAGGTGTTATATACCCCTTCCCATTCTCTTTTTGCCATTTTAATGTGTGTGTGAATCATTGAGTGTTGGAACTAGAAATGATGTTTCCCAACACTCTATATTTTGCCCATAAAGCACACTTGTCAATTTGAGATGAAGATAGCATCCGATGATGTGTCTCATTGAGATCTTTAAAAGGAACCCACTATTGACTATATTGGGCTATCCAAGCTGAGAGATATGGCTTGATTGATAAGAAGTTGTGTGACTTTAGAACTCAACTTCCTTTGCTTGTAAACTAGGGGAAGGGTGGAATGAAGAAACTATATGAATTTTTTAATGGCCTCAAATGCTAGTACATCAGCAACCAAACTAGAGCTAATGGAGGCTAGTGATCAAGAATTGGAAATATTTCAGTCACAATTAAGTTATTGAATTGAAGCATTAGTGAGAGTATGAGATGCGATCATGAAGAAGACTACCAAGAAGTGTCATGTTGATCAATTTTCAGTCTATTCACACATTTTGAATGTAGAAGAAAAGAGAAGATGGGATGAAAGGCAAGGAGAAGCAAGCCGTAAAAGAAAAGTGATGAGAAAAAACCTAGAGAAGATGAAGAGGGAAAAAAACAATCAAAAGAGAGTGCAATTTTACGAGTCTGCCACTTCTCAAGAAGAGGCAAAAAGACAAGAAATAAGAGAGGGAAAGAAGCCTATTGAAGAGAAACCAAGTTTAAAAGAAACAAATGAAAAATGAAGTTGGAGAAAAAAAAGATTCTATAAAGAAGACTGAGAATATTTAAGAAAATGAAAACCAAAAGAAGAAAGTTAAGAAAACACTAAAAAATGTACTAATATCAGAGCTAGAAAAGAAGAATGATGCAAAAAAGATTTGAATGATATTTTACTCAAACGTCAAGTGACAATGTCTTTGAAACATATCTTTTCAATCATAAAGCATGAATTCAAAGATAGCTTCATGAATTGTTAGAAGAAAACAATTTCCACTTACACAAGATGGTGAGATGGAAGATTCACCCGATGTTAACCAAGTCATGAATGAAGCAATAACCCTAAGTGAATCATCTCATGATGAGGATGATGAATTCAAGATCCACCAAGTGAATATAAATTTCTTTGGCCTCATTATGCGTGATTAAGATGCAAAGGAATTCGAGCGTAAAAAAAGAGCTAAGCTTATAAATAAAGAAGCTCATTTTTGGAAAGGAGATCTTTTGGTTCACATGAGCTCCATGTATATCTTTTAGAAATGAATGGAAGAACTATTTTACTCTTAGACTATGTGCACATATGTGTATTTTATCTTTGAGTGTGAGAGTGAGGTGTGTGTGTATGATTGTCTCCCTTTGTGTGTGAGTAGGATGTGTTGCATTTTTGTGGACTAGGATCCTTGATGACCTTCCTCTCCATGTTCTCAGGGGCTTGTGGCATTGCTAGGAGTAGATGGCCAATGGCTTGAGCATGGAGGGTTGGTTTAATGAAATGAGAGTCCTTGAGCTTTCCTATTGCTTCAATGCAAGGTGCTATGGGTCTTGGACCCCCCTTGGCATACTACAACAAAACGTTTGGCACCATTGCTAGGCAGAATTGCCTTTCATCACTTAGAGAGCCCAAGAGTGTGTGGTAGAGTATTGTGCTGCAATTTTTTTGCTCATTTATGTAGGATTGAGTTCTTGCACGTCGTTTGCACCCTTCCTTAGACCATTAGCTCATTTTTATCATCCCATTTTATTTTGTTTTTGTAGTGTAGTTTGTGTTCATCCTTGTTGTTGAAGGAGAACCCCCCTTAACCCCTTCTCTAATGAAAATTATGCTACCAAGATCAAAGAAGAGATAGATCGATTGGTAGAAGCTAGATTTATCTATGAAATTGAGCACACTGAATAAGTTTCCCCATTGTAGTGGTGCCCAAAAAGAATGGAAAGTTATGTCTATGCATTATCTTGAAGAAGGTTAACACAACTACTATTAGAGATAGTTCTCTGCTTCCTATCATTGAGCATCTATTAGAAAGAGGGGCCAACAAGGAAGTATACAGATTCCTTGATGGATTCTTTGGCTACAATCAAGTGGCCATTGCCCTAGAAGATGAGCATAAGACAACTTTTGCCACAGAGTGGAGCATATTTGCTTTCCAGGTAATGCCATTTAGTTTTACCAATGCACCTGCTACCTTTCAGAGGCTGTTGTGTCATTTTTTTTAAGAGTTCTTGCATAAAAACTTGGAATTATATGTTGATGATCTATGTGCTCACTCCAACATTAGAAAAACACATATACTTGAGCTAAAACAAATCTTTGACAAATGTAGAAAATATCAAGTCTGCTTGAACCTAGAAAAGTGTGTTTTCATGGTCAGGGAAGGCAAGATTCCAAGACACATAGTTTCAAAGAATGGAATATCCATAGACGAGGATAAAGTTAGAGCTGTTTTAGAGCTACCTAGGTCAAAGAGTTTCAAGGAAATACAAGATTTCGTGGGGCATTGTGGATATTATCAATGTTTCATTCATATGGCAAAGCCTCTCTACTCCATGTTGGCCAACTTTGAGGGACAGAAGAATGTGAAAACTCCTTTAACGAGCTCAAGAGAAGATTGTGTTCAACACCAATCTTGACTACACTAGATTGGAACAAGCCCTTCCATGTTCATGTGGATGCATCCAATTACACTATTGGGTGTGTACTAGCACAACCTACTAGTGAAGGTAATATGGATCTTCCCATTGCTTATGCCAGTAGACAATTGAATGTGGCTAAATGCAATTATACCACTACTGAAAGAGAAGGATTAGGCATGCTATATGTGGTTAAAAGTTTAGACATTATTTGCTTGCAAATAACTTTAAATTTTTCACAGACCATCAAGCACTATTATATCTAGTGAATAAACCATGCAATACTAGTCAATTATTAAGATGTTTCCTCTTACTAATGGAATATGACTTTGAAGTTGTGGTTAGGAAAGGTAGGACTCACCTTAGGCAGATCACTTTTCTAGAATAACTCCTTATTTATTCAATCTAGAAGTAATGCCTGACTCGGCTAAAACTATAGTTCCTATTCTCATCTTGGGACCTAAACATCCTATTCTCATAACCAAAGATAAAGAAATATTGAGATCTAAAAAATACCACATATTAGCAGAAAGTGTGTATAAGCACACTATTCAAGGCCTACTAGCTTGCTATGTAGATGAAGATGAGCATGCAAAGTGGTTGCAAATAGCACATGTAGGTGCATTGCAGCAACATCACTCCAAAAATTGGACCTTATAGACTATAGAGATTAGCTGTATACTAGCCAACCATGGAAGCAGATGTCCATAGGATGTGCAAGGAATGCCCAAGCTGTGCGGTTAGGCCACCAATGGAACATGCTACACTATATCAAGTGTCTTTAGTGTCAGATTGGAGTGAACCTTTGGTCGAACTTTTGAGAACGAAAACATTCCTTGAAGAGATGACATTAGCTAGAAGAAAGAGCTTAGAACAAGAAGCGCTAGACTATGTACTCATTGGGGGTAATTTGTACAAGTGTGAAAGAGACGGATACCTAAGGTTATGTGTCCATGAGAGTGAATATCTTAAGATCTTAGAAACTTCTCACCAAGGTGTGGCAGGAGTACATTTTGGACCAGACTGTGTGATTAAGGCAATTTTATTCGTAGGTCTTTGGTGGGCAACTCTTCACATGGATGCACATACCTATGTGAAGAGGTGTATTTGTCAACAAACTTAGTATCCGATATGTAAAGATGAGATGCCATTGAAACTCATGATGGATGGATGTGCATTCTCTAAGCAAGGGATAGACTTTGTAGGTCCTATTAATCCCCTAGCTAAGAGCTCACATGCTGAATACATTATTTTTGCCATAGACTATCTGACCAAATGGGTAGTTGTAAAATCCACAATGAAGAACGATGCTCAAACAATGGCTAAGTTCTTATTCGAGAACGTGTTCACCAGATATGGGTTACCAATAGAGTTACTAAGTGATAGATGCACAAAATTCTTGAAAGAAGTCATTGAAGGCCTTCTCCAAGAATTCTTGGCGATACATAAGAATTCTACCCTCTATCATCCACAAGCTAATGGAAAAGCCGAGAGCACATCCTAATACCCACATTGAAAGTAGGACAAGAGCATCAATGGATCAACCATGAGCTCTCGTCTAGAATCTTTGATCTTGAATGATTAGGTGAAATGAGATTAAGGACAGCTGCAGGAATAAACACAACCAAGAAAATGCAAAAGGCATACTTTGATGCCCATGTGAAGGATAAAGGCTTGAAAGTGGGAGATTAAGTCTTAGTATACACCTTGAAGTAATATGCAAGGAAGCTAGAGAAGTGTGGATATGGAACCATGATTATTACTAGAATCTCAACAAGTGGAGCTATCCAATTGGATACTCTAGAAGGCGACATCCTACCTAGTTACATCAGTGGATGTAGAGTCAAATTATATCAAGAACCCCTCATAGAGGAAATGCTAAATCGACTCAACACTACCAAGAAACGTAAGGATGATTTTCTAAATCTTCCCGTGCAAGTACAATGTATCTCATACCATCAATACTTTTATGCATAGTCACAAGATCAACTACCCACTTGTAATGAATACAAGGTGGGTAAGTTGGGTGTAAGGATCTCTATGTTTGACCGAGGAATGAATCTGACATGTGGCACATGTGCTCACAAATTCCTTAACATTTATGTACATCCTTGGCCACCAATAAGTTTCTCAAAAATTTTCATATGTCACAACAAACCCCTAAGACTTCTTTCTAATGTTTTGGAATCGATTCGTCGACTAGCTTGGGAAAGGCTATAAAGTACTCCGATAATATCCAATGTCTGTCCATTCTCCTTTATTATCCTCTTCTCTGAATCACTCATAAGTAAATGTACATGGATCATAACATATCAAGCTTATCCTTCTATCTGTTGATTTATCAAAATCATCATCGTTAAACCTTGCTCGTGAGAGAATATCGGAAACAATATTGAAATTTCCAACAATGTGAAAAAAAGTTGGATAAATAAACTTGATATATGCAATCTATCTCAACATCGCAATAGCAAGAGATGAGCGATTTGCAATCATACCTATTAATCGAAGACAATCAATCTCTAAAATCACATTTTCTCTGATGAAATACTCTTTATCTGATTTTAAAGTAGTGACTAATCCCCATAACTCTCGCTTGATTTGAGGATGGTTCCTTTCATTATCATGTAAAATATTTGCAATAAAGTGAATTGCATACCTCTACCCCTCATCATCATCATCCTGACCAATGAACCAACCTATACCAATAGGACTAGTATCAATAGTTAGGATTTATAGGTTTATTCAATACATTTCAAAATTGAAGCATTAATAAGAAATTGCTTTAGTTTTCTCATTGTTCTACTATGCTTTTCTGTCGAGAAGAATTTATTTTTCTTTCTTAATAAATCGTATAATGGGTTCACAACATGAGAAAAGTGAGGGATCCATATTACATAGAAGACACAAGCTCCTAAGAAATTGCTTTAATTTTCTCATTGTTCTACTATGCTTTTCTTCTCACTTCACTGGCATTGCAATAGACCTCTAAAATCCTAATAATGGCATCAACTTTTGGTGGATATAGTCTACAACTGTAATGTCCACACATATGTCCAATGTTCAAAACTTTGTTAGCACCAAAAATGGATTTCTCTAAAGAGAAAGTCACTCAAACCTCTTCGAATCTCTAAAATATTTTCTCACACCAAAAAACATGGTCAGAGACAAACTTCATACAACCAAATGAATCAATAGTTGGATCTCTCTCCTTCTCCACACAACCTTTTATCAGAATGTTGTCAATAAAGGCATAGTCCCTTTTGGAATAAAGTTGTGTAAGACCTGATTCATTGCATTCATCATATGAGCCATGGAATTTGTCGCTCCTTGTGGCAAAGTACATATACATACTAGGCCCAAAGGAGTTTTCATCATGGTAATATTTTTGCTCTCGATAGCTAACTGAAACTAGTCATATCTTGAATACAAATCACCCATCGAATAGATGGAGTGCTAAAAAAAAGCCTCCGTAAAATCATCTACAATGGGTCATGTTCCTACATTTTTGATAGTGACCTTATTCACATGCTGCAAATCTTGTATGAAGCATAGTTTTCCAATGATTTTGGAGTATGGTGCAAATGATGATTCAAGAATCCTCATAGAAATCTTCTCTTTTAACAATCTCATCAGCTCAGGTAAGTGAGCCTTTGGGACTGGTATTGGTCGAAGATTCCATGGAATATGTGGTATAATGCATATAATCATATGTGCAATTGGCTTTGGATTAGTGCATCCTATCTCATGTGGAAATAGGGAAAATACTTTTTCATGTCGAATAATCATCTCTCTAAATCACTCTTTTTCAATTTCAGAAAGAAATTCTTCTCCAAAATGTATATGTTTATAGATTCTTCAGTAAATCTATGCCCTATCTTTGATCGATCTTTAAGAGTAGGATCCTCAAAAACTCTTTTAATCATATCATTACTTTCTTTAGGTAGTGGCTAAGCTATGGGTTTTGCTTTCTTATCTATTGTTTTGTATTTCGTATCAAACTTGACTTTAAATTTGCAATCAGCTGATATTCTTTAATAGAGTCAAGAATGATAATCTTTGATTCAATTTTTCCTTGGAGAGTATTCTCAAGCTCTTCCATCAAAGTCAAACCTTTTGTAAGTTCAAAATGTTTTCCTCATATGAAATCAATCCTAGGTCTTTGTAATGTTTTTCATTCATTTTTCTAAATTTGTTTGGAAGTTTTTCATTTTTCATAAAGCATAAACTAGATGCAGGGGAACATACTGAAAAATTCTCAAAATTATGTACATCTTCATGTGAGACATCAAACCATCATCCACTACTGACTCCCTCAATAGTGGAATCTAATAGAAATTTTGATCATAATATGTCCCAAATTGTCTTACTGGTGGACAATTATCACACACATGATCGTAAGTGTCAATGGGATTTCTTTGTAAATTTCTCCTATTCCTTGAATGATTCGAATAGATAGTCATCACTTGTAGGAAACCCAATCTAGATTTTGGACAAATTCTAGCATATGTTGAACCATCACTTATTACCTTTGTCTCCAACCACATTTTTGCTATAAAAGGTTTCCCTAGTATCACCTCATGTGAGCAGTTATCTTGCATAAAGAAATGGAGTTCCTCATGGACTCCTCCTATCATACTAGGCACACAGACACACACACCTAGCAAGATCCCAAACCTATTGTCTGTTGTTCTCATTCTCCATCCATGGTCCTTGTCAATGGGTCATCTAAATTTATCAAAAACATTTTTACATATCACCTTTATCTCTTATCCTAAATCAATCAAGGCAAGAGCTATACATGATTCTTTCTCATCTCCAATACTAATTTTGATTTTTGGGGTTCCTCGTGCCCAAAAATTCTTAGCAAATTGGCTCTCTCCATTGTTTACCTCTTCATCGAGAAGAATCCGACCAAGGAAAATTCTATTCACTTCTTCTATCTCAATTTTCTCCTCTTTTTCACTATCACTATATAATGAATCACTCAATATTATTGCATCATTCATTACAAGAGTTTTATCAGTAGCATCCTACATATCTTCTTTCTGAGGAAGAAGAAATTGTCTTCTCCTTACTAGCCTAATAAAACTATCCTTGAACTCAGGTTTTGCTATGGAAAAAACCTGTTCAAGGGGCATTGTTACTTGGATTTTTACTAATATATTATTCAAAATTTCCTTGACGTCATTTCTCTTTTTGAGCTCAGATATCATAATTGCTCTCAGAGTCCTCCTCACTTTCTTTTTTATCTTCTCCTATCCTTGTTTCTTTTCATCATCCAAGATTTTATCAATACTTTGATTCTTTTTCTCATCATTTTGTTTTTTGTTTGTTTGATTATCCCCCCCCCTTGTATATACGCCTATTGCCGTAATGGGCTACTTATCTTTGTACATTCTCTAGTAATACATTCAGTATTGCTCCAAGCTTCTTCTTCTTCCTTGTGCTATTCGCGTGCTTCCACGGACGTCTAACTCCAACAATTGGTATCAGAGTAGGTTGCCGCTTCATCTAGGGTGTCATCGACACTCCACCGGTTGCAGTCTCAGAATCGCACGAATTTTGGTGAGCATACTCAGCGTGTTTCCGAGATCAAAACAACTTTTTTGTGTGGTGCCGAAATCACGATATGAGCTCGTTTCTGCCTCCGAACGCACTATCGCTGTGCTTATGCAGGCTATTTCATCTTTTCCTGCGAAAGGTATATACCAGTTTCGGTTCGCCAGTATAAGTGTCTCAAAGTCTACTACAAGTCTAGCAAAATTCGTCTGGGTAGTTCTGTTCAACTTTTTGAGATACAATCAATTTTCTGCATCAAGGTACTTTAGTCACCGACCATGGCTAAAAGTAGTGATGTATTCCGTATGTTGGCTGTTGCGGATAAGTTTGATGGTACCAACTACCCATTATGGGCTTATATAATGCGACATGTATTGGTTGCAAAAGGATTGTGGAACATTTTGCATGGTGTTGAAAAATGTCCTATCACACCTGCAACTGTTACAACTGCAGGTACTGAAGCTGATGCAGAAGGTGTCGAAGATGATGATATTCAGCATATTCCTGTTTGTACTACGGTTTCTGCTGCACCTACTACAGATCAGATTCGTTGGGATGGAAGAGATGCGCAGGCACATGCATTGATAGCTTTGTCTATCAAACGTGCCATTATTCCTCACATACACTGGGATACACTTACCACATTGTACCAAGCTAGCAATGAGGCTCGTGTTGCTTACCTCTGAAAACAGTTGGAGAGCGAGCACATGAATGAAGGTGATTCCATGGACAATTTTCTAACAAAGATCAAAGACTTGAAGGAACAATTGATTTTTGCTGATGAGGTTATACTAGATAGCTCACTTGTGTAGATCGTTCTGAATGGTCTTCCTGATTCATATCAGAGTTTTGCTTCTACTCTTCGATTGATGATGAAAGGCAATCCAAATGCCTTGTCATTTGAGGAGTTAGTCTCTGTTCTGTTGTAGGAGGATCAGTCCAGGTAGAATAGGTCCCTTATGCGTGTTGCAGATCAAGCTTTCCTAGCTAGTCAGAAGGGCAAAGGAAAATGGAGCTCTTCCACTAGTAAGTAGAAATCTGCAAATGCTGCACATTTGAAGAACCAAGATAAAGATGAGAAAAAAATTAGAAAAGCAGAAATTGTCTTGCAAGTACTCTAAAGGGAATGATCATGTCATAAAGAACTATCCAAAACTGGCTGCTAAAGAGGCAAAGAAGAAAGAGGCTGGAATGGTTGTTGTAGAAGCCTCTACACCAAAAACGGAGTCTACTAATCTTGTGCAAGAAGAAGAAAGGGTGTTTACTACTGTTTGTAGTTTTGACTCATCTTCTCATGAACAGTGCATGTCTGCAGTAGACTCAGATGTTTGATACTTTGACAGTGGGGCGACCAAACATATTACCTTGCAGTGCAGTTTCTTCTCTTCACTCAAGCCTGCCCCTACAGTGAATACTGTTACATGTGCCAACAACTCCTCTTATCTTGTTATGGGAGTTGGTAAGATCATTTTGACTACTGCTGATGGTAGTTCTTTCACTTTGTCAGATGCTTTGTTTGTGCCAGGGATCAAGAAAAATCTGTTATCAGTTTCTACATTAGCCAAGATTGGCTTGGTTGTGAAATTTGTTGATGACAGATGTACAGTTCATGATCTGTCAAATGGCGACGTGATTATTGCTTCTGGCATTCTATGTCATGGGTTGTATAAGCTCATAGACTATGAAAGATTTGTAAATGATTTGGCATGTGCAGTACATGATTCTTAGGCTATGTCAGATGCAAAGCTTTGGCATGCACGCTTTGGTCATCTGAATTTTGCTAGTTTGCTACACCTGCAGAAATCTGAAATGGTGTCCTCTTTGCCCAAACTTGAGGCAATGGGAAAACATGTTTGTGAAGGTTGTATCTTGGATAAAATGCAGCATTCCTCCTTTCCAAAAGATGGTTCAATTCGGGCTGCTCAGAAATTGTAGCTTGTTTACATAGTGATGTTTGTGGTCCTATGTAGACACCTTCTTTTGGAAATTATCTTTACTTCGTGACTTTCATCGATGATTTTTCCAGGCATGCATGGGTATATCCATTGAAGGCAAAGTCCGAAGTGTTCATGTGCTTCAAACAATTTTTGGTTTTGGCTGAAAATCTGTCAAAATGTAAAATGGGCACCCTCCATTCTAATCGAGGGGGGGAATATATGTCTTCTAATTTTAAAGCATTTTTGGCTGAACATGGGATAAAACACCAGTGTATAATGACATATACACCTCAATAGAATGGAGTTTCTGAACAAAAGAATAGGTCACTCATGGAGATGGCGAGGTGTATGGTCAAGAATCAGGCTTTACCACATAGTTTCTGGCTTGAGGCTGTCATGTGTGCAGCATATGTACTTAACAGTTGTCCCACTAAAGCACTACAATCTATCACTCCATATGAGGCTTGGCATGATCATAAGCCATCTGCTGCATATCTGTGTGTTTTTGGTTGTTTGGCATACGCATTAGTGCTTGAACAACATCACAGAAAATTGGATGATAAAGCAGTAAAATGTATTTTTGTTGGGTACAGTTCTGGAAGTAAAGGCTATCGTTTATATCATCCATAGACTAAACACATTCTGGTTAGCCATGATGTTGTTTTTGTGGAAGATGCTATTCAACCATTGCTTTCAGACATCTGTTAGCTCCAAAGGCATGTATGATACTTTGCTGCCTCTTTTTATAGGTGGACAGTCTAGTGCTGGTCCTAATGAGGCAACTTCTAAGCCTTTGCAAGTTTCATATGATGATGTAGATCATTCCATTTGTGATGCAGATTTACATGATGCACTTGTTGATGAGAGATCTGAAATTGAGCAGGCAAAAACTATGCCAAAATGGCTGGTGCAAACTTTGCGTGATAGCAAATTGGATGCACCTTTATCATATCGTACTCGTTCAGGCTCTCATAGTGCCTCTTTTGCATCGGATTGGTATGTTATGGTTGCATCTAGTCTCTGTGATGAGAATGAGCCTGTTTCGGTTGATGAAGCACAAAATTCAGAAAATTGGATGACTGCTATGCAATCTAATTATGATGCTATAATGAAGAATGGTACTTGGTCTGTATGTGACTTTCCTCCTGGCAAGAAGGCCATTGGGACTAAGTGGATATACAATCTAAAGTGTAAGCCTGATGGTACAGTTGACAGGTATACGGCTAGGCTTGTTGTAAAGGGTTATGCATAGGAAAGAGGCATTGATTTTGATGAGACCTTTGCACCTACTTGCCGAATGACTACTGTTCGTAGCATCTATGCACTTGCAGCCCATCATGGTTGGCACTTGAGTAGGCAAACTTTCCATGTTGACAACTAGCTTATTTGTCCCTACTTGCAAAGTAGTGCTTCTTGTGTGAGCCATGATGCTAGTAGTAGTGTTTTTCTCTGAATCTATTAGAAAACGAGATCATATTAACATTGCAATGAAAACATGATGATACTTTGTCTCCTTTACAATAACAACATGACACCCATAGTGGTTAGGGAGTTAATGAATGATATGCTCCTTGCATCTGTGAGTGTTGATTACTAGGTTAGTGATTTTCCCTAAATGCATACTCTGGATGTACCTTGTAGTCAGAATGCATCTACTCTTGTGCAAATGAAGTTACAAAGTTGGGTCAGGTGGTTTATTACAAGGTTTAATTCTCCAAAATTTCAACATGGGGTTAGAGCTTATGGTAGTGATGACCCGTAAAGGTTTATGGACTAGATTTTCTTGGATTTGGGACTTTTTGGATACCCATTTCCAAATAATCCTAGGTGTGATTTGAGATGTTGATGTGATGATTACAAATGTTTGCCATTAAGTGTATGATGTGAGTGTTTGTGACTGGTGATTCAAGCTTATGAGTTTATGTGTAGCTACTTGAGCTTGTAAGCAGGTCTTAGGCACCCACATTTGTCATGCATTGGGGACTACCTTCCTCGACTACTTAGGTATTCAGATGGAAATAGTCCACCTTGGCTGACTCCTCAAATGTTCTTTTGTTGTGTTTTTTGACTGCGTTATTCTTTTGTTGCCTCTTTTGGGTCGTGTTTTAGGAGCAGAGGATTGCTCACTCTTGCACCTCTTAATCTGCTTCATTCTAGGAGGTACTCTATTTTGCTTCCATTTCTGAGCATGCATCTTGGTTATCTGTTGCTTCTATGACTCTTGCATGAGTGGCTTTGTTTTCCATCATACAACTTGGACAAGAATAGCATCGTTATCTTCATGTGTGTTCCTGGAAGGACCAAGTGTGGGTGCCTTTCCTAGTTCCTTGAATGCTTGAGTTTCTGAATAAACTACGATGTGATTTTGATTTACCTAGACCTAAAGAAGTCCACTTCCTAGGTTCAAGTTGACTACATGGTCATAGATCCAATCTTGACCCAATACAAGAGGTTCAGTGAGATCCTCGTCTTGACACACTAGCACTTTGACTGTCATCCAAACATCTTGAAGGTAGATGGGAAGCTCCACCTTGCCCATGCAAGGGTTTCCACACCTCCCAATCCTATGAGATATGCTTTTATAGGATTGATAGTTAATTGCAATTCTTGATAGTAAGAAAGTCTAACGACACTAGTGGCTGCAACTGAGTCAATCAAGGATCTTACAGTCCTTGCACTCTTTCCTTGTCCTACCTCTAGGATCATAAACAAATGTCGATCAATAATTCAAGGGGAACTTACACTTGATGCTTGGAACATGGTCATGTGATATCTTGGAGCATCATGAGTATCTCACTTCTCAAAACCCTGTGGAGAATGTTTCTTTAAAATTCTATTTATAACAAATAGGTAGGTACTTGATGCAGGAGTGCCAAGCAAAGATTGTGTTGATAGAGGGGGTTTTTCTCATATCATATGCCAAGTTAAGGTTACTTTGTTGAAGCCAAGAGCAGATATATATGGGGCTTTAATGTTCCTGAAGGTTTTGAATACCACCATCATTAACTCAAAAATCTTCATACACATCTTGGCAACAATGTCAGGCACATCTTTGAAGCAGGATGACCAGTGGCATATGGTTGAGATCATGTAGGCCATAGTGGGTGGTCCTCTTGATGGAGCTATGTAAGGATAGTTGATCCAATCTAAGCAACCCTTAGTTGTGTTCACCTTGACTGCGAATTTGGGTCATGGCCTTCGCCGTGGTACAAGGCAATAGCACATATTATATTTGATATGTAAGGGTGCATTGAACCATGTGCACATCATTTTTGGATAGATCATTAGTAATCGTGCATGAGTTGGGTTGAAATATGGTACCTTTTCTTGTTGAATCTAGAAGGCATTTGGGCTCAAATTGAGTTGCAAAAGTCAATTCGTTGGTTTTGTGGTTTAGATGGTGGTAGTGGTTTCAATGGTGATATGTACGTCAGTCATCGTGGGAGGGGATGGAGGTTGTTGAGGTAAGATTGGAGATGTTTGAACAAATGTTTTGGTTATCAGATCAATGGTTGCAATTGAAGTGGCCTCTTGCACTGTAGTTGCTTCGTGTTCAGATACAAGAATTTGGATGTTTTTGCTAGTTTGTTCTCATGTCTCCACGTGCCTTTGATCATAGTGAGGTGTGGGCTTTTGTAACATGTTGTAAAGTACTTCAGTGACTCCCAATGACTCAGTCAAGAATTGGAGTGTTTCGATGAAAGATGGATCCACTCCTTCTTCACTTAAAATCTACTCAATTAATGCTTTGCCTATACTGAAGGAGAAACTGTGTCATTCTTGAACACTCACAATTGTGTTGTAGAGCTTTTAAAGACTCCTGTTATATCTCCTTGTTGTTCATCAGTTGTTCTTCTTCATCTTCTTCATCTTCATCATCTTCTTCTTCTCTAGCTGGCTCTTGTTGTCCTTCTTCATGTTTTTGCTGCTACTGGCCTTCTTTTTCTTCTCCCCATTCAAGATTTACTTGCTAAAAGATTCATTCAAAATACTCATTGTTGCGCTTTTCCAAGAGAACTCCTTTAGGGAATTCTAGATCTAATGGCATTGTTGGGAAAATTAAACTGGATTCATCTATACTTCACCTCAGTATTCTGAGTGTGGATGTTTTGACTACCCTTTGTGGTGCGAGCGATATATCAGGTGCCAAGGTGGGACCTCTGGGTTTTGCATGGTATCCATCCACACATTCTCTTAGATGGTGGAGTCGAAGATTTCCTACTTTTAAACTACTACACTCTGTTCCAAGAAGGATCCCTCTGAATTCGAACATCATATGCAAGGCATCAATAGATGCTTCTAGTGAGAGCACAACAACCATGTAATAATGGCTTACGAGGCCATCTCTTGCATGCTTCATGAATTTGATCAATAATCATATGTGGAAGATTGATCATCAAGTTCTACATGTCAAATAAATGCAATCTAAACCAAATCTTCTTCTGTGGCATTGTGAACTTTTCTTGCCTTGGAAATGCAAAATGTTGCATTCACATTCTCAAATGCACCGTGATATTAGGAGTTATCACCACCATGTCTTTGAGCTTCATCAGATTTTGATTCTTCATGTTGTCTAGGACCAAGCCTTCTTTCTCAGTGGGAATGTGCATTTCTCTCATATCTAGGGCTTCTCAAACTAAATTATTGGTCAAAAGGAATAGTTTTAACTCATTACAATGTGTTAATTATGGAACCACAAATGTGCTTGAGGCTCTAGGGTCCTATGCGGAAGTTAGTGAGTTGATGAGATAAAATCATCACATGAAATCAGATTTCAGTAATCTAGCAGCAAGGTATCCTACCAAGCTCGCTTTCTGCCACACAAGCCTTAAGTCGGTTGCATTTTGTAGCTTCTCAAATTGTTTAGTAAAGAAATGGTATTTTCCTCATGTGTTGTTGTACTCAATCTTGGCTTCGCACATGTATGCACCTTCTCCTAGTAGTCATGTCATCTCACTGAACCAATGTGAGTTCTTATTGACTCATTGTGTGGTCCATGGGTGGATCTTGTATCAAGATGGTATGTACTATCTGCATATCTTTGGGCTGCTCCTTTGGTTCAGGCTGAATAGGTAATCTTTCTATGTCAATTGTTTGTAAAAATTCCCTGCTTGCAAACTGGTTTCTACCATATCTACCATTGTGCTAGCAATGATTATTGCTCTTGAGTCAACTAGAAGTAAGAAGATCATATTAGCATTGCATTGGAAATGGGATGACACATTGTCTCCTTTACAATATCAAAATGATATTGATTGTTATTAGTAAGTAAGGGTGAGGTGTGGGGTGAATATGAGTGGACATTAAAAGGTTAGTCACTTTCCTGAATGCATATTCTAGAGGTGCAACTAAATTTCCCTTATGAGATTACATTGTTTATTATTGATGACCCTAAAAGTCTCTAAGATAACTTTGTCAAGAATTGGGACTTTTTAGGCGCCCATTTCCAAGTAGTCTTATGTGTGATTTGATGTGGTGTTGTGGTGAGAATAGATGTCTATCGTGAAGTGTGTGTGTGAGTGCTCGTGAGTATTGATTCAAGCCTAAGAGCTTATCTGATACTAGTTGAGTGTGTAAGCAAGTATTAGGAACCCAGATTTGTTGTGCACTTGGGTCAGCCTTCATCGATCGATTTGGTATCCAAATAGAAATATTTGTTGAGGTTGACTCCTAGAAACTGCAGCTTGGATTTTCTTTGGCTGATTCATTCTTTTGATATGTACTTGTAGTCGTGCTAGGAAAGTGGTGGGTTGCTCACTCTTGTGCCTCCAAATATGTTGCACTTTGTGAGTCACCCTATTCCAAGCTAGTTCCTAACTTGGTGGTATGCTCCTGCTGCTTCTTGGTTCTCCTTGCTTGTTTTTCTTTGACCATCTTTGGAAAAGAAGGGAGTTCCATGTTGGCTTCTACTACTCCTTCATGCTTGGCCACGTTCTACATCATAGAACTTTGGATAATAATAGCATCGTTATCTTCATGTGTGCTCTTCGAAGGACCAGGATTTGGTGCCTCTCCTAATTCCTTCAGTGTTTCATTCACTAGTTTAGCTATGATTCTTTGTTGGTTCACCCAAACTGAAGAAATCCACTTCTTAGTTTTAGGTTGACTAAATGGTCATATATCCAATCTTGACCCAAGACGAGAGGTTCCTGAGGTTCTCATCTTGGCACACTAGCACTTTAACTATCATGTGGATCTTTTGAATGACGATGGAAAGCTCTATCTCACCCATGCAAGGGGTTTCCACTCCACCCAATCTTATGAGGTAAGCTTCAATAGGATGGATGTTCAATTCTAGGTCTTGATAGTAAGAAAGTCGAACTATGCTAGTGGCAGCACATGAGCCAATCAAGGCTCTTATAGTCCTTGCACTCTTTCATTGTCCTATCTGTAGGGTCACAAAAGGATGTATGTCTATTATTCGATGATGGGTTCCACGCGTAACTTTGCACATGACCATGTGATATCTTGGTGCCTCATAAACATCTTGCCTAGGTTGATCTCTACCTTGTCTTCTTAACTTCATTCACTAGATGCATTCTAAGGCTTTTGCATGAGCTTCCTCTCTAATCCACTTTTCTTCCTCTTTGTGCTTCTTCACTATGTTGAGTCAATTTAGCATTTCCTCTATGAGGGTTTCTTGATATAATTTGACTTTGCATCCATTGATGTATCTAGATAGGATATCACCTTTTAAAGTGGCTAATTAGACAGCTCCACTTGTAGAGATTCAGTTAATAATCATGGGTCCATAGTCACACTTTTCCAATTTCCTTGCATGTTGCTTCAATGTATATACCAAGACTAAGTCTCCTCCCTTCAAGCCCTTATCTTTTACATGTGCATCGAAATAAACATTTTGTCTTTTTTTGGCTGCATAGATCCTAGTGGCTACTCTTAATCTAGTTTCACCTAATCGTTCTAAATCAAAAAGTCCAAATGAGAGCTCTTGGCCGGTCCATTGATGCTCGTGTGCCACTTGTAAAGTGGGTATCAGGAAGTCTAGTGGCAATACTGCATTTTAACCAAAGACCATATGAAAGGGTGTGGCATTGAGTACCATCTTATAGGCCACTCTATAAGCCCAAACACCATGATGTAGTTGTTTGTCCCAATTAGAACATTTGTTGTTCACCAACTTCATTAGAATAGTGCATAAGATCTTATTTGTACTTTTTGCTTGTCCAGTTGCTTGTGGGTGGTATGGGGCCAACTTCTTGTGAGTGATCATGAATTCTTATAACAATTATTCAATGACCTCATTCAAGAAATGGCTACCACATTCACTAAACAATTCTATTGGTAAGCCATATCTAGTAAACACATTCTTGAAGAGAAACTTGGTAGTGGTTTTTGCATCATTCTTCTGAGTGGCTTTTACTTCTATCCATTTGGTTAGATAATCCATGGCAACAATAATATATTCAGCATGTGAAATCTTAGTTGGGGGATTAAAAGGACCAAAAATTATATTTCTCACTTAGAAAATGCATGTCCTCCCATCATGGGCCTCAGTGACATTTGGTCCTTACATATTGGATACTAAGTGCATTGACAAATTTCACACTGCTTCATATAGGTATAAGCATCCATGTGGAGGGTTGGCTACCAAAGTCGTGCAAGTAGTATAGCTTTGATCACCCTATCTGGTCCAAATTTTCCTCGTGCCACACCTTGGTGAGCAGTTTCTAAAATTTTGAGAGATTCACTCTCATGGACACATAGTCTTAGGTTTCATCTCTTCAACATTTGTATAGGTTATTTCCAATAAGAGTGTATTCTAGAGCTTCCTGCTCTAAGCTCTTGCATCTTGCCAAGTTCATCTCTTGAGGATGCATTTATCCTCAAAAAGTTTACCAAAGTTTTGCTCCAATCTGGTGTTAATGATAATTGAAACAAAGTGGCATGTTCCACTGGTGGTCTAACACCACAGATAGGGCATTCCTTGTACACCCTATGCACATCTACTTCCATCGTTGGCCAGTATATACCTAATCTTTGTAGATTCTATAAGCTTCAATGCTTAGAATGATGTTGCTTCAATGTACCTATATGTGCTATTTTCGCATGCTCATCTTCTTCTACACAGTAAGGCAATGTGTCTTGATCGGTGTGCTTATAGACATTGCCTACAAATATGTGATATTTTTGGGATCTCATAACTTATTTACCTTTGGCTTTCAATATGGGATGCTTAGGTCTAAAGGCTAGAATAGGCACAATATTTGTGGCCCAATTAGGTACAACCTCTAGGTTGAATAAATAAGCATCAAGAAGTTCCTTTGCATGGACTCTCCTAATGTCTAGAAAGTTGATCCGCCCTAAGGTGGGTCTTACCTTTCCTAACCATAACTTCAAAGTCATAGTCCATTAGAAGAAGGAACCATCTTACTAATCTGCCCATATTGCAAGGTTTGTTCACTAGATATAGTAGCACTTGATGTTCCATAAAAATTTTAAACTTATTTGCAAGCAAATGATGCTTAAACTTTTTAATCGCATAGACCATGCCTAATCTTTCTCTTTCTATGGTGGTATAATTTTTCTCCACCACATTCAACTACCTACTTGCGTATGCTATTGGAAGATCAATATTACCGTCACCTGTAGGTTGTGCTAGCACACATCCAATAGCATAGTTGGAAGCATCCACATGGACATGTAAAGGCTTACTCCAATCAGGTGTAGTCAAGATTGGTGTTGATCACAATCATTGTTTCAATTCATTGAAAGAGTTTTCACACTCATCCATCCACTTGAAATCAGTCAAAAGGTTGTATTGAGGCTTTGCAATTATTGCATACATGTGGATAAAATGTCATCAATACCCACAATGTCCCATGAAAGCTTGTACTTCCTTAACGTTCTTTGGTTTTGGTAACTCGACAATGGCTTTAGCTTTATCCTCTTCCACTGAGATTCCATTTTTTGACACTATGTGTCCTAGAATCTTGCCTTGCCTAACCATGAAAACATACTTTTATGGGTTCAACAAAACTTGATATTCTTTACATTTTTCAAAGATTGATCTCAGTTCACGGATGTGTTTGCCTAATGTTTGAATGAGCACATAATTCATCAACATAGACATCTAAATTCTTTCACAAGAATTCCTTGAACATATGACACATCAGCCTTTGAAATGTATCAGGGGCATTGGTAAGCCCAAATGGCATCACCCTAAATGCAAAAATACCCCACTCTATAGAAAAAGCCATCTTATGTTGGTCTTCAGGGGTGATAGTTACTTTATAGCCAGAAAATCCATCAAGGAAGCTATAGACTTCCTTGCCTGCTACACCTTCCAACAAGTGTTCGATGATAGGAAGCGGATAGTTATCTCTGATAGTGGCCACGTTAACTTTCTTCAAGTTAATGCATACTCATAGTTTTCTATTCTTTTGGGCACTACTACCATGGGGGACACCCATTCAATATGCTTAATTTCATAGATGAATCTAGCTTCTATCAAGCGATCTATTTCCTCCTTGATCTAGGCTGCATGATTATCATTATATGTATATGCTTTCTACTTCATTGGCTTGGCATCTAAGGACATGGGTATTCTATGTGAAAAAATGTATGGGTTGACTCCTTTCAAGTCTTTGTAGCTCCATGCAAACACATCTCTATACTCTCTTAACAATGCTATCAACTCCTTCTCTTCTTCTTTAATCAAATCATGTCCTATATGCATACATCATTCTTCATTCTCTTCTATGGTCACAGTAGTTTTCTTAGTCTCCTCTTTGTTTTTGTATCTCACTCTTGTGAGTGCTTCCATATTAGGCATCTTGATCGTGAATTTTTTATCTTCTATTTCATATTTCTTGAAGTTCTCAGGGACTTCAAAGAGGATCTCTTCCTCTATTGGCTTAGGATTTGGTTTCTCTCTTTTCTTCTTTTTGGTTACTATCAATGTTTCTTTTGGTTTTGATATTTCATCCTTCTAAGTTATGGATTCTATTAGATAGAGGTAGTCTTCCTCTAAAGAACAGAAAAGCTCCATGAGGATAGACTCTTCATCCTTATCACTATCCTCCTTAGGTTCACTCATATGAGGTTCACACTCTTTAATAACTGAATCATACTTGATTGGATGTATCAAGAAAACTAAAATATCATAGCCATCTTCATCAAAATAGGGAGTCCATTGTTCCTCATTGACCACTATGTCCATAGGGGCTAGAATTTATGCCCAACCGTGAGGTTCAAATTCTTCGTCTGGGAACACCATGGGTGCATAGGTTGGGTCTTGAACTAATCTAGGGTGTTTCTTTGTACCTACTTCTTGGGCAGTTATTCTTTTCTCTTCTTCAACTTCAACTTTGCATATCCATAAGTAAGTGTCTTCATGCATCCAAGAGGATCCTGATCCTATGGAGTGTAATAACTTCATGTCATCTGATGCTCTATGGACAGGGTTCCGTTGTAATCGGGTATGTCTCTATGTGAGAAGTCCTTGAGATCGACTTTAGTGGTGACTCCTAAATGTTGTAAGTACAAAGAATTGTTTCCCCAATCTTGCACTATTTGCAGCTTTCTCATGAATTGTCTACCTAAGATCATCTCATATGTGTGGTTCATGCCAAATTCACATATGGCAAAAGTATCCTCACACCCAACACCACAAGTGGTAAGAGTTATTCCTTCCAACAATCCTAAAGGCTTCTCGATGTGGCCATCTACCATTTGCAATTTCATTCTCATTGGCCTGAGTGCTGGCTTGCCCCAATGCTTCCGTAAGGAGGTGGTACCAATAGCAACATCTGCACCTGAGTCCAAGATAGCTTTCGTTGTGTAACCCTAATAATTGATAGGGGGATAGGTGTTTCCTTCTTCTCCACTCATACCTCCTATTTTAACCAAGGGCGTCTCAAGAACCTTCTTATGTGATCCTTCCTAGGAGTGAGTTTTAACTATGTCTGGCACTTCATCGGCTATGTGTTTTGATATTTCTAGTTTAATTTTGTGTAGCTCCTCCAAAGTGATATGAGACTGCACTTTGGTGTTCTCACTACATCGGTATTCCTAGGTAAAATTGAGCTTTAGTTTCTTACAGTGATTGTAGGGGCTCTAATATGGATAGACTTAGATGCCCATGGGCTTGTGAAATGAGGCAATTCTTGCAATGAAATAGAATCAAAGTCTAACCGTTCACTAGACTGGGCATCCTCTTGTTCCCCATAGATAGAGGGAATGTCCTATGGAAACTAATCATGAAGATCATCTATTGGCTCAATGGGGGGAGGAATCTCACTCTCTCTGGCTCATTTCTCTTCGTGAATTTCTCTTAGGAATTGATTGTGAGTGTTGATGCACCGAAGAAGGGATTCTAGAATTAGTAGAATCAAGAGCATAGGCTTCCTTGGGGGGAGGGCCTATCCCTTCACTTCTATCATTTCTTTCCTTTGATGTGGATTGCTTTTCTGATTCGGCTATTATTTTCTATAGTCTCTCTAGCAATCCATCAAAGTGCAATTGTGCTTTGGCTGAGTTAGTGCAATTGAAAAGGTAGCTAGCCTCAAACATGGTTTGTATTGATATATTTCGGTAGGGATGTGTGTGAACATCTAGGAGTGTCGGGGAACTTTTTCCCTCTTTAGGAGGTTTTCCCCTCAACTTGTATATATACCTATAACTCTAACGGATCACCTATCTTTGTACATTCTCTTGGTAATACATTTAGTATTGTGTGTTGTGCTCCAAGCTTCTTCTTCTTCCTTGTGCTATTTGCGTGCTTTTGCAGACCTCAAACTCTAGCAATTAGTATCAAAGCACATCGGTACTTCATCTAGGACGTCATCGACACCCCTCTCGTCATAGTCTTAGAATTGCTCAAAAATTGGTGACCATACTCAGGTGATTAGTAGTTCAAAATAGCTTCATTATCTAGTGTTCTCAGCTTGTTTCAGCCTTCATATGCACTATTGCAATGCCTTTGTAGGAAATTTTGTCTTTTTGTACCAAACATATATACTGGTTTCAGTTCGCCAATATAAGCAGCTCAAAGTCTAATACAGGTTTAGCAGAACTCTAGAAGGTAATTTTGTTCAAATTTTTGAGATACAATCATTTTTTTGCATCAAGGTATTTTAGCTAGTGGCCATGGCTGAAAGAACTGATGTATTCCATATGTTGGTTGTTGAGGATAAGTTGGATGGTACAAATTACCCATTGTGGGCTTATATGATTCGTCATGTATTGGTTGCAAAAGGATTGTGGAATACTATGCAGGGTGTTGAAAAATGTCCTATTACACCTGCAAATACAATTACTAAAGGTGATGTAGATGGAGTTGAAGATGGTGATATTCTTTAGGTTCCTATTCGTGATATGATTCTTGCTGCACCTACTATAGAGAAACTTTGTTGGGATAGCATAGATGCTCAGGCACATGCATTGAGAGCCTTGTTTGTCAAGCATGCCATTATTCCTCACATTTGCTCTTGCAAAATAGCAAAGGATGCTTGGGGTACACTTACCACTTTATACCAGGCAAGGAATGAGGCTTGTGTTGCTTACCTCCAAAAATAGTCGGAGATTGTTCTATTGCAAGAAGATCAATCTAAGCAGAACAGGTCCATTATGTGTGTTGCAGATCAAGCTTTCATGGCTAGTCATAAGGGCAAAGGTAAATTGAGCTCATCTACTAGTAAATAGAAATATGCTAATTTTGGACAATCAAAGAAGTGTTGATGTATTTAGGTAGTGATGTGTGTGAACACACTAGGACCACCGGGGCACTTTTTTCCCTCTTTAGGAGGTTTTTTCCCTTGGCTTGTATATACACCTACTACCCTAACTAGTTACTTATCTTTGTACATTCTAGTGGTAATACATTCACTATTGTGTTGTGCTCCAAGCTTCTCCCTCTTCCTTGTGCTATTCGTGCGCTTCCGTAGATGTCTAACTCCAACAGTTGGTATCAGAGCAGCATGATGATGGAAAGGTGCATAACATCAATACTGCTTTCATTTCATTATCTATATCCTTTTTGATCCTGCAACTGGGAGAATATAGCATCAAACTCATTTAGATGAGCATCAATACTATTTGTGTCCTTCATACGAAGGTCATATAATTTTCTCATCACATACACTTTATTTGATTCTGTCTCTTCTTCATATGTATTACATAACTTCTTCCAAAGCTCCTTTGCACTTTCATAGTCTAATACTGTAAAGTAAACATTATCTGCCAGGTGCAAGCAAATGGTAGACCTGGAAATTTCATCTAACTCATCCCAATCATCTTCATCCATGTCAATAGGTTTCTTTGAAATTCCATTTAGTGGCTTCCATTACCTCCTTTGAATCAGCACATCTTTAATCTGATTCTTCCATAGAGCAAAGTTTGTGCCATCCAATTTTCAGATCTTGAAATGGTCTTTCCCCTACAAGTTATAGCTCCTCCTCGGAACACTAGCACTAGACCCTGATCGACCAGATGTGCCTGAGACCTTTGATGCCATGATGGTAGAGAATTGAATAGAATGATAATGGAGCTAGAAGAGTCCAAACACCAATGAATAAGTGTATGAAAGAATAAATAAACCACTGTATAGTTGACTAAAACAAAAATCTAGAAAAAATTTTCCAGAGTATCCGCTGCAAAATAAGCATATGACCACTGTCAAAATATCATAAAACTGCAAGTACTGACATGTTTACCTACATAGTGAATCACTGACTCCACTGCATATAATCAGTTACCCAATAGAAGCCAACTAGGCTTATCGAGCGCCTATGAACAACTATCATACATCTTTTATGGACAGGTTGGGTAAGACTTCCACCTACATCACAAAAGAGACCCCAACATCTTGGTGTCTCCCAGTTAAGAAAACCTCATCATGACCCTCTTTATCAAACGTAAAAGGATTTATGCAAAAACGTAACCACTATATCAATGACCACATGGAGGTACATAAGCGGTATCCACAAAAGCATACATGGTGTGTATGTGCTCAATATATGCAATAAAATGACACTAAAAGGTTGAATGCACATCCCAAAAACTAGCCAACAACACATGTAAGTTTCTATCAACTCTGATGTTTTAGGCTCAAAAACCTACATAAATTTGCAGTGGCTGCTCCCACCAAAACTGAAAACCTTTCAAGAAAACTATAGTTTTAAGAGTACAGCTGAAAATACAACCCCAAAGGTTGATATTTATTGTTGGATAAGTAGAAGCAACACTCTTCTTGATGTTCTTGGACCTGTGTGAAGAGAACTATGTGCAAAAGTACTCCAAAATGGCTCCAAAAGACACCCCAAAAATGGTTCAAAAATAGGCTTTGAAAACAAAGAATGAAGCTTTGAGGGACCAAAACATGTTCAAGGTAATGTTAACCTTAGTCTTCCCCCATCTTCAGACACCACAAGAGTGTAGCTTAGTGGAAAGAGATTGCCACGGTTAAGCGAGCTCTGGGGGGGAACAGTACTGGGATGGGTGACCTCCTAGGAATTACCAGGAACCTCTATCTTCCTTGATCATTGAGGTCCTCCCTCGCACACAGCCAATGGTGCCAGTGGTGACTTCGGTGACTCAGATGACAAGGTATGCCAAGGTCTATGCCTTGGTCACTGCCATAGTCGTAAGCCTTGGGTGGATGGGTGGGTGCTCATTTCCCTCACACAAAAGGAACAAATCTTTTGCATCGAAATCCTCTGATACTAGTGAAGTATTTCATTGACGATGCACCATAGTGAGCTCTCCTTCTCAAGAGCTCCATGACGATATCCTCGGAGTAGAAAATCGAGCTCCTAGGGCCACACACCGTACTCCGCACAGAGGGTACAGAATATGTAGAAAAACACAATACACATGGAGCACGAAGACAGACTTATTAGGTGTTACAAATGTGGTCGAACTTACAGTCTGTGACTGACCAAGCCACTATATGTTTTATTAAAGAACATATACAAAGTAGTGTGCCATTTGGCCTTTCACATGGACACTAACGATAACAACTAGGACTGCCGGGGCACTTTTTTCCCTCTTTAGGAGGTTTTTTTCCTCGGCTTGTATATATGCCTACTGCCCTAATGGGTTACTTATCTTTGTACATTCTACTGGTACTAATACATTCAGTATTGGGTTGTGGTTCAAGCTTCTCCTTCTTCCTGGTGTTGTTCGCGTGCTTCTGTAGATGTCTAACTCCAACAAGAAGGACGAAAAAAACAAGAAGAAGACATAATAACAAAAATTATTTTGCAAATACTGAAAAGGAAATGATCATTTCATAAAGAATTTTTTGAAACTGGCTGCAAAAGAGGTGAAGGAAAAGGAGGCTAGAATGGTTGTTGTAGAAGCCTCTACACCCAAATCAAAGTCAGCAAATCTTGTGAAGAATGAAGAATGGATGTTTACTAGTATTTGCAATTATGACACATATTCTCATGAACAGTGTACGTCTACAATAGACTCATATGTTTGGTACTTTGATAGTGGGGCAACCAAACATATTACCTCACAGTGTAGCTTCTTCACTTCACTTGAGCCTGCCCCTATAGAGAATACCATCACATGCACCAAAAACTCCTCTTATCCTATCATGGGAGTTGCTAAGATCATTCAGACTACTACTGATGGTAGTTCTCTTACATTGTCGAATGTTTTTTTTGTGCCATGAATCAAGAAAATCTATTATCAATTTTAGCATTAGCCAAGATCAACTTGGTTGTCAAATTTGTTGATAACAGATGTAGATTTCATGAATTGTCAGATGGTGATGTCATTATTTCTTTTGAAATTTTATACCCTGGGTTGTATAAGCTCATAGATGATGCAAAATCTGAGAATGATTCAGCATGTGCAGTTCAAGATTCTCAGGCTATGTCAGATGCAAAGCTTTGACATTCATGCTTTGGTAATCTAAATTTTGCTAGTTTTCTACACTTGTAGAAATTTGAAATGGTGTTGTCCTCTCTACCCAAACTTGAGGCACTTGGTAAACATGTTTGGGAAGGATGTATTTTGGTGGCAAAATGTAGTGTTTCTCCTTCCCAAAAGATGGTTCAGTACGAGATACTCAAAAATTGTAGCTCGTTCACAATGATGTTTATGGCTTTGTGCAACACCTTCTTTTGGGAACTATCTTTACCTCCTAACTTTCATTCATGATTTTTCTAGGCATGCATGGGTATATCCATTGAAAGAAAAGTCCAATGTGTTTATGTGCTTCAAATACTTTTTGGTTTTGGCTAGAAATCTATCAGCATGTAAAATGGGCACTCTCCATTTTGATCTAGGGGGGAATATATGTCTTCTTATTTTAATGCATTTCTGGTTGAACGTGGGATAAAACATTAGTGTACAGTGTTGTATACACCTCAACAGAATGGACTTGCTAAAAGGAAGAACAGGTCACTCATGGAGATGGCGAGGTGTGTGGTCAATATTCAATCTTTACCACATAATTTCTTGCTTGAGGCTATTATGTGTGCATCATATGTACTCAATAGGTGTCCCACTAAAGCATTGTAGTCTATTACTCCATATGAGGTATGGCACGGTTGCGAGCCATTTGTTGCTCATTTAAGGGCCTCAGCTTGTCTACCACATGCATTAGTGCATGAACAACAACACAAGAACTTCAATGATAAAGTAGTGAAATGTATTTTTGTTGGATACAATTTTGAAAGCAAAGGCTATCGTTTGAATCATCCACAAACTGAATGCATTTTGGTAAGCCATGATGTTGTTTTTGTGGAAGATGCAATTCAACCATTTACTTTCATGTACTAAGGGGACATCAGTTAGCTCCAAATATGTGTATGAAACTTTGCTGCCTCTTTTTATAAGTGGATAGTCTAGTGTTGGTCCAAATGAGGCAATTTCTCAGCCTTTAATAAGTTTCACATGATGATGTAGATCATTCCATTTTTTATGCATATTTACATGATGCACTTGTTTGATGAGAGAACTGGTATAGAGAAGGCAAAGACTATGCCTAAATGGCTAGTGCAAACTTTGCAAGGTAGCAAATTAGATGCACCTCTATCATATCATCCTCGTTCAGGCTCTCATAGTGCTTCTTTTGCATCAAATTGCTATGCTATGGATGCCTCTAGTCTTTGTGATGAGAATGAGCATATTTTATTTGATGAAGCACAAAATTCTAAAAATTGGATGGCTACTATGCAATCAGAATATGATGCTATTATGAAAAATGGTACCTAGTCTTTATGTGACTTGCCACCTGGTGAGAAGGCCATTGGCACTAAGTGGGTATACAAGGTAAAGCATAAGCCTGATGGAACAATTAACATGTATAAGGTTAGGCTTGTTGCAAAAGGTTATGCTCAAGAAAGAGGCATTGATTTTGATGATACATTTGCACCTACATGCCGAATGACTACTAATTGTAGCATCTGTGCACTTGCAACTCATCATGGTTAGAACGTACATAAATTGGACATTAAAAGTGTAGTTGAATGGTGACTTGCATGAAGAAGTGTATGCTTTTCAGCCCCATGGTTTTGTGCAGAAAGGACATCAAAACAAAGTGGTTGAAAAAGGCATTATATGGTTTGAAGCAAGCATCACGTGCTTGGTATGAAAAGATATATGGCTACTTGATTGCACATGGCTTTGAGAATAATTCAACTAAGAGAACCTTATATTGAAGAAGAAAAATGATGTGCTTCTAATCATTGTTGTCTATGTTGATGACATGCTGCTCATTGTTCCTAATGAGAAGCATATTGTTGATTTTAAGGCTGATTTGCATGTCAAATTTGGGGCATTTGCATCATTATTTGGGCATTGAGTTTATGCAAGTTGATGGCAGAATAGCTTTGTGTCAAACAAAATATATTGACACATTATTGCATTGTTTTGGCCTTGAAGAATTCAAACATATTGCCACTCCCATGGAAACAGGTTTACGGTTGAGTCTTCATGATGATAGAGATGCATTTGATGTTGTTCTCTATCAACAAGTTGTTGGATGCTTGATTTACTTATGCATCACTTGGCCAAATATTTTGTTTGTTGTCTCACAAATGAGCAGGTTTATGCATTGCCTAGGTGTCAAGCATTGGCAGGTGACTAAGTGCATCTTTTGCTACTTGAGTGGTACCCGGCTACTTGGATTGTTTTATCCCAAGGGGGGATCATTACCACTAGATTTTCATTCTTTTTCTAACTTTGATTGGGTTGGTTGCTATGGCACTCATGTGTCCACTAGTGGTTTTTGCTTCATGTTTGGTAGCTCATGTATATCTTGGTTGAGAAAGAAGTTGACTACTATGGCTAGTTCTAGTTGTGATGCTGAGTATAGGATAGCTTTCACAGTGACTATTGAGTGTGTGTGGCTCAAATTCCTTATGGGTTTGAGTGTTGGTCACTCTTTTTCCACCACCATCTCGAGTGACAGTCAGAGTGCATTGGCAGTTGTGAGCAACCCTATGTTCCATGCTAACTAAGCACATTGAGGTGCACTATCATTATGTCATGGAGAGTTTCTCTACTGGAAAGAACAGTTTGGCATATGTGCCCACATAGGAGAACATTGCAAACCTTTTCACAAAGGCTCTACTTAGGGAGAAGTTTGAAGTTTTCCACAAAGCTTTGGGCTTACTTCCTTTTGTGGATTGATTCCACATATCTTGGAACTTCCTTATACATGAGTGCCAACTCCTTGTTCATTGCATCACATCGAGGGGGGATTTGTTGATATATTTTGGTAGTGATGTGTGTGAACACACTAGGACCACTAGGGAACTCTTTGCCTCTTTAGGAGGTTCTTTTCCCCTAGCTTGTATATATGCCTATAACCCGAATGGGTCACTTATCTTTGTACATTATTTTGGTAATACATTCAATATTGTGTGTTGAGCTCCAAGCTTCTTCTTCTTCTTCCTTGTTTTGTTTGCATGCATCCATAGACCTCAAACTCCAATAGTTTGAGCCAATTCTACCATTTTTACACACAACTTAGTCCTTTCAATCTCTAGGTCAGCTCTAAGGTAACACTTGTCATGGTCTGTCACATTTGGCCTTTCTTGGATTCTAGCCTGATATGCTTTAAGCATTATATCCAAATCCTTGGATTAGGATCCACTAAGATTGATCTTGCTCTAGGTGGTGATGGAGTTATATGAGGCTGATTATATGGTGATGGTGGTGGTATGTGAGAGTTTGTTTGAGATGCAATTTCTATAAGTTTAGCTTTAGTCTCCCTTAAACTTTCTTCTCGTTCACTCGTCTTCTTTGTCCATTGTCATTTCATTCTTTCACGGCTGTCTTCCCATGCTCTCATTCTCTTTTTAGTTTTACTCTTAGTCTCATTATTGCATGGGCTCTTCTCTTGACGTATGCCTAGGTTTCGTTGTAGGGCTTGCACTCTAGTTACTACTTCCATGGGTATTGTAGTCATCGTACTTCCACCAGAGTCTACAACTAAGCCAATAACATTAATAGGTGTGATTTCTTGTGCATTGGTTGGGTTCTTTGGGCAAACCCTGAGGAGATGCTCCTTACCACAATCATGAAAAAAACCTTGAACTGTCACTAATTGGGGTTGTCCTAGTGCAAGGATTGGACAATCTCTAATTAAGTGATCTTCCCAAGCACCTATAGCATGGTCTTGAGATTGCTTGGGTCTCATCTGTCTCGGTTGGGACCTTGGGTTACGATTTGCATACATCACAGTCAAGTATTCAAACTCCCAACTAGGTTCACTGGGTTTCTCATAGGGATAGATCTTGTTATGCTCTATTAAATCCATGTAGTATGTTTGTGGACTATCTACCTACGATGATTCAAAGCTATGAGCATTTGGATCGCTTTTAGAAATCAAGAGAGGTGCTAGCACGAAGGCTCTACTCAAGGTTTCTTCCACTGATGCATACTTGATTGGGATCACATTGGCTGGAGGAGGTGGTTGTTGACCAAGCATTGGTTGAGGTCTTTGTTAAGCTTGATATTGTGACTAGTAATGCTATTGGGGCCTAAAGTATTGTTGTGAGCGTATTTTGAAGTTTACCCTAAGTGGGATTAGGAAACCTAGGGGCTCTAGAAAAATTTTGTGCACTACCAAGGGGAAAAAAGGGTATTTAAAAGTGTTTGAATCAAACTACCTATCCATTGGAGGCAAAATCTTGAGCTAAACGTTGAACTTTTATAGGATCATTAAGAGCTCTTGGAGAGACCAAAGCAAGGTGCCAGTGTATGCAAGCTTCAGGACATGCATCCTGAGCATACAAGCACAGCAAGGAGAAGCAACTTGAGGTTGGAAGATCTCTCAACCCCCTCAATCCATTCTTAGCTTAGGCTAAATAAGTGCATGTAGATGTTTTGATTGACTAGGGGTAGGATAGGAACTCTCAAGTTCTAACTTCTAAGAGCCTCTAAATTCTCAAGTATAAGAATAGACTAAATTGCAGTCAAGGGATAACTTAAGGGCAAAGAACTCAATCTGAGTGGATGAAAAACATCAAGTATGAAAAGCTTAAGTACTCCTTATGATGCATACTTAAAGACAAGGAAATACACACTAATAAACTTAGAAAAAAGAATAAGTGATTGATATCAAGGAATCCGCAAAGTGGTTGTACAAGGGTCATTGGGCTAATCAATAGGGCATATGAACTTGAGATTAGGGAGACACCTAAGAAGTCAAAGTATCAGATTATCCGAGGCTAGCATCAACCATACCACTAGGTCTTGGGCCCAATAGCTTCGCGATTATACCTATATTTTCAGTTCAGACACAAGTGACTCTCAGATGTCTTATAGCATGGAGAGACCCATAGGTAGCTCAGGAGTGGTGTACCTAGAAAAACCAAAGGGCCCTTACAAGACTCAATTGGAATATATCAATACCAACCGATTAGGTTCCCGCATCTATGAGGATGGTCTGAGAAGATCCCTTGTCAAAATAAAAAACCCAGATCAACCCATTGGACTAGAACATTCAATATACGGAGCTTAGGAAGAGAGCCAAGAACCCCTCGGGGCAAATCATTCTTGACTAGAATAATCACTCTAGAGTGGGTTCCCCAAGACAATAAGAGCATAGACTTGCTCTTAAACCGAGAGACGGACGAGGTCTTCTGGAGGTATAAACCTGACCAATCTAATGAATTGGGAATGCTTACCATATATGAATTCAAAGATCTAGATACACCAAGCAAAATGACCTACTTAGACAATACTTCTAAGAGGGTCTTTGTGGTCTTGGAGCATGGTAGGCATGCCTACACTTGGAAGGGTGAATTTGTTTTCCTCCAACCCAGATCTAATGTCTCTTATGGTCACCAAGGGGCTGGAACATCTCAAGCTCATGGAACCCACAGAGAGGAGTAGAGATAGACCCAAGATGAGCTTCGCTAACCCATTGGGAAGAGAAAGAATGAGAATAGAGACGGATAGAATGGAAAATGAGAGACACAAGGACCTAAGGAATCAAAGAAACGCAAATGAATTCCCTCTCCCCACGCCTAAAGAACACACTAGGACCTTAAGACCTACACAATTAGTTAAGTCCATGAAGAACTGCTTGGATGGCACTGGAGTCTTGTATGATCATGTGGCAGAATTTAAGCAAGTCTTGAGAGTTGAGCAACTTAATGACTTGTTCACGCAATACAACGCTTTTGCTCTAACCCTGAAGAACACGGCCCTTACGTGGTTTCAACCACTACAACAAAGGCAATTTAGAAACATAGACCAACTGCTAGAAGCCTTCATCACGGAATTTTCAAAGAGTAGCATAGGGCACAACACTTCCTCATTGATGCATAGTTGTAAACAAACACCTCAAGAGATAGTGAGACTTGCAGGAAGAAGATTTTGGGGAGACATGCCATGTGCCCAAGTTACCCAAACCTGCCAAACAAGTGGCTTTATTTCTAGATGGTTTGTTAAGTACCAAATTGAGATCATATGTGTATCTAAAGGACCCTAGATCCATAGAAGAGTGTGTACATATGTGCATAGATATTGAGGACAATCTAGGGGAGGAATCAGAGCTATCAAAAATCTATAAAGATTCAGATAGCTCTACTAGCCTCAATTCAAAGCATTTAGGTACTGATGTGTGTGAACACACTAGGACCACCGGGGCACTTTTTTCCCTCTTTAGGAGGTTTTTTTACCCCCAGCTTGTATATATGCCTATTGCCCTAATGGGCTACTTATCTTTGTACATTCTCTAGTAATACATTCAGTATTGTGTGTTGTGCTCCAAGCTTCTTCTTCTTTCTTGTGTTGTTCGTGTGCTTCCGCAGACGTCTAACTCCAACATTCTCCTCCACAAGTATAACATCATTTCACTGGGGCAAATCTCGATATTTGTTTGCTAGAGACTCCTAAGTTCTGAGCTACCTTCTCTAAAAGTTCCTCAATAGATGTGGGTGATGCGGTGAACAAGGAGTTGGCACTTATGTATAAGGAAGTGCCAAGCTATGTGGAATCAGTCCACAAAAGGAAGTAAGCCCAAAGCTTTGCGAAAAGCTTCAAACTTCTCCCTAGGCAAAGCCTTTGTGAAAATGTCTGCAATGTTCTCCTGTGTGGGCACATATGCCAAGCTAATCTCCCCAGCAGAGAACCTCTCCCTAACATAATGATAATGCACCTCAATGTGCTTAGTGCGAGCATGGAACACAAGGTTTCTCGCAACTGCCAATGCGCTCTGACTGTTAGTGAAGATGGTGGTGGCAGAAGACTGACCAACACCCAAATCATCCATAAGGCATCTGAGCCACACACACTCAACAGTAGCTGTGAAAGCTACCCTATACTCAGCCTCACAAATGGAAGTTGCCAGAGTAGGCTGCTCCTTGCTCAACCAAGATATACAATAGCTACCAAGCATGAAGCAACAGTCACTAGTGGACACACGAGTGTCATAGCAACTAGCCCAGTCTGAGTCAGAAAAAGCATGCAAATCTGGTGGTAGTGACCCCCCTTGGGATAAAACAACCCAAGTAGCCGAGTACCACTCAAGTAGCGAAAGATGCACTTAACTGTCTGCCAATGCTTGACACCTAGGCAATACATAAACCTGCTCATCTGTGAGACAGCAAACTGAATATCTGGCCAAGTAATGCATAAGTAAATCAGGCATCCAACAGCCTGCTGATAGAGGACAGCATCAAATGCATCTCGAGCATCATGAACACTCAATCCTAAACCTATCTCATAGGAGTGGCAATAGGCTTATAGTCTCCAAGGACAAAACACTACAATAATGTGTCAATATATTTTGTTTGACACAAAGCCATTCCACCATCAGCTTGCAAAAACTGAATTCCCAAATAGTGATGCAAATGCCCCAAATCAGACATCTCAAATGAGGCATGCAAATCAGCCTTAAAATCAGCAATATGCTTCTCAATAGGACCAGTGAGCAGCATGTCCTCAACATAGACAACAATGATCAGAAGCACATCATTAGCATGCTTAACATATCAAGTGCTTTCAGTTGGACTATTCTCAAAACCATGTGCAATCATATAGGCATGTATCTTCTCATACCAAGCATGTGGTGCTTGCTTTAAACCATATAATGCCTTCTTCAACCTACACACCTGTTTTTCATTCCCTTTCTGCACAAAGCCATGGGGCTGAAAAACATACACTTCTTCATGCAAATCACCATTCAGAAATGCAGTTTTAATGTCCAACTAATGTACATTCCAACCATGATGGGCTGCAAGTGCACAAATGCTCCGAACAATAGTCATACGGCATGTAGGTGCAAAGGTCTCATCAAAATCAATGCCTCTTTCCTATGCATAACCCTTTGCAACAAGCCTAGCCTTACACCTGTCAACTGTACCATCAGGCTTACACTTCAGCTTGTATACCCACTTAGTCCCAATGGCCTTCTTGCCAGGAGGCAAGTCACATAAAGTACCATTCTTCATTATAGCATCAAATTGAGATTGCATAGCAGCCATCCAATTTTCTGAATTTTGTGCTTCATCAAACGAAACAGGCTCATTCTCATCACAGAGACTAGATGGAGCCATAGCATAGCAATCTGATGCAAAAGAGGCACTATGAGAGCCTGAACGAGTACGATATGACAAAGATGCATCTAGTTTGCTATCACGCAAAGTCTGCACCAGTCATTTTGGCATAGTTTTTGTCTGCTCAATGTCAGCTCTCTCATCAACAAGTGCATCATGTAAATCTGCATCAGAAATGGAATGATCTGCATCATCACATGAAACTTGCAAAGGCTGAGAAGTTGCCTCATTAGGACCAGCACTAGACTGTCCACCTGTAAAAAGAGGCAACAAAGGATCATACATGTCTTTGGAGCTAACAGATGTCTCCTTAGTACATGAAAGCAATGGTTGAATAGCATCTTCCACAAAAAAAACATCATGGCTAACCAGAATGCATTTAGTATGTGGATGATACAGACGATAACCTTTACTTTCAAAACTGTACCCAAAAAAAATACATTTTACTACTTTATCATCCAATTTTATGTGATGTTGTTGAGGCACTAATGCATATGCCAAACAACCAAAAACATGCAGATGAGCAACATATGGCTTGCGATCATGCCAAGCCTCATATGGAGTGATAGACTGCAATGCTTTAGTGGGACACCTGTTAAGTACATATGCTGCACACATGACAGTCTCAAACCAGAAACTATGTGGTAAAGCCTGACTCTTGACCATACACCTCGCCATCTCCATGAGTGACCTATTCTTTCCTTTAGCAACTCCATTCTGTTGAGGTGTATACGGCACTCTACACTGGTGTTTTATCCCACATTCAACCAGAAATGCATTAAAATCAAAAGACATATATTCCCCCCCTCGATCTGAACGGAGAGTGCCCATTTTACATGCTGACAGATTTTCAGCCAAAACTAAAAACTGCTTGAAGCACATGAACAATTCAAACTTTGCCTTCAATGGATATACCCATGCATGCCTGGAAAAGTTATCAATGAAAGTCACGAAGTAAAGATAATTTCCAAAAGAAGGTGTCTGCATAGGACCACAGACATCACTATGTACAAGCTGCAATTTTTTAGTAGCTCAAACTGAACCATCTTTTGGAAATGAGGAGTGCTGCATTTTGCCCAAAATATAGCCTTCACAAACATGTTTTCGAGGTGTCTCAAGTTTGGGCAAAGAGGACACCATTTCAGATTTCTGCAGGCATAGCAAACTAGCAAAATTCAGATGAACAAAGCGTGCATGCCAAAGCTTTGCATTTGACATAGCCTGAGAATCATGTACTGCACATGCTGAATCTTTCAGAGATCTTTCATAGTCTATGAGCTTATATAGCCCACGACATAAAATGCGAGAAGCAATAATCACATCGCCATTTGACAGATCATGAACTGTACACCTGTCATCAACAAATTTCACAACCAAGCCAATCTTGGCTAGTGCAGAAATTGATAACAGGTTCTTCTTGATCCCTGGCACAAATAATGCATCTGACAAAGTGAAAGAACTACCATCAGCAATAGTCAAAATAATCTTACCAACTCCCATAACAGGATAAGAGGAGTTGTTGGTGCATGTAACAGTATTCCTTGTAGGGGCAGGCTCGAGTGAAGAGAAGAAACTACGCTGTGAGGTAATATGTTTGGTCGCCCCACTGTCAAAATACTAAACATCTGATTCTACTGCAGACATGCACTGCTCATGAGAAGATGGGTCAAAACTGTAGACAATAGTAAATGCCCATTCTTCTTCCTGCACAAGATTAGCAGACTCTGTTTTTGGTGTAGAGGCCTCTACAACAACCATTCCAGCCTCTTTTTTCTTTGCCTCTTTAGCAGCCAATTTTGGACAGTTCTTTATGATATGATCATTCCCTTTACAGTACTTGCAAAACAATTTCTGCTTTTCTAATTTTTTCTCATCTTTGTCTTGGTTCTTTGAATGTGCAGCATTTGCAGATTTCTGCTTACTAGTAGAAGAGCTCAATTTTCCTTTGCCCTTCTGACTAGCCAAGAAAGATTGATCTGCAACATGCATAATGGACCTATTCTGCCTGGACTCATCCTCCTGCAATAGAAGAGAGACTAAATCCTCAAATGACAAGGCATTTGGATTGCCTTTCATCATCAAGCGAAGAGTAGAAGCAAAACTTTGATATGAATCAGGAAGACCATTCAGAACGGTCTGCACAAGTGAGCTATCTGGTATAACCTCATCAGTAGAAATCAATTGTTCCTTCAAGTCTTTGATCTTTGTTAGAAAAGTGTCCATGGAATCACCTTCATTCATGTGCTCACTCTCCAACTGTTTTCGGAGGTAAGCAACACGAGCCTCATTCCTAGCTTGTTACAATGTGGTAAGAGTATCCCAAGCATCCTTAGCTATTCTACAAGAGCGTATGTGAGGAATGATGGCACGTTTGATAGACAAAGATATCAATGCATATGCCTGGGCATCTCTATCATCCCAACGAATCTGCTCTGTGGTAGGTGCAGCAAAAACCAGAGCACGAATAGGAATATGCAGAATATCATCATCTTCGACACCTTCTGCATCAGCTTCAGTGCCTGCAGTTGTAACAGTTGCAGGTGTGATAGGATTTTTTTCAACACCCTGCACAATGTTCCACAGTCCTTTTGCAACCAATACATGTCGCATCATATAAGCCCACAATGGGTAGTTGGTACCATCCAACTTATCCTCAACAACCAACATACAGAATACATCACTGCTTTCAGCCATGGCCGGTGACTAAAATACCTTGATGCAGAAAATTGATTGTATCTCAAAAAATTGAACAAAACTGCCCAGACGATTTCTACTAAACCCGTAGCAGACTTCGAGACACTTAACTGGCGAATTGAAACAGGTATATACCTTTGGCACAAAAAGATGAAATAACCTACACAAGTGTTGTGATAGTGCATTCGAAGGTAAAAATGACCTCAGATTGTGATTTCGGCACCACACTGGAGCGAAGCAGTTTTGATCTCGAAAACACTCTATGCTCACCAAAATTTGTGCGATTTTGAGACTGCAATCGGAGGAGTGTCGACGATGCCCTAGATGAAGTGGCGACCTCCTCTGATACTAATTGTTGGAGTTAGGCGTCTGTGCAAGCACGCGAACAGCACAAGGAAGAAGAAGAAGCTTGGAGCACAACACACAATATTGAATGTATTACTAGAGAATGTACAAAGATAAGTAGCCCATTAGGGCAATAGGCATATATACAAGTGGTGGAAAAAACCTCCTAAAGAGGGAAAAAAGTGCCCCAGTGGTCCTAGTGTGTTCACACACATCACTACCTAAATATATCATTAGAGAACATATGGCTAATGTGTGTTGAAACCCCAAGTGAACCCTAACAGCAATATTGCACGGAGATATACCAACCATAGTGCACAAGATTTCCCATATAATAAGCAAGTAGTTAGACAAAATTATCCACAACCATATCCACAACAAGGGAGATATCAGAATCAATACCCACAACAGTATGGTAGGCCCCAACCACCCTATACAGCTCAACAAAGGCCTCAGCCAGTTCTAGCTCAACAACCTCCACCTCCATCCAATGTAATCCCAATGAAATATGCAACTACAGAAGAAAATTTGAGTGGAGCCTTAGTGCTAATATCACCATTGGTTTCAAAAAGTGATCCAAATGATCATAGTTTTGACTTGACTCATATTGATAGTCCACAAGCTTACTATATGCAGTCACTTGAGCATAACGAGTCATACTATTATGAAGACCCTAGCAAACCTAGTTGGGAGCCAAAATATGAAAATGTCACGTATGCAAATCCTAACTCTAGGCCCCAACCTAGGCAGATAAGACCCCCATTTCCTAGAGGACCATGCTACCAATGTCATGGATATCACCTCATTTGTGATTTTCCTATGCCTGCACCTACATAACCCCAATCTGTGACAATTCAAGGTTTTTTTCCACATTGTGGGAAGGAGCATCTCTTACGAGATTTTCCTAAGAACCCAAGCAATGTTCCAAAGATCACTCCTATTAACATCATTGGATGCATGTTGTCACAAGAGCTCAACCACTGCAACAGAACCAAGGCTTATGTCAAGAGATAAATTGAGGGGGTAGTGAGAACGAGAGTCAAAATAAGAAAAGGACAAGATCTTGGAAAGAAAGTCATGAACAAATGAAAAGACAATGGGCAAAGAAGATGAGAAAACTTGAGGAAAGCCTAAGACAAACAAAGGTGAAGATAATTGAAATCACATCTCAACTGCACTCTCACACATCACCACCACCTCAATCACCATCACCATCCAATCAACCTCATATAACCCCACCATCACCACCCAGAGTAGGATCAATCTTAGCAGATCCCACTCTCAAGGACCTAGACATGATGCTTAAGACATATCATGCCAGAATACAAGAAGGTCCAAATGTAAAAGATTATGAAAAGTGTTACTCTAGAGCTGACCTAGAGCTTGAACAAACCAAGCTCTGTGTTAAGATGGTAGAATTGGCTCAAACCATGTTTGAGGCTAGTTTTCTCTTCAATTGCTCTAGTTCAGCTAAGACTTAGTTGCATTTTGATGGACTATTAGAAAGATTTGAGAGGCTAATAACATTCCTCCTAGAGTAAGGACAAGGCAAGAGAAAGAATGAACATTCCTCCCAAGGAAGCTTATGCACCTAATTCCACTAAACCAGACACCACTTCTTCTATGAATAAATATTCCCAAGAATTTCTAAGAGAAATTCAAGAAGAGAAATGGGCAAAAGAAAGTGAGAATCCTCCTCATATTGAACTTGTGGATGAACTACATGACCGATTCCCAAAAGACATTCCTTCCATCTATGGAGAGCAGGAAGATGAATAGCCTAGTGAGTGGTTAGACTTCGAGTCTAATTCTTTGCAGGAATTGCCTCATTTCATAGGCCCATGGGAAGCAAAGTCCACTTGTATGAGTGCACCCATGGTCATGGTAAGAAATGAAGATTTAGTCATACCTAGGAATACCAAAGTAGTGAAGAACACTAAAGTGCAGTGCAATCTCACTTTAGAAGAGCTACCCAAAGCTAAACTAGAATTGTGGAAACATATAGCCAACCAAGTGCCAAGAGTAGCAAAACTTTGTTCCCAAGTAGGATCTTATAGAATAGTGCTAGAAATACCCTTGGAAAAGATAGGAGACATGAGTCAAGGTGAAGAAGGAAACACCTATCTTCCCATCCCTCGTCAAGGTTACACAACCAAGGCTATTTTGGACTCAAGTGCAGGGGTTGAAATTGCCACCACTTCCCTATGGAAATGTTGGGGCAAACCAGCACTCAGGCCAACAAGAATGAAACTAGAAATGGACGATGATCACATAGAAAGACCCTTAGGTTTACTAGAAGGGATAACTCTCACTACCTGTGGTGTAGAGTTTGAGCACCCTTTTGCTATATGTGACTTTGGCAAAAACCAGGTCTATGAGATGATTCTGGGAAGACCATTCATGAGATAGTTGCAAGTCGTGCAGGATTGAGGAATCAATTCCTTGTATTTGCGACACTTAGAGTTACAACCAAAAACAATCTCAAGCATTACTCTCATAGAGACGTGCCCCCCATAAAGTGAAATCCCATCCATAGAGCTATAGAAGATACAGAATCAGTGCATTCCATAGGCATTAGGGGAAAAAATGAACCCTGCATGGGCCTTGTAAGGATTCCTAATTTTAAGGGATTAAGCCTAAGCTTGTTCTTGCTTGAGGGAACAAAGTGCATTTAATAGAGCACTTTTTAGTAGGCTAGATTAGGCTTTTTTTTAGGCCCAAGTAGGCTCATCTCTCTCTTCTATAAAAGAAAGAGAGAGAGAGATTCCACTTTACACATCATCAAATCCGTTCATCTTTATGAATAAAAAAATGACTTTTTTTTTTAAGTCACATATTTAGTTATTGCTTACTAAAAAGGACCATTTCTTAATATACATGTCAGAAGTTACTTTTTGACATGGACTTTTAAATAAAATCACTCAAAATAGTTTTTTCAAACTCCCTCCAAAAGTAAAGTGCCAGATCATCAAACTCGTAACTTTCCCTACCTCAGCCATAGAATGGAAAACCTCACCTTGACCCATACACATATCAAAAAAGTACTTTTCTCTATGTACAGATACTTCTTAGTCCATTATACATGTTATTTTGATTCTCTTCTCTCTTTCTCTCTCTTACCATCTGAATTCTAGCAACCATGGGGTACTCGAACAATTTCCTCCAAGGAGAAGATGTAATAATAATGGAATCACTCACAAGGAAATTTTTCTGCCATGAGATGACAATATTCATGTCCAAGTAGGTGGTTCATTCTTTCCTTGTGATCCAAGATCTACTATTCGTTTTACTTTCCAATATTCATCTACTATTTTTTTAAGAGGAAAAACAAACAATACCATCATTGGAAGCTCTTTCATGTGGAGTGGGAGGACACAGACATCACATTCTTCCAATGAGGTTTATATTTTTCTTGATTCTCATATTTGAAAAAGAGTTAAACCAATATTTCCCTTGCATAGGTAATTCATCTGAGAAATAAGTGCTCATCAACACCGAAGAAGCACTTTAAATTGTTAAATAGTTTCTCTTACTTCTCATTCTTTTCAAAAGAATGACACCAATATTACACAGTATGGATAGGCAAATGTGTGTGAAAGCATTTCTCCATGCTTATAGAAGTTATTCATGAGGAAGATGATTTAAAGAGGACATGATTGATATTGCTACAGAATACTTACACAAAAGAAAATATGCCTAGGTATGTTTAGCATGCAACCATGACTAAGGATTCAATGAAGAAATCATATCCTTAGTTTATGAAGAACTCATATACATATGCTTCTGTTTGTACAAAGCAAAAAATAATAACATTTTTAAAATATAGAGGCTTCAAATATCAATTGTTTTCTTCTAGAATAAAAGCTACCTCTACTAATTTTCTTTTCACATCCCTTTTTAATTTGATTTTATATATGTTTATCTTTTGGTACATGTTGTGGTGATAGACTCAAATTCATATTAAAGATACTAATCATCAATGACTTGGAATAGTGAAAGATAAAGTACATTCTACATTCAGATGTTGTTTGTTTCTTTAGGTTGTGCTCATTTTATTCATTGAAATATCACATGTTGTATTGTCGTATGAAGAATTTTGATGTATCAAATTTTATCAGTCAAGATTCTAGTACAATAGTAATGGAAAAGTCACACTTTAGATCTAATAGTAATTTCTTAAGAAGTACATGTCATATTAGTGTTTATGTGCATGTTGACTAGTTTGAATAATACTCACTTGCTTTTCTTCAAATAACTTTTGCAAGAGTTTGACAATTAGAAATGTTTTCATGAAATTACAACACAACATTGCAAATGAAAATTGGAGGCTATCAACAAGTCCTTTGCATCATGGTCAATGTCATGCACAAAAAGTTTTTGAGGGTTCAACTTGGAAATGACATTACATAAGAGGCATCATTTGATTATTTTATACTAACAAGTTTTTGTGGTATATCCTATCCATGCTCAAGGTACATAATGACCACCTTGGGTGAAGCCCCATCGGAGAGGATGAAGTGGTCTACATGCAACAGAGGTTACCATACAGTCATAGAGTGGTTCAATATGATAGAGTGAAGTCGATTAAAAATATCAAAAATAATTCATAGCCTCATCCATAGAATCATTCCTAAGAGCATGATGAAGATCAACTGCCATAGATCTGACCATTCAAAAAAAAGATTCTAAGGACAGGCACAAAAGGGAAGAATAGATCCACTAATTATTGATGATGAACCATTTGAACTTAATATACATCCAAATAGAACATGGCTGATGAAACATGAAGTAGCTATTCCAACTCATCCAAAAAGGAGAGCTTCAAGGAAGCATCATGAAACATAAGTATATTCCAACATCACATCAAGTAGAGGCTATAAAGTCACTACTATAAGGTCAAAACACACTACTTAGATGTGAGAAAAGAAACATATGCCATAAATTTTGTCACAATGTCAATCAAGGCATACACATAAAATGAATAAGAACTACCAACCACATCATAGATCATATGTAGCGCAACCTAAAGTTTCTCCCAATGCAAAAGTGTTGTGGGATTCTTGTATCCAAAAAGGGATTTGAGTGTTTGTAGGAGAAAAGGGAAAGGTAGGAAGAAAGATACACACTAGAAGCCTCTACCGATTGATTATAAGAAGACAAATACAATGGTGATGCACAATACAATCCAATACTTCTGTGCAAAATCCCACAGAGTGCACAATCACAAAATACAAAATACTCAAGGGTCTTGTTGCTGCCAGCCTTCTCTGCCCCAGACCTCCATTTCTCCAAGCCTGCACCAAGCTTCCAATAAGGTGGAGGGATGGACACCTTCTATCAGCACGCGCACAGCTTCAATGGGACCTTGGGATCTTTGGTTGTAAGCTTAGCATACCTCTACACACTTCTTAGTCACTCTTCATGCACACCTTGCACTTCACTTCTCTACGTCGCACACTGTGTGTCTCTTGCACTTCTCTCTCTTCCTAGTCTAGACTATGCCCACCTTGCTTAGTACCCAAGAATAATGCCTTGCCTTGATTTTAATGTCGATTCACGTACACTCCTAACTGCTAGAGTATATGGTGCTCACTTTGATGTCCCAGGATTGTCTCTAAAAGTGGGTAGCCAACGAATCCCTGTTTTGTCCTGTAGTGACTTTAGACTAAAACAAAAATTTTAATTGGGGGGCCATACTTTCACTTCTACACTACCGCTTCACATATCTTCACATTTTGCCTTTTAATTTCTCAAATGTGCACCTAAGAGAGGGTTCACTTGAACCTTTCAAAACACTTTAAAAACACCTTTGAACCTTAGGGAATTACAAAAATACCTCTACAACCTGTAACCAACTTTTTGCAATTTACCCTTAGTGAATAATAAATTGTGCACTACCTGTGCACCTTGACATCCGACTTTGAACGCTTTGACCTCACCCATGTTGACCTTTGACTTTGAACATGTTGACTTTGATCGGTTTGACTTTGAGTGTATTTGACTTTGACTATGGTTGACTTTGACCAATATGACTTTGATGGGCTCAACAAAAAGCAACAAAAAAGTGAGCAAACATTATAGATCCTTTGTGCTTCAAAGTTAATGCACTAGACTATGGATATAATCAATAGCACTTCAAGCCATCCAAGAGGAAGGAGATGCATTCCTTACTTCTATTTTGAAAGATATTAACTTGTGTGTAGCTCATGTGAAGATGATGAACATACAACCAAAGAAACTAGATGGGACCATACATGATTATGTATTCATTCTTGTTGAAGAGATACATTTTGTAAAATCAAATTTTCATTATGATAATCTACTTTTTCATCATCTTTCTTACACATGCTCGAGTCCACATTGATCTATATCATATGTTCATAATTGAATCCACTTGCTTAAAGATGGTATGTGTGCAAAACAAATCACTTTAGATTCAAAACTCGTATTTCCATTGTTCAACTAAGTTGTGCACATAATAAGTTTCATGAACCTAAAATTTGAAAGAAAGGAGTTGTATTGTCACTAACCACATGGTATTCAAATTTCCTAGGAAAAAGATACAAGTTGGGTTTAAGACTTCCACGATCACCATTCCACATCAAAAGGATCATCATGAGAGTCAAAAAAGGAGTATTATCCATCATGAGAATCATGCTCTTGATTCTTTACCTAGATATACTACAAACCCTTTTTAGTTCCATCATGAATATCCATCATCATCGTGTTCCAGTACAACATATAAAGAACTCTAAAAAGACCAATACCTATGAAGATTCAATTTCCAAAAATTCTCACAGCTACATAACTGCTTCGCATGGAACTTATCGCTTTGAGAGGGAGATGATGTCATAGACACAAAGGAAACCATCATAAAACCTTAAATTCTATGAAAATGTTTATATCTCATGATTGGTTTAGAATTTGGAGAAATTGATGACTTTCGGAACATGTGAAAAGCCTAAGATCGACTGTCTATTTGTCTAATTCTGACATCCGGAGCCTTGATAACCTCAAAAAGCACCAAAAAAGGGGCAGCCACAGAAACGTGGGATAGGCATCTGCAAAACTTTTGCAGAGGCCTATTCCACATTTTTGTGGCTACCCCTTTTTTGGTGCTTTGAGGTCATGCAATGTCATTAATTCTGGAAATAACTATTACGTCTTGCAAATTTTAGGGAAATTGATGAGCTATACAACCCAAGAAACTAGATAGGACCATATATGACTATGTGATCATTCTTCTTGAAGAGATGTTTTGTAATGTGAAATTATCTTATTGGTAATATACTTTTTCATAACCTTTCTTATACATGTTCAACTCCACATTGATCTATATCATATGCACTCAATTCAACATGCTATGTGTGCAAGCAAATCATTTATGGTTATAAACTTCCATCGGTAAATTGAGTTGAGCACATAATGAGTTTCATGGACCTTAAATTTGTAATAATAAAGTTTCAGATCCACTAGAAATAAACTCGCATGGCTTCAAAAGCACCAGAAAAGGTCATCCATAGAAACACACAATAGGCCTCTACAAAAATTTTGCAGAGGCCTATCCCATGTTTCTATGACTCCTCTTCTTTGCTACTTTTGAGTCCATGCAAGGTTATTTTTAGTGGATATGAAACTTTATTATTTAAAGTTTTAGATCCATGGAACTTATTTCTAACAAGTCACTTACTCTATAGTGATCCATGAATATACAACTTCTACAATGGGAGCCAGTATAGACAAACATAGTCACATGAGATAAAATAGTTTGCAAAATATAATTTATGATAATATCCTCATGTCTAGAAGTCTTGTTGTGCCTCTGTACCCCACATAAAGCATAAATCTCCCTTTGAACTCCTCCCATTAAGATTCTATGGGGAAATTCCATGGCACTAGAGGACCTTTATTTTCAGCTTGAATGGCATTCAAATTGGCGAAACTTGTATGCCCCACTTACCTTATGGCCTCAATCACAAAGACCATCTATTACCATAAATTTTCACATATAAAACTCATCTAGATTAGAAGTTAAGGTTCCATGGATGTTTGTACTCTCAAAGTGGTTTCTCCTCATAATGGGGACCTTATAACTTAGGGCACCATGGATCATTTGTGGTTACTTGAGGAGCAAGTATTGAGTATACCTAACATGAATGAACTTTTTGAGTTATATCCTTTGTAATTTCAAACTTCATAATTGATCATCTATTGAGAAAATTAACCAATAAAATGTCAATTAATGTGAACTTGAACATACTCTAAATAAAAGTGAAAATTGAATAATCACCAAGAGAAATTATAAATGCACAGTTGTAGACTACAAAAATGTGAAAGTAGACATGTTTTCATTACAAATATCAAATCTTACAAAATTTACAAATTATTGGTATCAATGATTGTACAACTTGAAGTGCTTTCAAATGCAAGAAATCATCACAAAATTTGTGATGCTTATCCATGGTGTAAAGTATTTCTAGACCAATTCTTGATCAAAAGAAGTTTTAGATATCTTAGTAGGAGAGAAGGCATCAGAGAATTTTTTTCTCCTGTCCATACTTAGTTTGGAAGAATATGAAAAGAGCCCTCATGCTAAACGAACCGGTCAGCTAGAAACAAGACATACTTGGTGATGCTCTTGAATGTAACCAAAAGCAAAGACCTCTAGAAAATTTAGAAGGAAAGATGTGTTATCAATTCCAACTGCTCTTCCAAAGACTAATCCATTGAGAAATTTGTAGATTGCCTGGGTAGAAGAATAAGAAATTCATAAGAAATCCACCGTTCAAAGAGTCAAGGTTGTTTATCTTCTAGAATAACAAGTTGAAAGAGAGTGGATCTTGCATGAAAGCGACATTAGGCTAATCAACCTTCTTTGAAATTCCCTTCAAATTTCTTCTACTTCTCTCATTTTTTTGAAGTTAAACCTGTTTCAGAGAAAAATAGAAAATCATCACATAGAAAAGGATATATGACAATAAAAATGCCAGCCTCATTTATAGTTCAACTTTGAAGGAATTTAGCTATATTATCCACTCTCTTCCCAACCTATGAACAATACAAAATAAAATATAAGTATTAAACAAAGAAATAGCATAACGTGTATAATGAAAACATTTGTAGATTCCTAACCTTATGCCCTTATCAATATAGCTTATATTCAAATAGATCATCAAAAATATGTTTTCTCCTAGAAAACCTTGTTAGTCCTAAGTTGGATATCTTCACCTAAAAAATTGTTGCAATCTCCATAAACAGAAAGAAAAATCCATCATGAAGAAATTATTAATGCTATGGAATGACTAATGCTTTCAAAATTTCATGCAATTTTTAGAATGTACTTTTAAGGATATGGAGTGGTTGTTCTTCTAACTACATAGAAAGAAATGTAGCCAAACCACACAAAAAAACATATGTAGATAGGTCAAAAACGTATTAAATGCCACCAACAACTCAAAATTTCACAAAAATGCTCAGATCTTCATGCAATTCTTGGAAAGCACCTGTAAGGTTGTTCATCCACCCAAGTAGAAAAATATGGATGTAACAAATAAAAGCATATCTAGATAGGTCAAAGATATATTGAACACTATAAACCATGCAATATTGTAGAGTAATACTTACAATCGATAGAATATCTCATTCTAGTAGAGTTTTCGAGTGTCATAATTTCCATTTCAAGAAATGTTGTGCAATACCAACCATCCCATTGCCTTTGTGGCCGCAATGAAGACCCAAGTTTCCAAGATGCCTAACTTGATGAGGCTCATATCTAGAGGGTTGCATGTACACCCACACACCTTTGGAGTACTCATGTGGCATGTATTGTCCATCTGTAGCTTTGATATTGTGACACCTTAATGTGAGAACTTCATCTTTTGGTTGCCTATAGCCTTTAGATGTTGCCATTGAAGTTCAAGGTCTCCAATCTACAACAATATTTTAATACAAGAGATGATGATAGCTTGGAATACAGACACAAGAGCTTCAATGGTGTGCTACAGAGAGAAACTAGTGGAAAAGAGATGTTTGGACCCAGTATGAAAATATGAGGTTTAGGATGGAAATACCTCTTTTCTTAGTATTTTTGAAAAAGGTCATTTTTTCTAGCTCAAATCATGCAAGGATTTCAAATTTGTGGTCAAAAAGAGCACGGTTGACCCTAAAAAGTAATGGGGCGTCCATTATCAGGTGTTATCATGAGGTTTTAAACTTTTTAAAAATTTGAAATTTTTGGGCCCAACCTAGTTACAAGCTTCCCTCTCTCTCTAGAGGCAACTCATTAAATAGGTGGGAAACTTGTCCCCTCTCTCCCCTTTAGCCTAGTATTTTATAGGGTATAGTCTGTGGCCACCACCCTCTTCTGATTGGTCAATCACTAATCACTCCTTTATCTAAAAAGGCCCATAGAAGGTTCATTTTTTTCCCCTAATGGATCAGGATCATCATGGATGCATGAAGACACTCACTTATGGATGTGCAAAGTGGTAGTAGAAGAAGAGAAAAGAGAAAATGCTAGAGAGGTAGGTGCAAAGGAAACTCATAGATTTATTCAAGACCCAGCCTATGCACCTATAGTATTTCTAGACGAAGGATTTGAACCTCATGGTTGGATTGAAATTCTTGCAAAAATGTATGTAGCCATCAAGAAAGAACAATGGACACCCCACTATGACGAAGATGGCTATGAGATTTCAATTTTCACAATCGAACCACTCATGTGTGATTCAAGAAAGTGATTCAGAATTAGAATCAATTATTATGGATCCTTTTTGTGCATCAAAAGAGGAATTCCTACACATAGTAGAAGCTCACCCTCAAGGACAAGGAGAGTTTATGAATGATGTGAGACTAGCTACACGTGTGATTACCAAGAATGAAGGTAAGAAAATTAAGAAGAGAGAAGTCTCACCAGATGAGGAGGAATCTTTGTTTGAGGTCCCCAAAAATTTAACAAAGTATGAAATAGAAGATCGGAGAGTCATGATAAGGATGCCTAAACATGAATCACAAGCAAGAGAGGCCTATGATAACAAAGAGAAAACTAAGAAATCCTTGTGATCATAGAGGAAGGTGAAGAGCGATGTACATACATAGTACATGATTTAACAGAGGAAGAGGAGGAAGATTTGATAACCTTGTTACAAGAATATAGAGATGTTTTTGCATGGATTTACAAGGACTTGAAAGGAGTAGACCCTGACATATGCTCACATATGATTCCCATGACCTCAGATGTCAAAGCCTCTAAGCAGAAGCCATACACATATAAGGACAATTATGCTGCCAAGATCAAGGAAGAAATAGATAGATTGGTAGAAGCAGGATTTATCTATGAAATCGAGCACACTGAATGGGTATCCCCATTGTAGTGGTGCCCAAGAAGAATGGCAAGCTACGTTTATGCATTAACTTGAATAAGGTTAATGCAGCCACTATCAGAGATAGTTATCCGCTTCCTATCATTGAGCATCTACTAGAAAGAGGAGCAGGCAAGGAAGTATACAACTTCCTTGATGGATTCTCTGGCTACAATCAAGTGGCCATTGCTCCAAAAGATCAGCATAAGATAGCTTTTTCCATAGAGTGGGGCATATTCGCTTTTCGAGTAATGCCATTTGGGCTTACCAATGCACCAGCTACCTTTCAGAGGCTGATGTGTCATGTGTTTAAAGAGTTTTTGAGGAAAAACTTGGAAGTCTATGTTGATGATCTCTATGCTCATTCCAACATTAGACAAACACATATATCTGAACTCAAACAAACCCTTGACAAATGCGGAGAATATCAGGTCTTCTTGAACCCAGAAAAGTGTGTCTTTATGGTCAAACAAGGCAAGATTCTATGACACATAGTGTCAAAGAATGGCATATCCACAGATGATGATAAAGTTAGAGCTATTGCAAAGCTACCTAGACCAAAGAATGTCAAGGAAGTACAAGCTTTCATGGGGCATTGTGATTATTACCGATGATTCATTCACTTGTATGCTATAATTGCAAAGCCTTTTTACTCCCTCTTTACTAACTTTGAATGGAAAGATGAATGTGAGAACTCCTTCAATGAGCTCAAACGATGACTATGTTCAGCACCAATCTTGACTACACCAGATTGGAACAAGCCATTCCATGTTCATGTGGATGCATCCAATTATGCAATCCGATGTGTACTAGCACAACCTACTGGTGAAGGTAATATGGATCTTCGAATAGCTTACACCAGTAGACAATTGAATGCGTTGAACGAAATTATACTACTACTGAAAGAAAAGTTTTAGGCATGGTATATGTGGTTAAGAAGTTTAGACATTATTTGCTTGCAAATAAGTTTAATTTTTTTACAGACCGTCAAAGATTACTCTATCTAGTGAAGAAACCCTGCAATACAAGGAGATTAGTAAGATGGTTCCTCTTACTAATGGAATATGATTTTGAAGTTGTGGTTAGGAAAGGTAGAACTCACCTTAGGGTGGATCACCTTTCTAGACTAACTATAGGAGAGTCCTTTAAGGAGTATCAGACAAAATTCCTGATGCTTACTTGTTCAGTACCTGAATGGGCCAAAATTATAGTGCATATTCTGACGTTTGGACCTAAACATCCTCTTCTCAAAACCAAAGATAAAGAAGTGGTGAGATCTCAAAAATATCACCTACTAGCAAGTAGCATGTATAAGCATACTGATCAAGGCATATTGGCTTGTTGTGTAGAAGAAAATGAGCACGCAAAGTGGTTGCAAATAGCACATGTAGGTGCACTCCAGCAACATTACTCCAAACATAGAACCCTATAGACCCTACAAAGATTAGGTGTGTATTGGCCAACTATGGAAGTAAATGTCCATAAGTTGTGCAAGGAATGCTCAGTCTGTTGTATTAGACCACTTGTGGAGCATGCTACACTATACCAAGTGTCTCCAATACAAGATTGGAGTGAACCATTAGTAGCCTCTTTTAGGACGATAACATTCCCTCAAGAAATGACCCGGGCTAGACAAAGGAGCTTGGAACAAGAAGCACTAGACTATGCTCTCATTGGAGATTATCTATACAGACGAGGCAAAGACAAATATCTTAGATTGTGTGTCCATGAGAACGAATATCTGAAGATCTTGGAGATTGCTCACCAAGGTGTGGCACGAGGACACTTTGGACCAGACCGTGTGATTGAGGCAATTCTATTTGTAGGTCTTTGGTGGCCAACACTTCACATGGATGCACATACCTATGTGAAGAGGTGTGACATTTGTCAGCGAACTCAATATCCGATATGAAAAGAGGAGATGCCTCTGAAACCTATGATGGGAGGACGTGCTTTCTCTAAGTGGGGAATAGACTTTGTTGGTCCTATTAATCCCCAAGCTAAGGGTTCACATGATGAATACATTATTGTGGCCACGGCCTATCTAACCAAGTGGGTGGAAGTAAAGGCTACAACAAAGAATGATGCTCAGCCGATGGCTAAATTCTTATTCAAAAATGTGTTCACCCGATATGGGTTACCAATCAAGTTAGTAAGTGATAGAGGCACACATTTCTTGAATGAAGTCATTGAAAACCTTCTCCAAGAATTCTTGGTGATGCATAAGAAGTCTGCCCCTATCATCCACAAGCTAACGGACAAGTTGAGAGCACAAATAAGATTCTATGTAATGTATTGACAAAATTTGTGAATGATAAACGCTCTAATTGGGATAAACTGCTACATCATGTTGTATGGGCATATCGAGTTACCTATAAAACGGTACTCCAAGCCACACCCTATCATATGGTATTTGGCCAAAATGTAGTGCTACCATTAGACTTCTTGATACCCACACAAAACATAGCACAGGAGCATCCGTGGACGGGGCATGAACTCTCTTCAAAGATCTTTGATCTTGAACAATTAGGTGAAACGAGACTAACAACATTTGCAAGAATATATGTGGCCAAGAAAAGGCGAAAGGCTTACTTTGATGCCCATGTGAAGGATAAGGGCTTGAAAGCGAGAGATTTAGTCCTAGTGTACACCTTGAAGCAACATACAAGGAAGCTAGAGAAGCAAGGCTATGGACCCATGATTATTAATAGAATATCAACAAGTGGAGCAGTCCAATTAGCCATTCTAGAAGGTGACATCCTACCTAATTACATCATTGGGTGTAGAGTCCAATTATTTCAAAAACACCTAACAAATGAGATGCTAAATTGACTCAACATTGCGAAGAAACATAAAGAAGAAAAAAAAAATTCAAGAAGAGGCACAGGCAGAAGCTTTCGAACGCATCAACGAATGAAATTGAGAAGACAAGGTAGATATCAGCTTAGGTCAAACACTCAAGAAGCTCCAAGATATCACATGGCCATGTGCAAAGCATTAGGTGTATGTTCCCATAGGATAGTTGATCGACGACCCTTTGTGACCCTCGAGGTAGGTCACAGAGAGAGTGCAAGGATCGTAAGAGCTTTGATTAACTCAGGAGTAGCCACTAGTTCAATTCGACTTTCTTACTGTCAAGAATTGCAATTGAAAGTCAATCCTATAGAAGCATATCCCATAGGATTATGAGGTGTGGAAACCCCTTGCATGGGCGAGGTGGAACTTCCCCTCTACATTCAAGATGTTCTAATGATAGTCAAAGTACTAGTGTGTAAAGAGAAGGATCTCACTGAGCCTCTAGTCTTGGGTCAAGATTGGATCTATGATCATGCAGTCAACTTGAACCTAAGAAGTGGACTTCTTTAGGTATGGGTAAATCAAAACCGCATCACAATTGAGTTACAAAACCTAGCACTCAAGGAACTAGGAACGATACCCACTCCTAGTCCTTCTAGGAACACACATGACAATAACGATGCTATTCTTGTCCATGGTGCTATGGTGCAGAAGAATGTTACTCATGAAGGAGTTGCAGAACCCAATGAGGAACTCCCTTCTTTTCCAAAGATGAACCAAGGACAACAAGCAGGGAAATCCAAGAAGCCGATGAAGCTGATACTCAAGAAGCATGCTCAACGACCGGTACAAAATGAAGTACCTCATGGAGTGAAGCAGATCTGGATACACAAGGGTGAACAACCCTCTGCTCTGGAGACAGGATCCCAAAGATGCACCAATCAAACTACTGAGTCGAGGACTACAATGAAGAAGTATCATAGGCATCAATCTAGACGGACCATTTCTATTTGGGTCCCAAAGCGCTCAACGAAGGTTGACCCCAATGTTAAGCAGATCTGGGTGCCCAAGACCTACTTATGAGCTCAAACAGCTTCACCTCAGCTCACAAGCTTGAATCAACACTCACAGGCACCCATGGCACAAATCCCAGGGCCAAACTCTACACTCCACACTGTCACATCTCCGATCACACCCAGGATTATTTGGAAATGGGTACCCAAAAAGTCCCAAATCCAAGACGATATAATCTAGAAATCCTTACATATCTCTACCAAGAGCTATAATCCCACGATAAGAGTTTGGAGAATTAAACTCTATATCAAACCCCCTGACCCAATTTTGTAAATCAATCCACTCCGAAGTAGATGCATTTTGTGTACAGTGCACATCCAAAGTATGCATCTAGGGGAATCACTAATCTACTAACCAACACTCACAAACATCACGAACACTTCACACATTAATCCCTAACCACTTTGGGTGTCATGTTGGTATTGTAGAGGGAACACCATAATATCATGTTTCCTATGCAACGCTAATATGCTTCTCTTATTCCAGCAGATGAGCATCAAGAACTACGAGCAATCTCATGGCAGAGATAGTAGGCCCTAGCTCGTAGGCAGGAGTGAGTCAAGCAGGTGTTAATATGGAAAATCTACCTATTGAAGTGCGACCAATCAAACGACTTGTAGAGATGACACCTACAACAAATACCTATATCAAACCCTCCCACAAGAATAATGGAGAGAGTTCATACAAACTCTCACTGGTTCAATGGCATGCCAGGGCCATTAGGGGAGGTGAAGTTTATCTCGGAGTCCAACCGTGAGTATGAAATGGCATGGGTACGATTCCAATTTTTTCCAAAGAGTTCGAGACTCTCCAAAACACACCAAAACTTCAAATCACATGGCAATGCACAGGGCTAGCAAAATACTTTGAGGCACCCTTACCAAAACCAGTTTTTATGCACTGTTACTATTTGATATCAACATTATAGACGAGTGATGTAAAGGACCACCCAGGAACCTTCATCATTCCTTCTTTATTGGGCATTAATGATTTGAAAAAGTTCAAAATCACCCTAGAATCGGTAAGAGATGATCTAAACATGCAGGGCATGCATGTGCCCATCAAGATGGATGCTTTGATGCCCAATAACATGAAGAATAGGAAACTACAAAAGTTGAGAGATATGGCGGCACTCACACCAAATGTTTCTATCCCTCTCCGAGTGTGCATGCAACATTTTGCATTTCCTAGCCAAGATAGATTCATTCAGCCACACAAACGAATCTGGTTCAGTCTTTTCTTGGCACAGACGAGCACACTAACCATCAAGCTTCTTGTATGGATTATAGAGCAGCTATACAAAGCTAGTAAAAGGTCCTCTATGAAGCTAGTGTTGAATGGATGTTGTGCAATAACACACATCATTTACATAAACTTATCATACGATGTACCCATCGAGCGCACATTGACCTGGTCACAACTACAGCAATTTAAAGGATGCAAAGCTTCCACACATCAATCTGAGCAAATGAGGGGCTCAATTCCATGTGTCCAGACACAAGAAGTTCTTATGACTCTAGAAGTCTCACCATGAGGGGATGCCACAGTGCCTCCCTTTATGATTCAAATTCCCAGATCTTGATCTGAAGGCACATCACAAGCTGCCCCATCTGGTCCTCCTGTCCCATCAAAATTTGAATTTGCTGCCATGGGAGACATTGAAGGGATGAGCACCTTAGATTTTGAATCCTTTTTGTAGAACACGCAACTATCGGATGTCGAATTCTTTTTTGATATAGAAGAATCTGGCACATCCTCCCAAAGATGGAAAAAATCAAAAAAGGCCACCATGTACATTGGGATGAAAATCAATAGAGGTCCTTATCCCAACAACTAGAATGATCAGAGGGTGAAGAGGAGGCAGAAGAAGAAGGAGAAGAAGAAGAAATGAATGAAGCCCCATCCTACACTGTAGAACTATGTGGATTATACCAGATCATGGAAACGGTGTGAGCATAACAATTACTCTCTGAACAGAACAGTAGAATGCTCATGGCCCAGCTCTTGGAAGAGGCTGGTGTAGACTCTGAATACAGTGAAACTCTACTATTGCTAGCAAAATCCTATGGCATAGTGGAAGCCATCCAATCCACATTGTAAGGGCATCATGTTCAATACGATCCACGATGATTCCAAACAAGACCAAGGTCAGGCAAAAGCATTCAGATTCCCATCACCATTGTAGAGGAAACTACCACTGCAACCGAACCAATAGTGACAACATCCCAAGCAACTAGAACTCCTAGCCATGAACCCATGGTCACCCATGGAGAGTCAACAGAGCCATTACTACCAACACCCCCACCATCATCCCCTCGAACAGAAGCTCTAAATATCATCCTGACTACTAACCCCACAGAGCAAACCTTCATTTTCCGTAGTCCCACTTCTAGTTCAACCTTGTTTTCCTCCTTTGACAACCCTGTATATCATACCACCACCATTACAACCGAATCCCTCATGGAGCTTGCCTTAGGACATCCCCCCTCCACGACCTCAATCATCGGCCACCCAAACATTAGAACCACATTTCTAGGTTCCCCTACTTTTGAAGCTTCATCCGTGTGAATCCCACCTCCAAGCTCTTACATTTCAACCTCCGTCCCACCAATCCTTCAACCCATCCAGGCCGCTTTCTCGAGAATGTTCCAACCCATGTCTCAACCATTTCCACCATTTTCATTCTCAGCACCCACTTCACACTTATTCACCACGATCACACACACCACCTACCATTCCAATGTATATGGTAGACATTGCTCTCACCTCCACGTCCAACAGCATGGACATTTCACCACCCACAGCACCTCCCCCATCCCGTAACTTCCACCATCCCCCATTCCCCCACCACCAACTTCACCTGCACACATATATGTTGTAGGCACAGCATTCACACTCCCCATTCCCTCTCCCTTGCATCGACCAATGTACAATCTGCATATTCATCTATAAATAATATATTTGATACTATGCTTCAATGTTTGTCACAACTAAGAACAGAGTACATTCAGCTAGAGGAACATAACAAGAGATTACAAGCACACTCAGCAGAATTAGAACAATGCATCGCAACACTGGAGGAAGACCATGAGAGTCTACAAATGCAATTTCATATGTTATAGGAAGCCCATAGTACCTTGGAAGCAGAGTTGCAAAACGTAGATGCAAAAGCCATGCAACATGTTGAAGGTCATCTACGAATGCAACTGGAACATAATTCTAAACTATAGCATAACATGGTACTACTACAAAACCTCCTCACCATGGCCCATGAAGAAAATTGACGGCTATAGATACAAAATCAAGAAAATCTAGCAATAGCCATAGAGACTACACCCGGGGCACCCATAAGTCCCTCAAAATTTCAAGTTGTGCCCTCGGAGAACATTAAAATCATACAGGAAGACTATGCCAAACTGCTCGAAGCCCATGATAAATTATCAAAAGAATTGGATCAATTGGAGTAGCAACCAACGTCAGATACTATAGTTGTCCCCCCAACCACCCTATCAACCTCTTCCATCATTACTCACTCAGAAGCACTATAGGAACTCAAACAAAAAGTCAAACAATTACAAATGCGACTCTTGCAATACGAAAGGCCACCATCCCCACCAGAGGCCCCCGCAGAAGAAGAAACCATCTCAATTCCAGTAGAACAAATGTTTGAAGACAACTACGACCCTCAATCCATTCCGGGTGGACGGATGACAAAAGAGGGTCAAAATACATTCGAAGCACCACAACCCCCATGGTTAAGACAAGTAGAAGAAATTGGGAGCACTCATGAAGATCGCACGGTGATGCAAAATTAGGCAATGTGAATCATAGAAGAAGCAGTGTTACAATCTAATTATTTCCAAAACTTGGCACCCAAGTGTCTCATCACATCATCAAAACTTCAATATCGGCCCTACTTTGTCATTCTTTCATATTATAATGCAGAAATACAGAGATTTATGGGGAAGATCCCCAACTTTGCGACCTAGTTTCAACCCGAGGACCTACCACCAGAAGCATAGAAAGGCACCATGCACCTCTACATCTTATCTACAATCCATGTTATGGTCCAGTTCCACAGCACAGATCATGGAAAGCGTTCAATATTAAAGTGTAGAATAATGCCTAGTGTAAGAAATCGCTTAATTATCCATACATTGTGCCACGGCAAGGACCATCCTCCATTGGTTATATGATGGCCACCATCCGCCACTGGATCCCTCGCTTGAACCAATGCTAGATGCCACGACGCAAATGATGCTCAAAATTTTGGATATGATGCAGATCGTGCTCAAAACTTTTCGCAATACAGAAGCACCACAAGTAGCTCTATCGGGCTTCACCAACAAAAACTACAACTTAGTGTATGACATGAGCACCACCCCAAGCATTAGAGTCGCCTATGCTTGGCATGCACATATAAAATACCTCCCCTCATGTTACAAACAAACCTTCGAAGACATGTTCAAAATGGGATTCTGGGAATATCATGCTTCACTTATTCACATGTGAGTAGGCTATGTATTCTGAATATTACATGACCCCCCAGCCCAATATCCCCAGCCATCAATTGGGATGCCTTGCAAGCAGATTTGGTAAGAGGGTTAAGTCTTAGTGAACACAAGTTGGCCACTAATGTCATCCAATATTATATTGACCACCCTACAAAACAGAGGTATGTCAGGGGTGAAAAATGCTAGAGAGGGGGGAGTGTTGGCCTACAAGCAATCAGGAGACAGAGCAGTCAAGTACAATCCAGCATATAAGAGGCCCAATCATTTTTTTCATAATTTATTTTCAATCAAAGTGATTTTCATCACTACACAAACATTGTAAATGTCGTTTTTGATAGATTAGACTCCATTTTGTTCAAGCCAAGGATTCCTTGAGCTTGAGGAGTGTTAGAAGTACTTGCGTATCAATTTCCATAGTTTTTATATTCCTTTTGAGCCCTCAAATAAGCCTTGGAACCTAATTTTTAACTAGATTGGACACTAGGTTTGGACGGGGCCAGAGCTAGTAAAAAAAAAAGGTGCTAGAGAGCTCACTTTTGAGGTTAGCTTGTTAGAGTTTTGAGCTATTGTAAGGGACTTTTTTGAGTAATACAAAGAACTCCATTGTTCCTCTCTTTGTTCCTTCCTTGTGTGCACCTGTGTGTATGTGTGTCTAATACCCTAACGGGCAAGGAGGGAAGACCATTACCCGGACATTCTGGTCTTGTCTTGGAATGCGTCAAAGTCAACGATGATCGAGTTACGGAGACGGAGAGTGTGGGAGCGTGCAATGCCAAACAAAGTATAGAAGCCCCAACTAAACAAGCAGAAACCAATAAAAAGAGTAAAAGAAAAAGAAGTCACAAGAAGAAAAAGACTAGGGCTCAACCAAGGCAAGGTAAATAAAGGCTACTCAATTATAGTAAGTATATTGCAAAGCTTTAAGTTATGACATTTGGGTTGTCTATGTCATCTCAAATGACATGTAGATCTGAACGACTAACCTTGATGCATGTGAAGATACAAGAAGGTCTATGTTGCTCTAGACAAGGGTAAGTACCACAGCGAGGAACTTCACCTCCTTAATTGTTAATCTATGGAAAAGTAAGGATGACATGAACATCGTGAATGAGTGAGGTGCAAAAAGATGAAGATGAGAAGCACGCTAGTGCACACACACATACACACACACATGTAAGAGACAATAGGAGAGGCCATGGAAGGCAATACTCTTCTTTGCATTACTCAAATTACAAGAAATCTTCTACAATTCTTACACTTCAAACTAGCCCTCTAAAAGTGAGCTCTCTAGCTCTATTTATAGTTTTTAAGGTGAGTGATCGGTTTCACATCTAGTGGTCGACCTACTTAAAATTTATGTCCTATGCAAATTTTGGAGGGTCAAATGAGATCCAAAAAATCTGAAAATTGGTGGGCATGCTCTACCTAAGCTCCTCAAGCTCGAGGACTCCTCGGCTTGCACAAAACGAAGCATCTCATGGAAAAATTGGGTGATTCTATATTACAATGGTTAGTGATTAAGATCACTATTGATGTTTTTATCAGAGTTTGGTTACTATGAATCAATGAGGACTGGAAAATTAATGGGTGTGCCCCCTCTGATCTCCTTGCTTTGTTCCTCACATGCTTTCCTCTGTGTCGGTGCCTTGAGCTACTGCCGACACCCCCTCCCTCTCGCATCCATTGTCCTTGACAGATCCTTGTTGCAGAGAGCACTCGATATAGTTTTGGAGGAGGTCATGTGCGAAGATGTGCTCATTGATGTGTAGGCCCTTTGCCAAATCTGCTTCAAGCTTATCCGACTAAATGGGCATGTGGCATATCTTGAGGAGTGAAGTAGTAGTGGGTCGAGTAGACCATTTGTTCACATGCAAAAAGTTGTGGCAAATGAGTTGACCTATTGATGAACACTTCCAAATGGTATTCCCAAAATCCGGTGGTAAACATTTCTTCAAAAGTTAGTTTATAACACAAAGGCATGTACTTTATTCTGCAGTGCCAAGCATAACATACTTTGAGTGATGAAATGGTGCTCATATCATATACAAGATCTAAATTTCCATGTTCAAATCCTGGTGTTGAAACATGTAGTGCACAAATGCGTCGAAAAACCTTGAAGGTCATCTGCATAAGATCAAAGATCTTGATGGTCATTTGGGCTACTACATCTATCATTCGGTCTAGGCAAGGTAGCCAATGCTTGATTGTCGTGATCATATATGCCACAACCGGAGGGCCTTGAGGTGATGCAATATATGGGTAATTTAGTCATTCTTTGGCACTTTGGATCATTTTGTACTTTAATGGAAAAGGCTTTCCAGGATCGATGAGGCACCAAGCCGAAGCATGGTTGTTACATTATGTGCATTGGAGCCTTGGACCATGTATGCATCATTTCATGATATTCTTGAAATAAATATCTCCTCGAGTTGGGTTGAAAAATTGTACCTTTAGATGCATGTGGAGGGAGGTCCTCTAGTTGGAACTGAGTAGCATGAGTGTGTTTCTTGCCCATGATGCGCTTCATTTCTAGGTTGTACTCAGCAAGATACATGAAGTAAGATTTATATTGTATCTCAATGATGGATATGTACCTCCTTGGTGCGAGCTTTGTGAAGTATGGAGACTATAATATGGTTCTTCCTATAGAAGCCATTGCTTTTAGTTGGGTTTCTACCCTGGCAAAATGCATCTTTCACAATTCTTTCACCGGCTTTATCCATGTCAGGCATGGTAGCTCAAATGTGTCCTAACCCTTGTTAGTGACACGGCCGCCTATTGCAGGTTGAGGCTCATATTCCTCTTCAAAGACAAGTTCCACTTGAATGGTTATAGTTTCCTCAGCCTCTGTAGGTTCAGGGGGGAGTCTGGCCTTTGTATCATTGTCTGCTCTTCCAACTGTTCTGTAATTCTGTGATGCACACCCGCAATGTGTTCACCTCCTCCAATAGCTCTAATGGTGTCACAGTATATGTAGCAAGTGGTACGTGGTGCTCACTTAAACGTAATGTGGCATTTTCATTGCATAGTGAATGACATTCTTTTGTCAGTCGGTCATTGTCCTCCAGTAATCTGTCATGGTCCTCTAATATTAGCTTCATGGTCTCTAAGGGTATTGCTTTGAATCTACTAAGGCTAAGGGGCTCACCGAGATTGTCCATGGCAACTTCAAAGTTATCTCAATTATGGTCCTATAGTCGTTGGTTTTCTTCCTTAGTGGTTGCTAAATGGCATTGAAGGAGACCCATATTGTAAGTTGAGCATTCCGCTCCATTTGCTATTGAAGATTATCTTTTGCATCTATGATTGCCTCTTTAGCTTTCTATTCTAATTCGAGCTCCATGGTGCGATAAGATTCTTTGACTTCTTTGTATCGTGCATTGAGGGAAGTGTTTTCTATGCTTGAAGATTTTAGGTTTTCTTTTAGTTTATTAGTTGTCTACTACAATTCTTGGTACTTCTGCCCTAACGATGTGAACTCGTTGTGCACTTGATGCATACAAGTAAACATGTTGTAGTGCATTGTCAATGATTGTTGAAAAGAATATGGAAGGTGGATGCATGGCGATATGTTGTTCAATCTGAGATGCAAAAGGGACGGGGATGGGGAAGAGTGGAGTGGATGCTGAGATGAATGCAGAAGTGAGTGTGTTAGTGATTGATTTTGATGTGGAGAGTGCATGAATGGCCATGAGTGGAGTAGAAATTATGAGTTGTGGTATAGTGGATGGTGATATATCTATATCATTGGACATGTGATCGATAGTGATAAATGTATATAGTGGAGTGGTTGTGGGTGAACATGTTAGTGACAAAAAATTACTTATAGGTATTGATAGTTGAAAAAATGGGATGGACTTAGGTACATGCATTTTATAGAACAAAGGTTGGTACAGAGGATTGATGATAGGGTGGAGAAGGGGTGAAAGATGGGTTGTGTGAAGAGGGGTGAAAGTCAAAACCAATGGGTCAGATGGTAAGCATCACGAGGATAAAGGTGATAATGATGGGAGTGGCAGGCTAGAGTGTGGTGGGGTAGACATGGAGATGGTTGCTACAGTTGGTTGAATGGTTGTTGGGTTGGCTATGGGACTGGAAGTGGTAATGGAGGGTTCAGAAGTTATTAACACAATATTGCGTGAGGGACAAGAAGTGTGGTGGGATTGTGGATGTGGTTCCACTACTTCTTGAAGGTCTTTTGTGAGAGGTGAAGTCGGGAGGGAAGGTGAGCTAGAGGGATCTACAGAGGTCATTGTGTCCATAGAAGTATGAGTGACAAGCAATTCTTGGGCAGTGAGTGTGCATGAGGTGCTGGGAGATACTCGAACTTGAATGAACTTGCTAGGTCAGGATAGGAATCTTACCCATTTTGGATCAAAGTGGGGTAAGGGTTTGCATTTCAAAACGTTTAGGGATTCCACATTGCCCACTATTTCAATCAACATATTGAATGTGCTGATAAAGACAGCATCAAACCCACCACTGTCGACCTTTTGTTGTAGCACTTCATGAATTTGTTGCTTTGTAAGTTGACTTCCTATCCACACTGCCTGCATTGTGGCATATAATCTTTGGATTGCTATAATATAGGTTGCAACATCAGATGGTTTATCTTTAGAAATTTGTACTTCACCTTGTTCTTTGTGATGCGGCTTCTCCTATTGCTACTGAGATCCTTGGTTATCTACTTGATCATGTTGGTTGTTGTTGTTGTCCCCCTCCTCATCATCGATTATTGTGCAGTCATCATCCTCTTGATTTGTGGTGGTGTGGCCTTCTTCATGGTTTGTTTGTGAACTTGGATTCCTAGGTCTCTTGTATTCTTAGGAGAAAGATTGGGCATTAGAGAACTGGAAGTCACCCAAGAGTGCGTCTTGCATCTCAAAATCAAATGTGGTGTTCAAGTCGTCAGTCCCCAAGTCAGATATGGGGGAGACAAAAGTTCCTACCACACCGGCATATGTTGGTTCTGAGACCACTTACTCCCTAGTAACTTGTTCACCATCCATTGGAGTAGTTGTGGATATACTTGTGGGGTTTACCACACCGTCTCTTGTCAAACCCTCTAAGATTGGTGTACATGAGAGACATATGCAAATTGGCGGGATGGCAAGTTGTGCTTCTGTGGACGAGTGTTGTGGTGATGGTTGTGGAGAAGGGGAGGTGGCGACTTGTAAGCATGGAATGGATCCCCTCATACATTTACCTAAACATCCTTTCTGAAGTGTTGTCAAGGTAGATAATTTTCCCTAGGAATTTTGGATCCCTGAACTCATAAATAATGATTCTCCTAACATTACTTGGTTTATCCGATCTAAACATCCAAAAAGCTTTGTCAATCTCTCTACTTACAAAGAGCTCTATATTAGAGTTGTCTTGGGGAATCTAATCAAGTGTGACTATCCTTGATAAGACTGATTTACCTCGAGCCATCCTAGGTTCTTGTTCCTTGAGCTCTTGATCTATGTCTCTAGTGTCAATCTTAGGCACAATGGATCCGAATTCATCTATTCTAGCATGTAGGTTGTTCGCTACATACATGGTTCCCTCTTTATCTATGTATAATCCCACTTCAAATTTAACCATCGGGCATGCAAGTCCAACATGTTGATCAAGGTTTTTAAGTTAGACTACCAACCTCCTTAGACCATCCTCATAGATGCAATCACCTACTCGGTTGGTTCATATATACTCCACTTGATTCTTATGCGGGCCTTCAAGTGTTTCTAAATAGGCTATGCCTAAACTATCCACTAGTCTCCCCATGCTATATGACATATCCAAATCACTTTTTTTTTAGCTCAACACGTAGGGGTAATTGCTCAACTGCTAGGCCCAACACCTTGCAGTGAGATTAACATTGGTATTTGATGACCTAATGCCCCATCACTTAGCTTTGCCTATATGTTTTCTCGTCCTAATTTTCATGACTTTTTCTCCCTATGTTACCCAATGTACACACACGTATCAAGTGGTTCTTTATGTACCAATCACTTGTTCTATTTTAATTCTTTTTTGTTTTTGTCTTGCCCAAATGATGCTCGTCATGTATAGAATTTTGTTGCTTGGATAATTTGTAGCAATGTCAATTTGATCTTCTTTTTCCCTTTTGATTTTCATATTTTACACGATTAGGCTTGGACTTCAATCCCTTAATTTTCTTTGACTTAGTTTCCTATCGTCTCCTGAGTCTAAGCTCTATGGATACATCTTACCAAATACTGAAATGGATAATGGAGGTCATGGTAACTTACTACCATGGAGCCCTGCAAACAAATGGATAATTTCAAAACTTGGAAAATTTTGATCAAAATCACAAAACCCTAATTTTGTCAATTCAAGTGGACTGTCGCGATGGTTCAAGACAATCATGATGGTCTAAGACCATTGCCATGGTGCACTGAATGTGATGCCGTGGTCTCTATCATGATGGTGTGTAGCTATCGCAATGGTGTGAACATATCACGATGGTCCAAGGAATCATGATGGGATGAAATTGTCACAATGGAATAAGTCAATCGCGATGGGGTCAGGGGATCACGATGGGATGGGATGATTGCAATGGTGCTAGACGATGGCACTAGATGATCACAATGTTCATCCTTGTCGTGATGGCATCAGATGATCAGGGTGGTGATGCGTTGTCGCAATGTTGCAATATGATTGCGATGGTGTGAGCCCATCGTGATGGTTCACACAATGGCAATGGTTTGAGCCAATCACGATGGTGATAGACTATCACGATGGCATAAGCCAATCCGGATGGTCATAGCATGTCATGATGACATGATCATATCGCAATGGTGTGTCAAATACTAAATTTTGCGAATCAATATATGGTTTCAAGGATGCACAAGGGTGTTGTACACATTGTTGTAGATGTGTTGTGAAATTTTAGAGGAAGGTGACCTCTTGCAATGATTGTAAGAAAATAAGAGCACAACAAAATAGACTTGTAGACATAGTTGAGAAAAAAATGCATACAAAGATAGATGTAGACTGAGAGATAGAGAACTCAAATTCTCAAATTGCCAAGTGTAATGCAGTTACAACAATGGTGTTGTCCACCTGTGTGCTCCCAATGTGGAGCTTAGATGGCGACCTAGATAGACTCTAGATGAAGGTGTTACTAGCCTGCAATGCTATGTAAATCTCAACCTAGGCCAGCTTTTACAAGGGGAGTCGGTATAGATAAACATAGCCGGGAAGATAGACAATAGTCAATAACATCCGAAAATATCTCAACGACCAGAATTCATACTGTCTCAACCCTACCGGCTAGGGGGATAGGCCCCATGGACCCTATAGAAGGGGGCAAGCCCCCTCTGCACTTCCCCCATTAAGGTTCTACGTGGAAATCATACAATGCCACAGGGCCTTTATTTTCACCTTGAATGGTAACCCAATGGCCCATAAGTTTATGCCCTACCTAAGCTAATGGCTAGGTTCACAAAGATCATCTATAACCATCAATGGTCACACAAAGACCTCATCTAACGTAGAATTTAGGATTCCACAAATGTCTACGTGCTCACAGTGGCTTCTCCTCATAATGGTGGCCTTACAAGTTAGAGCACCATGGATCATCTGTGGTCACTTGAGGATGGAGTATTGAGCATATCCAAAACCCCTCTCAATGTGCACCTTGCGGTGAACTACCTCCTTGGTCCAATCCCAAGCTTTGGAAAGTGTAAGTTGCTCTGCCTTGGTGAAGATGTCTACTCCATTTTCTTTAGTTAGAAAATAGCTTATCTCCACAACCTCATCCTCAATCAACTCATGCACATAGTGATACTAAATTTCTATGTGCTTGGTATGTACATGGAAAACATGATTCTTGGCAATGGTCATGCAACTTTGGTTGTCACATTTCAACTCTATAGCCTCTTGTACTTGTATTCCTATGTGCCATAGGATCCTCCTCAACCATACTGCTTCACATGCTACAACACATGCAGCTGTGTACTCGACTTTAGTAGAAGATAATGCTAGAGTCAGTTGCTTCTTACTGATCCAAGAGAAAATTCCTAATCCTAAAGAAAAACAATATCTAGAGACTAATTTTCTGGAATCAATATCTCCCACCCAATCTGGATCACAGTATCCCATGAGAGATGATCCTTCTTCATAAAGAATACCATAATCAGTGGCTCCTTTCACATACATGAGTATCCACATGCTTGCCTTCGGATGAGTTTGGCAAGGCTTATTAGAGAAACTACTTACTACTCCAACAGCATAAGAGATATTTTGTCTGCTATTGCACAAGTAGATGAGACTTCCAACCAATTTCTTGTATCTTCCAATATCAACTAGAGGTGAAGTATCTTCAATAGATAATTTTGTGTTGACCTCCATAGGTGTAGAAATTTCCTTGCAATCCTCCATATCGAATGCCTTTAATATCTATCTTGCATACTTTTGTTGAGAGATGAAAATCTTCCCTAGTTCCTGCCAAACTTTAAGTCCTAAGAAATGATGCATTGAGCCCAAGTTTTCCATTTCAAATTTTGAACCCAAGGCATGCTTCATTTGTTGAAGAAGAGCATCATCATTTCATGTAATCACAAGGTCATCTACATAGAGTACAAGCACAATTGTCTTCCCTCCTCTCTTTAGAACATACAAGTTAGCATAAGAAGCACATCTTTTGAGACCTAGATCCAAAAGATATTTATTTGTCCATTGGTACCATGCTCTAGGGGCTTGTTTCAACCCATATCATTCCTTTTTCAGCTTACATACCTTGTTCTCTGAATGGGGAGCCCCAAACCTTGGTGGTTGAGACACATATTATTTCAAAAAACACACACATACACACTCTTTCTCTCTCTACCTCCCTCTACCCTCTCTCTAATATCTCTCTATCCTCTCTCTAGCCTCCCTCCTCTATCTAATCTCTCTCTTCTCCCCCCCTTGGTTGTGACAGTCCAAGTCCAAGGGGGGTTTTAGCTTGTACCCATAAGGACAAGGACGGCCAAAAGTTAAGAGTCAAAAACTTTTGTGAAGAAAAATTTTCAGCCATATCTAAAAATGCTTTGAAGCAAGAGAATACCTCATCCTTTGCTTTCATAGGATACACCCATGTATGGAGAGTAGCATCATCAATGAAGGTAACAAAATATACATCAAAGAACCAATCCAAATCAGCCTCACTCACAACCATACATTTAGAATGCAAAGATGCATCCTAATGACATGTAAGAATACATGCCCAAAAATCTTGAGTCATGTTAGCTTCATCATTCTTTGCATTTGCTGAATTTTCAGCAATAGACATTTTGGATTCCTTCTTCTTTTCATTGTGCTTAGAAAGATTTCTACACTTGTCAATAGTATAACCATCCTTTCAGCAATATTTGCATCTCTTCTTCTTTTTCAAATCAGCATCATTAGATGAATTAGTGGAAGAGGAAGGTTGAGGCTTTGATTTTAATGAACCCAAAGCTGAACCATACTTGCTTTTCCCCTTTTGTGAGATAGCAAGTGCTTGTGTTCCCTCAATCAAATCACTCCTATTCACTCTAGATTGCTCTTCTTGCAAAAGAAGAGACACAACCTCATCAAATGCATACATATTGGGATTCCCTTTTGCAACCAAACGGAGTGTAGCAGGAAAGCTTTGAAAAGATTCCGGTAATCCTTTCAACAATATAGAAATGAGTGATGCATCTAGAATAATCTCATCTATGTTTGCCAATCGCTCTTTCAAGTCCTTGATGCATGTCACCTACACATCCATAGACTCATTTTTAGCCATACATACATCCTCAAGTTGCTTCCTCAAGTATGCAACACGTGCTTCATTATGCACGGCATACAAAGAAGCAAGAGTGTCCCATGTCTACCTTGATGTAGAACATGACCGAATGTGTGGAACTATATGATGCTTCACAAAAAGCGCAACCAATGCACAAGTTTGGGCATCTTTTCCATCCATGTAAGCTGCTCTTGTGTAGGTGGAGAAGGAGTAAACATTGTACTTGAAGAAGAAGCTCCATCAGTTATGGTAGACTGTGAAGTAGAAGAACCTGTTGTTGGGAGAGGATGGTTGGATGCACTCAGAGATTGAGTAGGTGTTGCTAAACCTGCTTCACACCAGCCCTCCTTTGACTCCAGGAATGATTAATACACTTGCTTAGCTTCCAAATGATACCAAGAAAGCATATATGTACTTTGAAAATGATATGTGTAATGATCAAATCAAAACAGACTACTTGAGACTTCAAGAATCCAAGAAAACTTGCTATTTTGGTATTGACACCTACTCAGTCTTTCACTCAGTATGACCAGCACACTTACAATTGATCAAATTCCTTTTGGACATATTAAATTAGCTTAACAAGCTATCATTTGCAATTGGAATGAGAAGAAATGATGAACTATACTCTGAGAAATAAGTTTAGCAAAATTAGAGTCACCCCCGACTTTTTAGGAGATGTGCAGAGAAATACCAGTGAGCACTTCGACTGAGATTTCTCGCTAATGGCTGAACCAATTGACTTCAAAATTTATAGGCGTGTAGAAGACTTTGAGTTGAATCCAATCTGCTTTGAATCACTTGATTTGGTTGAGAAACCACTGAGATATGCTCTATTGAAGTTGACAGACTTGAAGTAGACAACTCAGAGAATCACAGAGTAGATGAATGTAAGTATTTATATTAGATCATGTAAATGTACATTCCCATTGGCATGATACACATAGCCAAATGGTACTCAGAGGTGTAGGCTATAGAGTAGACCTCACACACTCAATGATCACAAATGTTAGCCTCGGGAATGGTGAAGAACCATCGCGACTTTTTACTTGTAGCTTTTTATAGGAGTTGAGTGTAGATTTGAATTAGAATTCAAATCAATCTCCTAGAATCTTTCACCTAAAAGTTGATTGAGATATTCTCTCAATTAACCAACAACCTTTTCCACGACTTCCAATCAATTAGGTGTGATTACATAAAATGTCAAGTCACTAAGACTTTTACAAGAGATAAAATGGTAAGAACTTATAAGCATAAGTTCCTATAGTCCTTCTCACATGTTGAGTCTTCAAGATAGTATCCAAGCCAAATTGTGAAGGCTTGAATTGCATCAACAGCTCCCCCTCAAGCCAAACATTTTGGCTCAAGTCTTCATCTTCATTCTTCAATCACATCCTGTAATCCAATCAAGGATTTAAATCTGCATAACTTGTTTCCATCCAAAGCTTTAGTGAGTAAATCTGCACATTGCATATTAGTAGACACATAGGTCAACTGAATGTCTTTGCTAAGCAACTTCTCTCTCACATAGTGGTAATGAACCTCTATGTGTTTTGTCCTAGCATGATATATTGGATTAGCTGCAAGGTGAAGTGAACTTGTGTTGTCTCCAAAAATAATTGGGGGCCTAGTGTATAGGCCTAACTCTGTATACAAAAGCTTCAACCAGATAGCTTCTTGAGTGGCATTGGCTAGCCCTCTATACTCTGCTTCAGTAGATGACAAAGCTACTGTAGGTTGTTTCTTGGCTGACCAAGAAATAGGTTTATCACCTGCAAAACATATGTATCCTGATGTGCTTCTCCTATCATCCTTGCATCCTACCCAATCTGCATCTGAATATACTTTAATGTCAATATCTGATGTATAAGGAAAGTACAAACCATGGTTCTGAGTTCCCTTTAGATACTTCAAGATCTTCTTTGCTGCCTCTAGGTGAGGTACTTTTGGTTTGTGCATGAATTGACTTAGCACACTTACTCCATATGCTATGTCAATTCTTGTCAAGGTAGCATAATTCAAACTACCTACCATACTTTGGTATCTTGTAATGTCTTGGACTTCATCACCTTCATGAGCACTAAGCTTTAGGTTGACTTCCATAGGAGTACTTGAGACTTTAGCATCCTGCAAATTAAATTTTTTCAACATATCCTGAACATACTTCTTTTGAGTGATATATATACCTGAATTAGTATAAACCAATTCAAGTCCTAGAAAGTATTTCAATAATCCAAGATCATTGATCTTGAACTCCTTCATCATCTGATTTTTGATGCTTCTGATTCCTTGGACATCATTACCTGTAATGATGATGTCATCAACATAAACACAGAGATAGATTACCTCTGAATTGCTCCTTTTGATAAACAATGATGTATCTGCCTTACTCATAGTAAACCCTTGATCTTGGAGATATGTTGTCAACCTGTAGTTCCATGCCCTAGGTGCCTGCTTCAATCCATATAGAGCCTTCTTCAATTTACAAACATAATTTACCTTCTTGGGATCTTCATAGCCAGGTGGTTGTGACATGTAGACTTCTTCAGATATCCATCCATTCAAGAAAGCATTCTTGACATCTAATTGGTACATGTTCCAATTCTTGGAAGCAGCTACACTCACCAATACTCTGATTGTTGGCATCTTAGCCATAGGAGAAAATGTCTCCTCATAATCAATGCCTTGGGTTTGTGCAAAACCCTTGGCTACCAACCTAGCTTTGTACCTGTTGATTGTACCATCAGAGTTCCTCTTGAGTTTGTAGATCCATCTGGATCCTATCACCTTCATAGAGTCCTTCTTGGGTACCAAGTCCCATGTGTCACTCTCCTTGAGAGCCTCTATTTCTTCATCCATAGCTTCTTTCCATTCTGGTTTGGTGATTGCCTCCTCATATGAACCTGGTTCTTCATTCAACAGATCCTTTGCAAGATATACAGAATGCTTAGTTACAAGAGAAGTATCATACCCATATCTGATAGGCTTCTTACTTTCTCTTTGAGATCTCCTCATAGCTTGAGTTGAGGACTCTGGTATATCCTCTAGCTTCTTTATCTTCATCTTTCATTTGGACTTCCATGCCTTGAATTCCTCAAGATTAATTGTGTCATCATCATCTGAGCTTGAGTCTTCTTTCTGGATTGGTTCCTCCTTGGTAAGCTTTGGGAGGTCTTCTTCCATGTCATAAGGTAGACTAACCTTCCTGCATTCATTCTCATACCATGAGTCATTCTCATCAAAAATGACATCTCTGCTTACCTTGAAACCTTTGTTTGAGGGGTTGTAGAATCTGTACCCTTTCTGGTTCAAGTCATAACCAATGAAGATACATTTTTCAGCTTTAGGGTCTAGCTTTCCCCTTACCTGTGAGGGAATATGCACATATGCAATACAACCAAATATTTTGCAATGATCCAATGATGGTCTCTTACCATGCCAAGCTTCATATGGTGTCATTCCATCAAGTGACTTTGATGGCAACCTGTTAATGAGATAGGTGGCAGTAGATACACTCTCTGCCCAAAGATAATTTGGTAATTTCTTTTCATTAAGCATAGACCTAGATGTTTCTACAATGAGTCTATTCCTTCTTTCAGCTACCCCATTTTGTTCAGGTGAGTACCTTGTGGTTATTTCCCTCTTGATGCCTTTTTCCTGCAAGAAGTCTTCAAATTCATTGGAGAAGTATTCACCTCCTCCATCTGACCTTAGCCTTTTCAAGTTTCTACCTGTTTGATTTTCAACTAGTGCAAGATATCTTTTGAAACAATTAAATACTTCATCCTTATGCTTCATAAAGTATAACACAGTCCATCTGCTATAATCATCAATGAAAGACACATAGTACCTTGATCCTCAAATGGATGGTTCCTTGCTAGGTCCCCAAACATCTGTATGCACCAATTCTAGGTAGTCTTCATGCATAAAACCTTTCCTTGAGTAGGGCAATCTGTGAGACTTACCAAATTGACAAGCTTCACACTTGTAAATCATGTGTTGCTTGGACACATTAGGTATCCCAAACACACATTGATCCCTGCACATTTGCTTTAAGGTCCTTTCACCTATGTGACCTAACCTCTTGTGCCATATTTCTAATTCTGAAAGTGTTTGATCCTTGTAATTGTATAAAGCAATGTTCTTTGTGTCCTCTAGCTCAAAAGTAAACAATCTACCTGATTTTTCTCCCTTGGCTATCCTTCTAAATCCATGTCTTGGGTCCTCCACATATGCTCCATGTTGATTGAACCTGACCTGTAAACCTTTTTCCACAATCTGACCTACACTCATTAAGTTCTTGGTGATTGTTGGGACATAAAGTACTCTGCTCAATAAGTTCTGATTACCATCACTAGTCTTTACATTACCAATCTTTACAACAAAATGCTTAGTATCATCACCTGACTGTACCTGATGTTTGCCCTTGGGTTCTTCCAAACTAGAAAGTAGTGCCACATTGCCAACTACATGATTAGAACATCCTGAATCAATATAGAATAAGTGATCATCATTGATACCTGACTTAGAAGTCATATTCATGATCAATAGGGAGTCATCTTGCTCCTCTGTATAGTTGTTGTAGTCCAACCTATTTCTGTATCCACCTTGGTAGTTACCATTGTTGTTGTAATTGTTGTTGTAGTTATTGCTGTAGTCATTGTAGCTTTGGTGTTGGTTGAATCTGCCTCTACCTTGAGAGTATCCACCTCTTTGATGGCCTCTTCCTCTCTGATTTTTATAGTTTCTGTAGCACTCATCTGTAGTATGATTAGACAGACCACATATATTGCATGGTGATGAATTGTAGGATCTCCCCCTACCTTGCTTACCTCCTCTGCCTCTACCTCTTGAAGATCTACCTCTCCCTGGTTAAATCAGCAGCATGTATGTCCATGTATAGGTCCATTGCTGTGGTAAAGCTCTCCCATTTGTCATCAGCTTTTAGTCCATTGATTACCTGCCTTACTATTTGTTCCTCTTCAATCTCCTCTCCAATACTTGCAAGCTGGTCTGCAATGTCTTTGACCCTAGTGACAAAGTCTGAAATTGATTGCTTTGATTGCTTCGTAAGAGTTGTAAATTCAATCCATAGTTGATTCTTTCTGGCCCTTGTATTTGATGAGAAATATGTTGACAAGATTTCCCAAGTTTCTTGGGAAGTCTTGCAATTCCTGATGTGAGGTAAAAGGAAATCAGATATAGAGTTAAGAAGATAAGACCTTGCCAATGCATCTTTTGCACACCATGTGTTGAGCCTCTCTTGCTCTTCCTTGGTTGATAGGCCTCTAGCTTTGAATGAGGGCAATTCCTCATCTCCTGAGATGAATCCAAATAAGCTCCTTCCTTGTAGATAGGTCTTCATCCTTAGAGACCAAGCTTGGTAATTGTTCCTGTCCAATTTGTCAATGAATGAAGGAAAATCATCTCCCATGTTACCTTATTTGCTCTGATACCACTGTTGGGAGAGGATGGTTGGATGCACTCAGAGATTGAGTAGGTGCTGCTAAACCTGCTTCACACCAGCCCTCCTTTGACTCCAGGAATGATTAATACACTTGCTTAGCTTCCAAATGATACCAAGAAAGCATATATGTACTTTGCAAATGATATGTGTAATGATCAAATCAAAACAGACTACTTGAGACTTCAAGAATCCAAGAAAACTTGCTATTTTGGTATTGACACCTGCTCAGTCTTTCACTCAGTATGACCAGCACACTTACAATTGATCAAATTCCTTTTGGACATATTAAATTAGCTTAACAAGCTATCATTTTCAAGTGGAATGAGAAGAAATGATGAACTATACTCTGAGAAATAAGTTTAGCAAAATTAGAGTCACCCCCGACTTTTTAGGAGATGTGCAGAGAAATACCAGTGAGCACTTCGACTGAGATTTCTCGCTAATGGCTGAACCAATTGACTTCAAAATTTATAGGCGTGTAGAAAAATTTGAGTTGAATCCAATGTGCTTTGAATCACTTGATTTGGTTGAGAAACCACTGAGATATGCTCTATTGAAGTTGACAGACTTGAAGTAGACAACTCAGAGAATCACAGAGTAGATGAATGTAAGTATTTATATTAGATCATGTAAATGTACATTCCCATTGGCATGATACACATAGCCAAATGGTACTCAGAGGTGTAGGCTATAGAGTAGACCTCTCACACTCAATGATCACAAATGTTAGCCTCGGGAATGGTGAAGAACCACCGCGACTTTTTACTTGTAGCTTTTTATAGGAGTTGAGTGTAGATTTGAATTAGAATTCAAATCAATCTCCTAGAATCTTTCACCTAAAAGTTGATTGAGATATTCTCTCAATTAACCAACAACCTTTTCCACGACTTCCAATCAATTAGGTGTGATTACATAAAATGTCAAGTCACTAAGACTTTTACAAGAGATAAAATGGTAAGAACTTATAAGCATAAGTTCCTATAGTCCTTCTCACATGTTGAGTCTTCAAGATAGTATCCAAGCCAAATTGTGAAGGCTTGAATTGCACCAACACCTGTGGGTCTTCGATCTACATCTCCCACTATGTTCCAAAGTTGTTTTGCAACAAAAACATGCTTCATCATGTAAGACCACATTGGATAGTTGGTCACATCAAGCTTATCTTCAGCTTGAAGCATGCCAAACAAGTCATTGTTGCCCGCCATTTCACTAAAGAATAAGAATGTGACTAAATCTTCACTTCGAAGAAAGCTAAAATGAATGCTGAAATTTCAGCTCACAAACTTGTTGGAGTTAGACGTCTGTGGAAGCACATGAACAGCACAAGGAAGAAGAAGAAGCTTGGAGCACAACACACAATACTGAATGTATTACTAGAGAATGTACAAAGATAAGTAGCCCATTAGGGCAATATGCGTATATACAAGCCGAGGGAAAAAAACCTCCTAAAGAGGGCAAAAAGTACCCCGGTGGTCCTAGTGTGTTCACACACATCACTACTAAATATATCAACAAATCCCCCCAGGGAGTGATGCGGTGAGCAAGGAGTTGGCACTCATGTATAAGAAAGTGCCAAGCTATGTGGAATCAATCCACAAAAGGAAGTAAGCCCAAAGCTTTGCAGAAAGCTTCAAACTTCTCCCTAGGCAGAGCCTTCATGAAAAGGTCTACAATGTTTTCCTACGTGGGCACATATGCCAAGCTTATCTCCCCAGCAGAGAACCTCTCCCTAACATAATGATAATGCACCTCAATGTGCTTAGTGCGAGCATGGAACACAGGGTTCCTCACAACTGCCAATTCGCTCTGACTGTCAATGAAGATGGTGGTGGCAGAAGACTGACCAACACCCAAATCAACCATAAGGCGTCTGAGCCACACACGCTTAACAGTCGCTATGAAAGTTGTCCTATACTCAGCCTCACAATTGGAAGTGGCCAGAGTAGGCTGCTTCTTGCTCAACCAAGATATGCATGAGCTACCAAGCATGAAGCAAAAACCACTAGTGGACACACGAGTGTCATAGCAACCAGCCCAATTAGAGTCAGAAAAAGCATGCAAATCAGGTGGTGGTGATCCCCCTTTGAGATAAAACGAACCAAGTAGCCGAGTACCACTCAAGTAGCGAAAGATGCGCTTAACCGCCTACCAATGCTTGACTCCTCGGAAATGCATAAACCTGCTCATCTGTGAGATAGCAAATTGAATATCTAGCCGAGTAATGCATAAGTAAATCAAGCATCCAATAGCATGCTAATAGAGAATAGCATCAAATGCATCTCTAGCATCATGAAGACTCAGTCGTAAACTTGTTTCTGTAGGAGTGGCAATAGGTTTACAATCTTCAAGGCCAAAGTGTTGCAATAATGTGTCAATATATTTAGTTTGACACAAAGCCATTCCACCATCAACGTGCATAAATTGAATGCCCAAATAGTGATGCAAATGTCCCAAATCAGACATCTCAAATGAGGCATGCAAATCAGCCTTAAAATCAGCAATATGCCTCTCATGAGGACCAGTGAGCAGCATGTCATCAACATAAACCACAATGATCAGAAATACATCATTAGCATGCTTAACATATAAGGTGCTTTCAGTTGGACTATTCTCAAAACCATGTGCAATCATATAGGCATGTATCTTTTCATACCAAGCATGTGGTGCTTGCTTTAAGCCATATAATGCCTTCTTTAACCTGCACACTTGGTTCTCATACCATTTCTGCACAAAGACACGAGGCTGAAAAACATACACTTCTTCATGCAAGTCACCATTCAAAAATGTTGTTTTGATATCCAACTGATGTACATTCCAACCATGATGAGCTGCAAGTGCACAGATGCTACGAACAGTAGTCATTCGACAAGTAGGTGCAAAGGTCTCATCAAAATCAATGCCTCTTTCCTGCACATAACCCTTTGCAATAAGCCTAGCCTTACACCTGTCAAATGTACCATCAGGCTTATGCTTCACCATGTATATCTACTTAGTCCCAGTGGCCTTCTTGCCAGGAGGCAAGTCACATAAAGACCAAGTACCATTCTTCATTATAGCATCATATTCGGATTGCATAGCATCCATCCAATTTTTTGAATTTTGTGCTTCATCAAATGAAACAGGCTCATTCTCATCATAGAGACTAGATGCAGTGATAACATAGAAATCTGATGCAAAAGAGGCACTATGAGAGCCTGAACGAGTACGATATGACAGAGGTGCATCTAATTTGCAGTCACGCAAAGTCTCCACCAACCATTTTGGCATAGTTTTTGCCTGCTCAATATCAACTCTCTCATCAACAAGTGCATCATGTAAATCTGCATCACAAATGGAATTATCTGCATCATCATATGAAACCTACAAAGGTTGAGAAGTTGCCTCATTAGGACCAGCACTAGACTGTCCACCTGTAAAAAGAGGCAGCAAAGTATCATACATGTCTTTGGAGCTAACAGATGTCTCCTTAGTACATGAAAGCAATGGTTGAATAGCATCACGGCTAACCAGAATGCATTTAGTCTCTGGATGATATAGATGATAGCCTTTACTTTCCGAAGTGTATCCAACAAAAATACATTTTACTGCTTTATCATCCAATTTTCTACAATGTTGTTAAGGAAGTAATGCATATGCCAAACAACTAAAAACATGCAGATGAGCAACAAATGGCTTGCGATCATGACAAGCCTTATATGGAGTGATAGACTGCAGTGCTTTAGTGGGACACCTGTTAAGTACATATGTTGCACACATGACAGCCTCAAGCCAGAAACTATGTGGAAAGGCTGACTCTTGACCATGCACCTCGCCATCTCCATGAGTGATTTGTTCTTTTGTTGAGCAACTTCATTCTGTTGAGGTGTATAAAGCACTATACACTAGTGTTTTATCCCACGTTCAGCCAGAAATGCATTAAAATCAGAAGACATATATTCCCCCCTCGATTAGAACGGAGGGTGCCCATTTTACATGCTGATAGATTTTCAGCCAAAACCAAAAATTGTTTGAAGCACATGAACACTTCGGACCTTGCCTTCAATGGATATACCCATGCATGTCTAGAAAAATCATCGATGAAATTCACGAAGTAAAGACAATTTCCAAAAGAAGATGTCTGCATAGGACCATAGAGATCACTATGTACAAGCTGCAATTTCTTAGTAGCCCAAACTGAACCATCTTTTGGAAAGGACGAACGTCGCATTTTGCCCAAAATACAGCCTTTACTAACATGTTTTTCAGGTGCCTCAAGTTTGGGCAAAGAGGACACCATTTCAGATTTTTGCAAGCATAGCAAACTAGCAAAATTCAGTTGACCAAAGCATGCATGCCAAAGTGTTGCATCTGACATAGCCTGAGAATCATGTACTACACATGTCGAATCATTCATAGATCTTTCATAGTCTATGAGCTTATACAGCCCACGACATAAAATGCCAAAAGCAATAATCACATCGCCATTTGACATATCATGAATTGTACACCTGTCATCAACAAATTTCACAACCAAGCCAATCTTGGCTAAAGCTGAAACTGATAACAGATTCTTCTTGATCCCTAGCATAAATAAAGCATCTGACAAAGTGAAAGAACTACCATCAGCAGTAGTCAAAATGATCTTACCAACTCCCATGACAAGATAAGAGGAGTTGTTGGCACATGTGATAGTATTCCCTGTAGGGGCAGGCTCGAGTGAAGTGAAGAAACTGCAATGCGAGGTGATATGTTAAGTCACCCCACTATCAAAGCACCAAACATCTAAGTCTACTGCAGACATGCACTGCTTATGTGAAGATGGTTCAAAACCTCAAACAGTAGTAAATGCCCATTCTTCTTCCTACACAAGATTAGCAGATTCTGTTTTTGGTGTAGAGGCCTCTGCAACAAACATTTCAGCCTCTTTCTTCTTTGCCTCTTTAGCAGCCAGTTTTGGACAGTTCTTTATGATATGATCATTTCCTTTACAGTACTTGCAAAACAATTTCTGTTTTTCTGATTTCTTTTCATCTTTTTCATCCCTCTTCGATTGTGCAAAAATTAGCAGATTTCTGCTTACTAATTGAAGAGCTTCATTTTCCTTTGCCCTTCTGACTAGCCAGGAAAGCTTGATCTGCAACACACATAATGGACCTGTTCTACCTAGATTGATCTTCCTACAACAGAACAGAGACTAACTTCTCAAATGAAAACCTCAAATGATTGCCTTTCATCATCAAACGAAGAGTAGAAGCAAAACTCTGATATGAATCAGGAAGACCATTCAGAATGGTCTGCACAAGTGGGCTATCTGGTATAACTTCATCAACAGAAATCGAGTGTTCCTTCAAGTCTTTGATCTTTGTTAGAAAACTATCCATAGAATCACCTTCATTCATGTGCTCACTCTCCAACTGTTTTCGGAGGTAAGCAACATGAGCCTAATTCCTAGCTTGGTACAATATGGTAAGTGTATCCCAAGCATCCTTAGTTGTTCTGCAAGAGAAAATGTGAGGAATAATGGCACGTTTGATAGACAAAGCTATCAATGCATGTGCCGGAGCATCTCTGCCATCCCAACGAATATGCTCTGCAGTAGGTGCAGCAGAAACCGCAGCACAAACGGGAATATGCAGAATATCATCATCTTCGATACCTTTTGCATCAGCTTCAGTACCTGTAGTTGTAACAGTTGCAGGTGTGATAGGACGTTTTTCAACACCCTGCACAATGTTCCACAGTCCTTTTGCAACCAATGCATGTCGCGTCATATAAGCCCATAACAGGTATTTGGTACCATCCAACTTATCGTCAACAGCCAACATACGGAATACATCACTGCTTTCAGCCATGGCCGATGACTAAAATACCTTAATGCAAAAAATTGATTGTATCTCAAAAAGTTGAAGAGAACTGCCAAGACGAATTTTGCTAGACCTGTAGGAGACTTCAAGACGCTTACATTGGCAAATCGAAACTGGTATATACCTTTGGCACAAAAAGAGAAAATAGCCTACACAAGCACTACGATAGTGTGTTCGGAGGCCGAAACGAGCTCAGATCGCGATTTTGACACCACATAATGAAGCTGTTTTGATCTCTAAAACAGCCTTAGTATACGTACCAAATTGCATGCAATTCTAAGACTATGACTGAAGGGGTGTCGATGACGCCCTACATGAAGCGACGACCTGCTCTGATACCAATTATTGGAGTTAGACACCTACGGAAGCACGCAAACAGCACAAGGAAGAAGAAGAAGCTTGGAGCACAACACACAATACTGAATGTATTACTAGAGAATGTACGAAGATAAGCAGCCCATTAGGGCAATAGGCATATATACAAGCCGGGGGAAAAAACCTCCTAAAGAGGGAAAAAAGTGCCCCAGCGGTCCTAGTGTGTTCACACATATCACTACCTAAATATATCAACAAAACCGTCACTCTGATGGTGATTCTGATTGCACGAATGGATTTGAAATGGGGGTAGAATCCTAGTGCAACTAGTGGAAATGCTTCTTGGCTACTGAATTTCACTGTTCTATGCTCCGAAGTCGATTTGCACTATTAAAAGTGTGTGTGTGCCGCAACGCAAAAAACCAAAAGTTAAGAAGGAGTTGAACCTGCTTTGATACCACTATTGGCTGTGTGTAGAAGTGCGAGAGACACATGAGAAGCACACACAAGGAGCACAAACACAGCAAGACACATGGAGAAGACGGATAGCTAGAATAGCTCTCTCTATCGACGATGAACTGAATTGAAGTAAGAGCTGAATAATATCCCTAAGTACAAAGTACCACCACATATGAGTGAATCATGTATGTGGTAACATGGGGAAAAAACCTCTAGCCAGCACTTGAGTAAAAAGTGCCCATGTATAGGGAAAAGGTTCACATCAAAGGTACTCGAGGAGCACATAAGTGTAACACTCCACCTCCTTAATTTTCAATTCATGGAAGAGTAAGGATGATATTATATTTTTGTAAGGAATATGATGAGTCAATATGATTAAGCCTTGTAAATGCATTAAAAGCATTCCTTTAGTTGCATATTCATACTATTTTATCATTTTTATTAACCTTTTTTCTTTAGTATTCATTTTTAAAAGTTCTTGATCTAAATGTGTGGAAGGACACAAATTAAGGCACGTATATAAGTGAGTTCCTTCTATCTTATAAATAATTTTGTCTGTTTTAATAGAGAACTAACTTTGGAGAAGTGAGGTATCAAAAATTGTCTTTCTTGGCCTCTTTTCTCCTTCTTGGTGAGATCTTATGCATGTCTTAGACAAGATGAAGTATCCATCTTTCATCTCATAAGACCAAGAAAGGCCTAAGAAAAATCTAGTAATCCTTTTTGTCTCACCCAAGGATTACATGAATCACCGTGGAACACCAAACACTACAAGGGAGGAGGCCCACATTGAAGCACAGCTTGCCTCAAGACCTCTAAAGCATGACTAGAAAGGTGACTCACAAAGACATAGATGGTCAATAGACTTCTTCACATTTGGCTCTTTGATCTCCTCCATCAAAAGACATTGTTATTTTAAACTTTTTAACATATGTTGTGATGAAGAATTGTGACTATAACACTACACCAATGACATCAAGTTTGAAAATTCTTTATAGCGCTCATGGTAATGGTTGCAAATGTTGATTACACTTGCAAAAGTATTATTTTCTTTTTCATATTGAGATTTTTTTAGATTGATTTCTACTTCAAAATTTATTAAATATTATTGATATGATTTTTATCCCAATAAGAAATAATATCATAACTTGAGAGTATGCGCTACACTAAAGAATTTTGTTTCATGAGTAAGGTAGTTCAATTTCTCTTCATGTAAGGTGTACAAAAAACTAGCCCCTTTTTCTTGTTTTGGAATCGCTTCAACCCTTTGAAATATTGGGAAGCTTGAGGCATGATGTAGCAGTAATCTTAGACTTCAAAGCATCAAATGCTTCACAATGTTAGTGATTTCACTTGTACTTATAATCCTTGCACATTAAATTTTTTATATGATTAGAATCTTAAAATACCCTTTTACAAATTATATATACGACCCTATATAACATAAGAATCATCTTTAGTCTTTCACCTTCCTTCTCTAACCAATTTTGAAGATCTCTTAGATGAATCCATAATAAGAGAATTAACTCTAGGGTCTTTTGAGGCTCTAATATCTTCTTTTCCTTCAAGGGGAAATTGTAGTGTTAAAACCAATCCAAAGTATAAAAAACAGTGGGTATTACTTGTAAGGAATTGAACTTCATTCATGAGTGGTGAGTTAGGAAATTCTTGCTCAAGCTTCTTTATGTATTTTTGCACCTCTTCTCTCTTCCTTTCATGCATATGAGAGTGGATTGTGACAAGCTATCTCCTTGTATATCCTCTAAGAGAGACTTTCTATTGATTCTTACATGACTTTATACAAGAATATTAATTACCCCTCTAATTTTCACCATAGTTATGTATGTGTTTCCATGAGCCTTGTCAAGATGTCAAATATGCAAATTGACTTAATAGAGTGATCCAGCATGTTTGATATTTATAAGAAATCATGGTTATAAATATGCAGCAACTCTTTGGCATCGTCTTTTAGGATCATGACCACCTATAGAAGTAGAACATGATGGTAAGTTGGAGTGAGTGCAAGGTATTTACTTCATTTGAATTTGGTGCTTGAATATTTTCCTCCCATGTTCATGGTTGTGAAATTTATCATCATAATCCCCATGGTTAGGATTAGGATCAAGAGAGGGTAGGAGAAGATTAATGTGTAATTTCATCTTCTTCTCTTCCCAAAACTATGTCATCTTCTTCATCTTTACCACCATCTTTTCACCCAAAACATGCCTAAAGATTGACAAGAAACTTCGCATAATGTTTGCGTAACTTACACATGAAGCAAAATAGACCTAGTTTATGAGCTTCATTGTGAGTTCAATATTACTAGAATCTCTAAAATATAACAAAGAAATTCACAAAAATTGAGGTAGTGATTTTGCTACAAGCAGATCGACTTCACATGGTAACAAAACAATATTTTAGTTACAAATCATGTATTTGTTTGGGTTTCTGCTTGAGTATAGAGCATATATGCTTCTATCTTTTTTTGTAGGTGAGATTGGAGAATTGTACCACATGAATCTAGATCCCTTTTTATTGTAAGGTATAGCCTCGCATAGTCTAATTCTTTTTCACATAAGTGTAACAAAATCCCACACATGCAATCCTTCTAGGATACTTGTTTGTTACGAGCATATCTTGAGGATCTTGTTGGAAGAAAGATAGGCCGAATGACAAAGGTGACAAAATCTATCCAACACTAAAACCTTGCACACATAAATAACTCAAACCAAATTATATGAGACAATATGAGAGAAAATAGAAGATAGAGTAGAGACAACAATTGGAAAGAGTGTCACAATAGCTATTGTAAAGATAAATAACTTAATGAAATATAACTATACAATGTGTGTGTATACAAATTTAAATAAAAGATTCAATATGGAATGGACTGAGGTACAAAATACAAGAGAAGTGTGCCTAAAAGTTAAAAAATAATGATGAGTGCTAGATTGTGAGATAGAATACGATGAATATAGAGGATTCAACCTAGGTGATGTGGAAAAGATCTACAATTTGCAATCAAACCAAAAAACACTTTCTATTTTGACATAAGCAACTACAAGAATTTCTTGTCTTGAGATAGTAGGTTGGAAACATATGTATGGGAGTGAGTATACGTAAGAACTAAAATATGTAGCAACTGAGTAATAACCAACACACACACACACTGTGTGTGTGTGTGTGTTTGTTTGAAAAAGAAGAGGACAATATGGCAAAACACCTCCAAATTATCAACTAAAAACCTTTAGTAGTAGCTTCAACTCGAGGATCACTTAGAAAAATTGTAGATGATATATATAAGTATCCCTAGTATGCCCATTATATAGAATTTGACCCCAAAATTGCTTTTAGTGAAAAATTCATCACAAAACTTTAAAAACTTATATGACTTTAATTATCGTAGGCATCAGCTTTTAAACACATGCGAATTAATCACAACCCTTGACCTCGTGTGCTTTTGTGGATTGCATCTCATCCATTGGATTGAAATAAAGAATTTATGTAAAATCACTATGAAAAGCATATTTTAGGATTAACTTTTGAAGGGCTTTTAGGGCTCATATGGTAGAGCATTATATGCTGATTCAATCTTGCATGGCAAAGCTTCATACTTTCCTTTGGAAAAGTAGATAACCTAGCAAGATTATCATGGTTGATTTTTAACAATATGAACTTTCGCTTTTATTTTCATCTTATAATATATAATGCACTTTATTTATGTGTAAATATTTGACTTGAATCCTTCTAATAAATCACTTTACAACCATTTGTAAAAGATATTGAGATAGAAAATTTTTCTTTATCTCAAGTACATACAAAATGCTAGAAATTTTAATTACCACTTAATCTTGATTTACGTGTGACTTCTACCACACCAGCAATATCCAAATCATGAACATTTGCACTAGTAACTCTTCTACTTATAGAACAAGTGAGTGATGAAAATACTTTCTTCCAACATAATATATATTGTAGCTCCAAAAACAAAGGTTCAAGGATTCTCTAATACAACATGCAATTCTAGTTGATCAATAAACATTTCTATGCTAGAACATACAAAGCATCCTCTTCATAAGAAGATTTGCCTTTTGAATTTTCTTCAGTACTATTATCTGAACCTTTTCTTTTCATTAAAAATTCTCCTTTTGCATTCTCCAATATCATGGCTTGGTTCCTTACAATAATGGCATATTCCTTTCTTAGATGTTGAAATAGATATGGATGAAGTAGGGTAATCCTTAGATATAGATGTAGTTGATATAGAGATGGGTGTCGTTGAGGATTTGGAAGTAGGAATGCTTACTTTGAGATTGAGCTTCCTTCTTATTTTCCTCCTTGCCATTGAAATTAATGAAACCATGCCCTCATCATTCTCTTCCATACTCTTTTGTTGATCTTTCAACAAGAACTCTTGATTGTTGTTTGTCATTCTTATAAAGAGAAAAAGGAGTAATCAAAGAACAATGTGTAGATAAAAGTAAATTGATAAGAGTGTTTGTCATCTCTTTATGAAAATCAAGAACATTAACTCCAACATAAAGAAATTGATTACAAGTGTCTTTAAGCTTCCAAAATTATGATTGAAATAGCTCATCAACTTTCATATGTATGTTGAATAATTTCCTTTTGGGATGAGCTTTCTTAGCAAGATTTCTCCATTGAGAATTTCCTTTTGGGACGAGGGGTTCTTTGTGCCTTGATATGAGGAGTAATATGATGCTTCACACCCATAGCTATGACAAAAGAGTGTTTGTGCATTCTAAAAATCCATCTGGACTTCTCTTTAGTGAGTAACAACTTAGTAGTATCTCTAATTGAATGATGAGAGGACGACTTCTTTCTCATCCATTGATTGCTCATCAAAAATTGAAGCAACAAGCTTCTTGGAAGATACAACCTCCTCCACTGATTGTCGCATTGATAATATCTGCAAGTCTTTGTTCAGTAACAAATTCATCATCATGAAATTCCACAAGGTAACTAAACATTCCATCACATTCGTCTACTTCTTCCAATCTATAATCACTCATCTTGGGAACAGATATGCATGTGCAAGATACTCTGATAACAACAGTTGGAAGTGAGGTAGGCCCAATGACACAGACTTCTCTTGAGGTAGTAGGCTAGAAACACTTGAACAAGAGCAAGAATATAAGTAAGAACTAAAATATGCTGCAGCTTACTAATAATTAACACACACACTATGTGCATGTGTATATGAACAAGAAGAGGGAAATAGCATAACACTTCAAATCAGCAAGTAGACACCACCAACAATAGCTTCAACTCAAGGATCACTTAGGATGGGTGTAAATGACATAAGAGTTCCCCTAGTATGCCGATTACATAGAATTCAGCCCCAATGCTTCTTTTAGCAAAAAATCTGCTTAAAAACACAAAAAGCTCATGCCTGGTTTTAATTACCATAGGCATCAACTTTTAGGGTTATAACACACATGAATTAATCAAACCCCTTGATCTCATGCACGTTTATGAGATTAAATCTCATCCATTGGATTAAAATAAAAAAATTATGAATTTTAAAATCAAGGTTTGTTAGAAATTAGGGTTTTTGACAATGTTTCCAACAAATCCCTCAAGATATTGTAGTTAAGCACATGTTCCCTTTTTCATTGGTCTTTAGAGCACATATTGAATATGAGCTTGGCCTATAAATAAAGAAGCTCGTTCTTCAAAGAGTAGCGTTTTGCTCACATAGGATCAGGTATATATTTTCTTATGAATAAAGGGAGATCATCACTTTAGAGTATGTCTGTTGTGCACAGTTTTTTGTGTATATGAGCAATGTGTGTGCTTTCTTTTCTCTCTATTATTGAGTGTTGAATGACATTTTTTTTTATTTTCCAATTTAGTATTAACTTTCTACATAACTCTCCTTGTTTTATTCTCCAGTGGTTGTGATAAGCCAAGGGGAGCTTATACCCTCATCACTTTGTATGGAAGCAATGAGCAAGCTCAAAGAGAATTCCTTGCATAATCCCCAACTTCAAGGGCCAATGATCTAAGCATACCACAATCACTTGAGAACAAAACAACAAGAACCATGTGGAAGATTAGTCCTAGTCAAAACACAAAATGTGAAATTCAACACTCAAATGTAGAGAGAAAAGATAGCCCTCACACACAGAAATGTGCATAAAAGACGTACACTAAAGTGGGGAGCTCCCTTTATTCATCAAAATATATATATATATATATATATATATATATATATATATATATATATGAAAGCTCATGTAAAGCCAAAAGTTGCTCCTTAGAAGAATGAGTTTCTTTATCTACAAACTAAACTTATGTGCCCAAAAGACCAGTCAAAAAGGAAACACGTGCCTAACTACATTTCTTAAGATATTCTCAATAAATGCTCCTAACAAACAAGTATCCCAAAAGAACTGCATGCATGGGATTTTTCTACACTTACATGCAAAAGAAACAAAGTATTTCACTAGTGTTACAAAAAAATTAAAAAAGGAGGTCAAGAGTGAGTTCATATGAGTATAAAACCACTGTATCAACACTTCCCCACCTCCCACAAGACTTTGTCATCCTCCATAAAGCTAAACGAAAGAGGCAGCATACATATCCAGCTTTCTCTGCAACATGGCTTCTCATGGTGAGAAGCAGTTCCAAATTTCAGCTGTTCTAAGACAAAAGGCATTCAATATGCCCAAGACATTTCTGAACTTTAATAACATCAGACAGTTAAAGTTGCAGAGTTTCTAATAGCAATGCATGCCCTCTGTATGGCTGATTTGCGAGAACCTGTTTATTACAGTGCCTAGGACACCATAATGACAAACCACCTTGATTCTGATTCATAAACGATGATGCATCGCTTGACATCTCTCTTTCATCATTGAAACCTCTACGTTTCATCTATGCCACTCATCCTCCTACGCTTTGATACCATGTACGAAATAATAGCACAGCAGAATAGGCCAGAGTTGAAAAAAGAATGACAGCAAAGAGAGACGCAGACAGACAGACAGACAGAGAGAGAGAGAGAGAGAGAAGAGAACTCAAATTCTAAGCATGCAAAGAGCAGTGCAGCTACAAATAAGGTGTTATGTGCCCATGTGCTCCCAATGTGGAGCGTAGATGGAGATCAAAACAGACTCTAGATGAAGGGCTTACTGGTACACAAAAGTGTGTAGAGCTTCATATGGACCATGCTTCTGTAGATTTTACAATGCGAGTCAATGCAGACAAACATAATCGAGATCGAGATCAAGATCGAGAGAGAGAGAGAGAGAGAGAGAGAGAGAGAGAGAGAATAGTCTGCAAAATATATAATCCGACAAGATCTCCAAGACCAAAAGTCCTTCTGTCTTGGCCTTGTGAACCATAGGGATAAGCCTTCCAAACCCCGCAAAATGGGGCAATCCCCCCTCTGCACTCCCCCATTAAGGTTTTATGGGGAAACGACACGGCACCACAAGGCCTTTATTTTCACCTTGAATGAAAACCTAAAGGCCCATAAGTTTCTGCACTACTTAACATTATGGCTAAGCTCTCACAAATCTGTAGATTTTAGAAATATGATGTATCATATATATGTCCAATAATAATATGACTCAATCAATCAATTATCACATGTCCTGTTCACACACATCATATACAAGATGTCTTTGAACTAAAATGCACATAATGTGTACTGTGTAGATATGATTGGCTCAGATTATGTGATCACTGACACAAGTATTATGTCACATGTGCATCATTACATCTACCAAGGACTCAGAGTTTATTTGCATGTGCATTTTACTAAATCAACCGTGTAGTAGCCTTTATCATCTATCTTTTTATAGATCAAGTTGTGGGTGAAATAGTACTTTATGGTGACTGAATATAAACATTAACCTTCATCTCTTGCTGGAGGATCGGAAGTCAGTAGGCTGCTGCTGTTCAATTACATATGCTGATGTATGCTGAGTTACAAAGGAACATGCGCATGTGCTATTGGGAACTATTGATATGAATAAGTAGTCCTAGTGAATATTTATATAGCACGACGAAGCTGATGCCTGTTTTCTTTCTTGGTAGCTATTATAAATGGATGATCTCTACTGTTTCATAGGCGAAATTAGGATTCTTCTCACTCACATGTAAGATCACCTATCCAGGCATTGTATTCATCCATCTTTATTTATGTGTGTGCACATACATGTGCTGTTATACACTACAACAGCACATGTACGATCTCTGTAATGATGCACAATGCACATGACAATGTATGATGACACTGTTTACATTACAGGCAACAACAAAATTACCCATCACATGCAACAGTACACTGTACACATGTACAATGTACACTGTACACATGTACAATGTACAATGTAGATACATGCTACAATGATACATCATACAATAATCAATATAAGTTTACAGTAATTAAATTTAGCATGCACTGAACCATGATAAACCATTTTTCATATGCACATAGTAATATAATGTGCAGTACACACGTGATTGACAGACATGTCACCGACACAGCACCCTTGTGAGCACTTGATGAGAGCCTAGCAGCTAGAAGAGATGGAAGGAGGCTATGCTTCTTCACCTCAAGGCTGGAGGATTGGCCACAATTTGCATTACATTGTATACATTACAGGCTACAACCAAATTACATTACAAGCTACAATCAAATTACCCATCATATGTAACAGTATACACTGTACACATGTGCGATGTACAATGAACATACATGATATAATGATACATCATACAATAATCTATATTAGTTTACAGTAATTAAATTTAGCATGCCCTGAACCATGATAAACCATTTTTCATACGCACATAATAATATAATGTGCAGTGTACGCACATGTGACGGTGACAGACATGTCACCGACACAGCACCCTCGTGGGCACTTGATGAGAGCCTCGAGGCTAGAAGATATGGAGGGAGGCTATGCTTCCTCACCTCAAGGCTGGAGGGTTGGCCACAATGCCTGGGCAAAGACAACAGAGGTTGACAGCAGACCTTAGTGCAGTCAGGCAGGCAACAAACCAGAGAACAAAAGCCCCCTTGTGAGGCATCAGTAAAAATAAAAAAATTAAAAATTTAAAAAAAAAATTGATTTCCGCAGATCCCCAGTCAGGGAACATGTTAGTTTGGTTGGGATACTTTACCCTTGTGCCTGATGTCAGATAAAAGATATATGACGCATCAGGTTACAACAGGAGCTCAGCCTCAGTAGTCCTGTATACGAGATAAAGGCAGATTGTGATTCAAAGCTAGAGGTTCAGTCTCCTCTTGCAACAGCAGATCAACAGCACATCTTAGGATCTGGTGTACGTTTCTTTCTCTGCTATAGAAGGCCACTTCCAGCTGTGAAATGAGCAAAGGGACTGCAACTTTAATAACTTTAAAGAACTGACAGCTTTCATCTGCTGGACAGCATTAGAAGCTACCAGGTTGCTGGTTGCTGGACATGACTAGGCACTCCATGTGAGGAGACAATGAAATTGATTGCAGACTCACTTTGATGTAGCGATAAATAGTGCCCAGTTTTCAATTATTTCCTGTGCATATTCAGGAGTGCATTTCACATTTCTTTGGATCTTATCGGTTTTGTTCTGCACAACTGTGCCTAACTTTTCACTTCAAATCATAGAGTGATTATTCTTTCAAGCAGCGCTGCACAATCTATGGACATGTTGAGAAAATTATACAGTAAATCAATACATCCTTCTAATTGTGATAGAGAAATGAAGCGGGCTATTAGCATGCTTGCAGATCAAAAAAACTTAATCCAGAGCAAGTTATGCAAGCCCAGTAAACCTTTGATCTTTGCATCTTTAATGAGTTTCTTCAACAAAGCCACATTGCTCTGGGTCAATCAATGCAGATTGGAAAATCTTTGGGGAAGACAATATTTGATTTCCTCAATCATTAATGATAATCCAGATGAAAAAAGGGGTAAATTTGGGATTCGATACCAAAACCTGACACTTACTGAGTTAAGAAACTTATTTATTACACCCACATCATCCTCTTGAAGACACAAAGATAATACTACATGCTCATAGACAAGAAATATGGATTGCTGCATATTGCTCAGGTACAATTCAGACACATTGTTCACAATTGTATCCACAGTGATTCTTGCTGAGGTAAACAAGAAATATGGGACAAATGTACATTGTTCAGATACAATTAAAATACATAATCATATTCATAATTGTATCCACAGTGATTCTTGCTAGGATAGATAAAACATATTCTTAAGAGTATTCACCTAGAATATTGTGAGACTAATCTGTATTGGAAGCATCTCAAATATCTCAGGACTCAAATAGTAACAAATACGCTTCATGTGGACATTTCAGTTCATGCATACAATTGAGAAAGCAACATTACTGATATTATGACCAAGAAAACTACCTCCGCCAATTTTCACAGGGAAATGTCCTTTTTAAGAAATTCAAAAATCCCCCTAAAAAGAAAGATCACGCTGCGAATATTACAAAGAAATACATTCATTTATGGAACTCATATTCAGACATGCTTTGAAAGACGATGCATTAGCAGGCAACAATCCATATTCCCGAGTCATTCCACCACAAGCAGAGCTATTGACAGTCCGTTAATTGAAAAAGTATGCATGAAAGACAGCTAACAGCAGCTTACAAATAAGAGGACAAAAGAATAGACGTGGCTTGTGTTAACTAAATCTTCACCATGATTTGTAAATCTTACAGAACAGACTAAAGACTGAAGTTCAAACTAGAAGGCCAAAATGATACAAGAAGCTGGTAAAAGGACACTGTTTCTCAACTTCAGGAGGCAGGAAAGGCTGTGATTTCAGCTTCAACATGCCAGTAGATTCCTGTACATCTTGGAATCAGAATCATTTCCCCCTGCAAAAAGGCCTCTTGGTGTGAGAAATGCATGATTAGGTGTTTCGAGTAAAACAAAGAAAGCAAACAAGAGCCTACGTATTCATCATTAATGTGATGTTATCCCCCTTGAGCAGTATTCGACCTGTAGGAGCAATTTTCAATCACAAAAAACCGTTCATATCCAAGCTTTGGGAAGCGAGTCATAATAGTTATGGTAGCAGGTACAATTACCTAAAGGTTTGCGGGTTTTCTTCTTAACAGAAACCTCCTCTGCATCATCGAGCACTAAATTCATATACTCATCAAAACCCTAGAGTCATTAATTAGAAAGTTTCAACAGCGGATCATACTGTAAAACAAGTTAAGCTTTTACAGATCAGTTGCAGTGAAAATGAATATCAAATCGCTTCATATGTACTTTACACGTGCAAAACACAGTCACTCTTCCAGCATGAACTTAAATATGAAGTCAGTCTTCATATATCCAATTTGGAGCATCACTCAACTTGAGAAGACAATCCATCATAACATCAACTTATCCACAATATATGTGTACTCACAATGATGCGACCTTCAATCCTTAGGTCTTTCTGTTCAAAGAGCCAAATTTGAATACGAGATTTCTGTAACACAAAAGAAAACATCCCGAATCATACAGACTCAAAATTCGAAAATAAGAGAGCAAAGAGGCACTAAACACTTACACTTTGAAGGAACCTGAAGATGAGATTCTGCAGATACAAAAGAACCCTATTAAATAAACGATGCGAAAAAATGAGATCAAGAAGAGGGCCAAGAATAGAATACAATGGGCTGCGTCATAATACGCTGCACTTTAGTGGTCGCCATGGTTGCCTGACTTGAGAGCTCCGGACGCGTTAAACCCTCGAGCCTCGACTCTACGACGACAACACTTCCTCGAGGACAACTTTTAAATTTGTTGTTCCAATTCCGTGTGTGTCTTATTTGAAATTTCTTTGCTTTGCTTCAAAATGTTGTATAGAAGTCCATCTCTTTTACTCGTGGACAATTATATATTAACAAAGTTTTGTACAAGAGGTTTATTAAGAGACTACAAAGTTGGAAGCAAACGTGCTCGTCGGCATCCATGTGAAGTTCTATTTGGAATTATTGAGCACTAACGATTGAGAATGTTTAAGCACTTTCTACTTTGGATTCATAGATATAATCATACACTTTCATATTGAGACACCTTGTTCCTCTAATTTAGGACAAATCTTTCACTTTTTTGAACTTAGACCATGACTATGTCTCATACCTTGCATTATGTCATGAAGTATATATTAACACACTTTTACCAAGACTTATTGGACTAGTCACACAAAGCTACTATTGCCAATTTTCTAGAAGATATGTCATGTCCTCATCCGCGTCATTGATGGTGTCATTATATGGCATTCTTGAACACCTTTAATTGCCCTCCAACACTGTTAAAGAGTCATGGCATCCAAGTACTTTCAAGATTTAGTTTAGTCACCTTGTACTTGAGATTCTTAGCTTTCTCATGTCTTTCTCCCCACATACTGTCTTGTTATCTTGTAGCCTTAGAGTATGACATCATTTATAGTCCTTGCCTTGTATCTTTTCCATCCACCCCTTTTGCAAAGAAACTTATAAATTAAGTGTCCTATATGTATCACTACGTACTTGACTTGTGGAATGGCTACATGTTTTGAGACATCTTATGGCTTTTATACTCTATATCTATGTCTATGTAGTTGGATATTGGATTTTCTACATCTGTTTGAGTTTCAGCTTGTCATACTCTCAAATTTTGTAATCATATGCATCTAGCCCAATTATATCCTATTATTGAAAACTTTTCAAGAAGATGATGCCAACCACCTTAATCACACAAGAGGTGATGTGTTGAACCCATCCACCTTTCCACACAATCCACCTTTATATCTCTTATCGTAGTGATTTTGCTCGCATGAGTGCCATAAGGCACTCATGTGAGAGCCCACAAATATGCTCTATATGGTTTCCCTTGAATTTCCTTCCCTCTACATATATGCTCTATATGGTATTTCCTTCCCCTTAAATTTCATTTGTTCCTCAAAAATGATATTAGAAGGCTTCTAAGAAAGAGAGAGCAATGGTCACTCCCATTGAATGTTGCTCGTACATCTCATTTGGTTTTTCCCCTTATCCTCCCCCTTAAGAAGCCTCTTGGGAAGGTACATAAAAAAATGTAAAAATTGTCCCTAAACGGTGCTCACTCTCTTCCATTAGCATCCTCTGAACTATCTTTCCACTTAACTACTCACACTTTGTATAGATAATGTATAGTCCATTTATCTCAAGTAGGTAGCAATCCAAAAATGATAGTCTCTACAATCCCACTATTTGAAATGAGAACATAGTACTCACTCAATGTTCTTTTATGGAGGTCACGTGAAAGATTGGATGGGTCTTGTTATCTTCTAGCGATTGGCGCTAACCCTCTTTCTTTTTCTCTTAAGTATTATGAACGAAGGGTCATAATACCTTGGGGATAACTTTGCACAAGTTCCATCCTCATGATTTCACATATAAATGAAACTCTAAGATAGACTTGCTCTTCGTCACATTTTAGGAATACTCTTAAGTGAGTATGTATGCCACATGGTTCCTTATGGAGCACTTGCCTATTTTCGAGCAAAAGAAAAAGAGAGGGAGTCATGTGTTGGGATGACACACACTCATATGAGGCACTAAGGTGTTGGCTATGAGGAGGACATAGCTATTGGTAGCGTACTAATGCAGCAAATTGACAAATGGTTTTGGCCTGTATATTATGCAAGTCGCCGATTAGCCCCTGCCGAAAGAAACTACTCAGTGATCGAAAGAGAGTGTCTCGGGTTGGTGTATCCTGTTGAGAAGTTCCAACATTATTTGTTGGGTCGAAAATTCACCTTCCATGTGGATCATGCCGCACGTGTATTTGGTCCAGCAGCAAAATTTAGGTGGAAGACTGGCAAGATGGGTATTACTGCTACAGGAGTTTGAGTATGACGTTATTCATTGACCCGGCACAACACATGCTTTGGCAGATTTTCTATCGCGACTGAATTTCGGTGAGCCTCCGGTAGGGGTTGATGATACTACACCGGCCATTTACGTTACTGAGACCACTTCTGAAGAGGTTGCTCCTTCATACTATGATACGCTACTAACTTTCCTCACGGATGGCTTTCTTCCTCCTAATACCCCCACTGCTCTGCGCTGAAAAATTGCGGTCTACAATTGACGATTCCAATTGATTGTGGGTCACCTGTATTACCTAGATCATACTGGCATTTTACTTAGATGCATTCCTCCACATGAAGCGGAATCAATTATTACTATGGCTCACTCATTACCCTCTGGAGGACACTTCGTAGCTGATCTTAGTCACCGAAAAATTCTGCAAAGTGGGCTATGGTGGCCTACAATTTACAAAGATGTGGTTCGGTTTGTGCAACAGTGTGATGCCTGTCAACGGTCTGGACAACCCTTGCAACGACATTTCTTTCCTCTTCAACCTGTTTTACCTTTGGAACCCTTTCAGAATTGGGTTCTAGATTTTATTGGCCCAATAACATCACCAGCGATCCTCACCAACAATCAATACATATTGACTTGTACAGATTATGCCACTCGGTGGGCAAAGGCTTGGTCTTTACGGTCGGCCACAACTGTTTCGGTGGCCAAATGCTTGATGAAGGACGTTTTCCCTCACTATGGATTGCCTTTGGAAATAGTGACGGACCAAGGAACACATTTTGCCAACAACTTAATGCAAGTGTTGACTCAAACTTTTTAGATTATGCATAAATTCAGCTCCCCGTACTATCCACGTGCTAATGGTCTGGCTGAAAGTACCAATATCACTTTGTTGAATATGATCCGCAAATTGATTTTTGATTGTTCGGAACGTTGGGACCAGTTACTACCTGCAGTTTTGTGGGCTTACCGGACTACGTACAAGGTAGCTACTGGTATGACCCCATTTAAGCTTGCTTATGGATTGGAAGCCATTGCACCGATGGAAGTAGTAGTGCCGAGTTTACGAGTTGCCTTAGCTCAGAGATTGCTGCCAGAAGAATCTTTCCCATTTCGGTTGGATACACTCAGATCCTTGGACGAACAGTGCTGGGAAAGTTTCATGACCCTTCAAGAAGTTCAACTTCGTCAAGCCCGTACTCATGATCGTTTTCTTAAGACCCCTGTTTTTTCGGTGGGCCAACTTGTGTTATTCTATAATGCCAAAGCAAACAGATTGGCGGGAAAATTTAAGTTATGGTGATTCGGTCCTTACCGAATTATTGAACAGGTGGGACCCGCTACTTTTCGGTTGGCCACTTTAACCGGAGTTCCCCTTCCAAAAGTGACTAATGGATCTAAGCTTCGCCTATATCAACAATCGGTCGATAACCGATGACGTGTACCTCGTCTTTTTTGCGTGTCACTTGTTTTCTTTTTATACCCGTATTTCGGTTGACCACAGACCGTAATCTCCTCGTTTTGATATCTAAATATGATTAATCGCCAACTTGTGTTACTGTTTCTGCTCCTGCATGCATGCCGTAATTATGACGGATATCTTTCCAATACTGCACGATGATTAGGGTTTTCGACCGCCTACTGTTGCCCGTGTTTCTACTTAATCTTGTTTCTTTTACTGATAATCGCTATTGTGTTTGTGTGATTGTGCATTCTTTGTCTTCTTTGTTCTTGTGTTACTTGTGCAAACACTAGCAAATGTCGCTACTTTCCGTGCAGGTCTCGCTCCAGATGTGAGTGAGTATTTGCGCACCCGTGGTCTGTTGGCCTTCGTTGAATTGCCTTGGCATTCAGTGGAGTGTCAACCATTCCATGCGCAACTTATTTCTGCCATCGCCGCCACACCTGCTATAGAGCAGTGTTGGCCCATTGCATGTTTACCATCTCGTGTCGTTATTACTTTAGTTACATTTGTTGAAGCTTTTCAACTTCCTCGAGAAGGACTGGAGAATGGTCCCCTTCTTTCCGTGGCCATCATGCACGAATTGTTTCCTCGGCACTCATCTAATGAGTATGCCATTTTGTGTAGACCTGAACCAGAGCGTACTGCTCTGCAATTTTTGGTAGCCACTTTGAATCTACAGAAACGTACTTATGGTATTGCCTGCCCATTCTATTCGATGATAGATACTGCTTCCTGTGAGTCTGTCAATTTTGCTTCCTTTTATTTCCGACGCATTCACCGTGAATGTGTATCAGTTATCAAACAAGTTACTAAGGGTGACTTCCTCGTTCCCGTTTACCCCAAATCCTTACTTTCCTCTTTCCGGTGCTACAAGCTGTGCAACCACCTCCAACCACCCCCTTCTTGTTACATGAAGAATCTACTCATATGCTCGAGGATGAGGACGATGATGATGCAGACCTGTTGCAACTTTTTCGTCAAAAACGCAGATGTGTTAGCCCCTCTGAAAGTCAAGTGTAGGGATCAACTGGTGCTCATGAAGAAGAAGTCTTCCACGACACTGCTACATCTATCCATGTCGATTCCTCCATTCCTTCTTCTCCAATTAAGCAACAAGAACAAGATGGCAACATGGAAGACTCCGCAGAAGTTTCTTCTCAGGCGGATTCTCATCAGCAGAATCACAAAGTTGTGAAAGAAATTGTTGCCGAAATTATTAACGAAGTGATTGATGCTGTGATTGACACAACTGAGGTGACAAAGAAAAATACAACCGGTCTAATCTTGATGCCGAATACCCTTATCCCACTTCCTCCACCGATGAACCCTGTTGAGCCCGTTGTTCCCATTGAGCCTGTTGTTACCGATGCACCCATCACTCCATCCTCTTCCCCTGACTACTCTCCACCACCCTCCCCTCATCTGCTCTCAGCCTCTTCATCACAACCCCCTTCTGCTCTCCCTCCTCTGACCATAATGTTCACTGAATTGGAGGCTATGGGCCGTCTGCTTATACAATTTTCTCAACAACTACCCAACCAGTTGAAGCTAGCAACTCAGCACATTCAGCAGGAGTTGCAAAGTAAGGTGGATTTGCTTGAGGCCGACATCGCTCCACTCCAAGAAGAAGCTCTAGTAGTCAAAGCTGAGAATCATGCGCTGCAGACTCAGTTGCAACAACTTCAAGCTCAATTACAAGAAAAGGATAACCTGCTTGCTCACCGCGATACCGAAATCATTACTCTAAAGCAAGAACTTACAGACAAGACAGATGCCATGACTGCTTTAGGAAATGAGCTTCATCATACAAGGGATACCCTCAGTGCGTTGGAAGAAGCTTCACAATCACTTGCGGCCAATGTGCTTAAAGTAGAAGCCGAGTTACATAATGTCACTCAAAGATTGTTTCAGAGAGATCAAGAGTTCACGGAGGAGATTGCCAAGTATCTACGGTTGAAGAAAGAGCTGGACGGTATTATGAAAGAAAGGGATGTGTATTACAAAACCATTCAATATCAAGCTCAAGAACTGGAACGTAGAGAAAAGCAGCTAGGCTTTCAAGCAGAGAGATTGTCTAGAATTGATTGTCAAATTGTTGATATGAGACTGAGCAGAGATGCTACGTTAGCCAATGAATTTTATTTACAAGAGGCATTTTTGCAGATGCAGATTGATGCACTGATGAGTCAAGTCATTGCGGCTAGTTCAGTACGAACTGACGCACAGTTGGTGGAGCCAGAGACTTTGAAGCTTATGCTGGATTCCTTAAAACAGAAGATCACTAGGACTTTCAAATTAGCCCGTACCATGTACATACAAGGCATTGTAGATGAGCCTTAATTTTATTTTCTTTGCGGGTTCGAGTCCATCGTGCGTGCCAGTGTTAGGCCGCCGGAATGGATTGTAATTTTCATATATCGCACGCACCGAAAGGGTGTGATGAGGCGATGTAACTTTTTAACTATTAATGAAAGGGCATTGCGGTGATCTTCAAGAAGGAGAGAGACGGGTTCGCCAGACTGTCTGTCTGGGTGACCGTGCGAAGACACTGTGTGCAGATTGGATGATATTCTGAGTAATGTATTCTGTTCTTATTGAATCACAGTAATTCATTGTTAACATAATAACGTTGTCTTAACGATAATAAGTTGGTGCGATGTTGTGATCGTTAAAAAGATATCAAAAGGGAAGTGACTACTAGGTACTCTCCTCAACTAAATGGAATTGCATAGAGGAGAAACAAGACACTGGTTGGATCAGCCCGAACAATGCTTGAAGAGAAGAAGTTGCCACATTATCTATGGGCAGAAGCTATTTCAACTGTTGTGTACCTTGTCAATAGACTACCATCCAAATCACTTCAAGGTATGACTCCTTACGAAGCATGGAATGGAAGAAAACCTAGTCTTGGACATTGCAAGGTTTTTGGTTGTTTAGCTTATGTTCATGTACCATCACAAATAAGAGGTAAGCTAGATGAAAGGGCAACAAAGGTAGTGTTTATTGGATATGATTCAACTCAGAGGGGTTACAGGTTCTTCAATCCTTCAACCAAGCAATTCACTACAAGTAGAGATGTTGTGTTTGAAGAACACAGGTCTTGGTATGATGAAGACAAACAAAAGGTAACACTACCATATGATCTTGATTCTGACTCTTATCAATTAGGAAGCAAGCATGATACATAGGTCCAGGATCCAAGAAGTGATACAGACGATGACCAAGATGAAAGGGAAAAGGATTACAAGCTATGGAAGTCAAGAGGCAAAGCAAAGATGCAAGAGGTTGGAGAATGCTCCAAACAATCACCTAGAAGATCAACAAGAGAGAAGAAACAACCAGAAAGGTATGGATATGATTCCACATTTGTTACAAACCATTCAATATACTTGGCAAAAGACTCTATTTCAGAGGAACCCTCAACCTATGAAGAGGCAAAGGGAAACCCTAATTGGGAAAAGGCCATGAAAGAAGAATTAGATGCATTGAAGGAGATGGACACTTGGGTTTGGTTCCAATATCGCCGAATCAAAAGGTAATTGGTTGCAGATGGGTATATAAAGTTAAAAGAAATTCAGATGGACAGTTTGCAGGTACAAGGAAAGATTAGTTGCCAAAGGATGCTCACAAACTCATGGTATAGACTATGAGGAATCATTCTCACCAGTTGCAAAGATGACTACAATCAGGACATTGATAAGTGTAGCTGCTACAAGGAATTGGAGACTCCTCCAACTTGATGTGAAAAATGCATTCTCAAATGCTTGGATAAGTGAAGAGGTATACATGTCACAACCACCAGGTTTTGAAAACCCTAATCATCCATCTTTTGTTTGCAGACTTAAGAAAGCATTATATGGATTGAAACAAGCTCCTAGAGCTTGGAATTACAGGTTGGTTACATATCTTCAAGATCAAGTGTTCAAAGCTAGTAGCTCAGATCCTTCTCTATTCATCAAAAGGGATCACAATGAGGTTATCTATCTATGTGAATATGTAGATGATATTATTGTGACAAGTGGTTATCTAAATGGCATTCAAAGGATCAAGAGACACATGCAAGAGGAGTTCAAAATCAGTGGCCTAGGTGAGCTCACATATTTCCTAGGTATGCAAGTGATATACATAGATGAAGGAATGTATTTGACTCAAAGAAGATACATTCAAGATCTTCTTCTCAAGTTCAAAATGGAGAACACTAAACCTGTAGGTATACCTTTGGAGATGAATCATAAACTAAGTGTTTATGAAGGTGAGTGTAGCTCAGTGATGAGTAGCACCTCCTTTAATGTCAATCCGGGAAGACATGAGGATGGTATGATGACCTCAAGCAAGTGAAGGCACAAATGCGTGAGTGAGAAGCACTCCAACATGCACACACATACACACACGCGCACACACGGCAAGACAAAGAGGAAGACAATGGAGTTCTTTTAGATTACTTCCAAAATGCTCATACAAGTTCAAATCTATTGCAAGCTAACCTCAAAAATGAGTTCTCTAGCTTTATTTATAGTTTTTTACTAGCTTTTGGCCTTGTCCAGACCTAGTGTCCGGCCTAGTAAAAAATTAGGTTCTAGGGCCTATTTGGAGGCTCAAACGAAGTCTAAAAATTATGAAAATTGGTACGATGCTACTTCTAATACTCCTCAAGCTAGAGGACTCCTCAGCTTGCACAAAATGGAGTTACAAAAAGGTGAAATGGTATTTACAATGATTTGTAGTGATGAGAATCACTGTTATGAAGGTGTTGTTTTGAAAAAATTTGAATGGCCTACTTGCCAGATCTTCGTTGACTGCTTAGTCAGCTTGTGCCTTCTCTCCGCTCTGACTCCCTTCTTTGGCTTCCTTGTCTTGTGAGTCCTTTGGTACCTTGACTGCTGCCAACACCCCCCCCTCTCTCGCATCTGTCGTCTCTGACAGACCCTTGTCTAGTTGTGCGTTGGACATAATATTGAACCACATCAGAAGCAAAGTGGTGTTCTTCTAATCGTAGCCCCCGTGCTAGGTCTGTTAACAATGCATCCCAATTCACTGGACCTGGGACGTCTGGATGGGGCACCCGCAATTGATTTGAGTGGATGGTCCTCTCCACAGCGAATAGTTGGAGGAGATGTGAGGGCTTGGGTACAAATATTTCTGAGTGATATTCCCAGAACCCTGTGATGAACATCTCCTCGAAGGTCTGCTTGAAGCATGTTGGGAGGTATTTTATTCTTGCGTGCCAGGCATATACTATCTTTATTGAGGGGGTAGTGCTCATGTCATATACCAGGTCTTGGTTGCCTGCAGTGAAGCCAACTCCTGAGAAGTGGGGGTCCTTGATGTTCTTGAATGTCCTGAATGTGATCAGCATTAATTCGAAGATCTTCATGCACATCTGTGCCATCACATCAGGGGTGTTTTGTAGTCGAATGCTCCAGTGACGGATTGTAGGTGAAGCCAACTCCTGCCAACTCCTGAGAAGTGGGGGTCCTTGATGTTCTTGAATGTCCTGAATGTGATCAGCATTAATTCGAAGATCTTCATGCACATCTATGCCATCACATCAGGGGTGTTCCGTAGTCGAATGCTCCAATGAAGGATTGTAGAAATCATGTAAGCAACAGTGGGAGGTCGTTGTGGAGGTGCTAGATAGACATAATTTAACCACTTTGCACAACCTTTGACGTTCTTTACAACAATGGTAAATTCGGGCCAGGTGCGTCTGCGGAAGACTGGAACATAACAAGGGTTGTATTTGATAAAGAGTGGCATGTTAGTCCAAGTACGAACCATCTCGGGATAGGTCTCAAGAAGGCGGATCCTCCAGGTGGGTTGATGAATGGATCCTTTTTTAGCACTCTCAAGGATATCATCGGGCCCAAATTGTGTGGCAAAGGTTGGAGCCTTGCCACATCGTCGTTGAATCTCTGCGTTGTAATGTGCCAGGAGTACACAATAAGGCACATACTGATTGTCGTTGGTGCCTATCCATCTGTGATGAGACATACTGCGGAAATACTCCGACTTTATGATAGTGTCTTCTAATTTGGCCATTGATTGGATTTGGATTGCCACTCGATCTTCATGGGTTTTTGCTGTCTTTTCGAGTGTCTGAAGCCATTCGGGTACTTCGACTTCCAAGGTGTCCATTCCTTCTGAGTTTTGTTGACCTCCTGGCATCGGCATAGGAACATATGGTTCCTCATACGATTCATCCACCTCAATGGGTACTAATTCATCTGGCTCTGGTTCTACAACTGGAGAGGGCTGTCTTTCATATTCCAGTAACTTCTTCTGCAATTCTGCCACCTGCTCTGTTAATGCCTTTACTTCCTCTGAAGTTGTGGTTGTCTCTATGATCTTGGGTTGTGCCTCCTGTTCCCTGAGCTATCGGCGTAGCGCATCTAGTTCCTTTTCCAAATCATCATGTGCTTCTAATAGATCGGCATAGCTTTCCAAGATTGTCTTCATTGTTTTTGAGTGGAGTGCTTTGAATTGTTCTGGGTCGATCTCGTGGGGAGAGCCTTCCATGGCAGCTTCCAAGTTTTCTTCGTTTTGCTTCTGCAGACACTTGTTTTCTTCAAGGGCGGTAGCCATGTGTTTTCTGAGTAGAGTCAAATTACGCCGGACTCTTAGATTATCTGTTTGGTAGACTTCAAGTAAAGCTTCGAGTTGTTTGACACCTGGCACTTGTGATGGTTGGGGTGCCTCTAGGAGGGTTTGATGGGCCTGCTCGATTGTGGTATAGCGTTGATTGAGGTCAGCCTTTTCATCTTCTATGGTTGACGATGACGGTCTTCGAGAGCCTGATACTCACTCTGAAGTTGATACACGCACTGATGTAACGTTGAAAACATATTATTTACATTAAAGAATGCAGGGAAAGGGGAGGATGCAGGGGGAATGGGGAGGGGAAAGGGAGTCGTGAATGCGGTGGAGTCAAGTGGTGAGGTGGGTGGAGGGGGTATGGGAGATTGAGGCTGCGTGGGGGGAGGGAGTGGTGCTGTGGCTGGTGATGTTTCCATTGTGTCGAGCGTGTGTGTGACTGTGTAGATGGGGATAGTGGGTGGGGTGGATGTAATATTCGTGAATAGTGTTGTGAAAGTGGGCATGGTAACCCCTCCGAATTGGATGCCGGGAGAGAGAGGAATTCCCATGACATATGTGGTAATGGTAGAAATAGGGGTGGTAGTGCCATGTGGTGAGGTGAGTTGTGTAGTGGGAGGTGAGGTGTGTGGTGAGAGTGGTTCCGCCTGATGTCCTTCTGTTTGTGTGTTATCTTCTGGTTCTAACACATTGATGTGAATTTGCTTGCCGGATCGCATGGGGCGGGTAGGCACTCGTTTCTCAAAGCGATGAATATAAGCCATGGCTGCATGAACGGCTTCATCTAAGCCTACCGCGTCTGCGTGCAGGTTCATTGATTTGATAAACATGTCATCCACACCTTCCTCGGGTAACATTTGGCTCATGAGCACCTTCCCTGTCTCGAGCGAAAGTTTGTGTTGTTCTTGGACTTGCTTCATGGTTTCGTACAATCTTTTTATTTGGGCCGAGTAGGCTGGGGCACTTGCCAGTTCTGAAAGTTCGTCATATTCGTGATCATACTCCTCGTTTGCTTCTTCTTCTTCTGTCTCTTCTTCATCCTCTTCTACTTCTACTACTTTCGGTTGGGTCGGGGATGAAGTTGTAGTAGTGGGTTTTGGTCCTTGGGTCTGCTCTGCGTCTGTCTCCAGGTTAGACTCATTGATCATGCGGGCAATTTCTTCGTTTGTCAAATCGGCCAGGGTGTAATCTTGTGGGAACTCCAAGTCCGATGGAATCGGAGGGAACACCAGATTGGGTCCTTCTGCACTTGTTCTGGGTAGGCGAATGGTAAATGGTCGGACACGTTGCATTTGTGGAGGGGTCACCTCTATTGTGGTGGTGGCTCCCCTTGCTTGGGCACATGGTAATTGAACTCCCCCTCTCATCTTCTTCGATGGAGGGCCCACCGTTGACAGCCGTCTTTGGAATTCTTGGGCCCTTGACCATACTAGTGCTCTTTGAATGGGCACGTCGTACGCTAAGCACCTGCAAATTATCTTTGTCAGAGCACAGCATCCATGAAGCACATTCTTCTGTTTCTTATTCCATCGTTGATGGGCTAGGTGGATTTGATCGATGATCCAGTGTGGCATATTGATGGTGAGATTCTCTGTCTCTGCCAAGTACTTGGGCAGGGAAAGCGAAGTGCTGCATGTTCGTTCGTAGGTGGAGAGCGATGGTTGGTGTCATTGCTACCATGTCCTTCAATTTGTTGAGATCCTTGTGCTTCATCCTGCCTGGAATCATTGTTTCTTAATCTGTGTGAATATGCATACCTTGCATGCTCAATGCTTCTCGTACTAGGTTGAGGGTCAGTTTGAATCTTTTGAGCTCGTGGCCTGGTGTCAATGAGGGTAGCACGAAGGTACTATCGCCTCCTTTAGCCCTGCTAGGGATGATGGTACTGATAAAGTAGGAACAGCGTAGGAAATCTGGCTTGGGTAAATGTCCCCGGAAATAGCTATCCAAGCCCGCTTTGGTCCATACTGATCGCATCACTTCTGCATTCTGATACTGCTCAAATTCGTGGGCAAAGAAATGATATCGTCCCCACTTGCCATTAAACTCAAGTTCTGCCTCACAAAAGTAGGTGCCGTCTCCCAAGGGCCCTGTGACATCACTGAACCAATGTGCATGTTTCCCCACTTGAGAAGTGTGCCCTTGAGGCGGGTCCTGAATAGGAAGCACATGCACAGCTCTAAGTTCTTGAGGTCTCTCAGTGAGTTGCGGTTCCAGAAGGAGGGTTTCAATGTCCACTATCTGGGCGCTAGACCCTGCCTGGGAGCTGGTGCCTCCGGTTTCTGCCATGTTACAACTTGCTTGCTAGTTCTGTGAGAATATAGAAGCATGCGTTAACATTGTAAAGGACAAGGTAGAACAATTTTGTCCCCAGTACAACATTAACATGAGGTGAATGATGAGTTAGTCGATCAGTGAGTGCTCGATGAGTGTGTGTGTGTTGTTAGTCCTATGAGCTAAGTGAAAAGATGCAGTGTGAGAATGATGCAGTTAGTAGGTGGAGATGACTGTACAAATGGGATCGGGGGGTTTATTACAAGCCTTGGTGTTGACCTAAGCACCAACTTAGGGACTTGTGGAGAAAGAGACTATACCTCAATCCCCTTCAAGTGCATATAGTGGGGATTCACGCTTTAAATATCAATCCGATGAGTATACAAACCTAGCCGAGTGTATGAGGACATGCAATCAAGTGATGATCAATACAAATGAACTACTCAAAGAGTGCAAACAAGGCAAAGACTAATCCAAACAAGCTTCAACTGTCGGTCATGGTAGTCACGATACTTGGTGCAGCAACCGTCAGTAATTTGGACTTTTCTCTCAGCTCCGAACTCCAAATATAGCAAATAGCATATGCGTTTTGAAGCTCTCGAGAAGACGCATCCAATGGCAGTGGTTTCACTCAATTCTAACACTCCTACTTCAAGTTATGAGCAAAATACTGAGTCGCGGGAAAACCTTCCTACACTTCAGCACTTCCTACACTTCGCACACACCTTAACTACAGCAAAGAAACACTTTCATGGATAGACAACACTTCCTAACACTCTTCTCAAGCAATAAACATGCACACAAGCTCAGAGAGAGGAAGATACAGAGTGAGAAGACACAAATTCGAATTTCTGTGCTCTCTATTCTCACAATGGTAAAAAGTTCTTTACAAAGAGTCACCAATTGACTTATATACTTGTGCCCTAAAAATGGTCCTTTCACACAAGAGACCGGCACTTTATTCACTAAAAGACTAATTTCCTACTATTTTACATGAGTAAACTTCTAATCTTCTGTGGGGATGCATCTAGAGGACTCCTCTAGTGCATTTACAACGGAAAATATATTACAAGAATGGTTATAATACAAAAAGTGGGTGTCCAAATCGGAAAAATTTTGGGGCCCGTATTTTTCTTTGCTTTGTGCTCTCTTTAGCTTTGCAACACTCTTCCCCTCTTTGTCTCTGTCGTCCCTTGACAGGCTTGACTTCATGTCTTCAGTTTATTATCCGCATGCATTTTTTGGTCAATTTTGCATGTTCATCAGTCTTGCATTACGTTTTAGTGGTCCTCTGATTTGTCTTGGTTGCACACATCGGACCCTGTTGTATTATTCACTTTCTTTTCCCTGCATGCAACCCTTGCTCAGTTTTACCTGTTTATAAAACAGGTGTTCAGTTTTGACGGCCTCTTCTTAATTCTTGTTTTACATCCTCTGGGCCTGATACATTTGTGTTGCTTGATAAGTCGGGTTGCCACGCACGCCACTAGTGGAAGGTCTGAGGATGTGGTGCTTCAGTCTTCGATCTGGACCTGCCAAAGATCAAGAGGTTGAAGCACCCTTGTGGGCTGCGTCCTTTTCTTGGTGTGTGCGCCCCTGCGGGGCTCTGTGTAGAGATGGGTGTTGCGCCCCTACGGGGCTTCTTGCAGAGATATATCTTCAGATATTTCTTTTTAGTGAAGCTGCTTCTTTCGTTGTCTTCTTCTTTTCTTCCTTTTACTTGATTCTCCCTCAACACTGCCCCCCTCTTGGACTCTGTTGTCCCCGACAGGCTTTGATGAACGACGGGCATATGTTCTATATATTTTTTGCTCGGTCTCATTTAGCAGATTGGCTTCACGTATCATTAGTTGTTTCCATTGTTCTGCCTTCACACCGTCATTGGGTGGCTGTCTATGATCTGCGAAGAAGCTAAGTTCGTATGCCACTAATCTGGCATTTAAATTTGACGACATCTTCAAAAAGATTTCCGAATCGATTTCAAAAAATCCTGTAAAGAATGCTTCTTCAAAAGTTTGCATGTATACACTTGGCAAGAACATCAATATGGAATAATACGCCATTATTGTTGGTTGGCTAGGCATAACCGATAGATCAAAAACGAGGATTTCCGTGCCCTGATTAATGCCGATGAAATTCAAAAAAGTGTAGGCCGCATGCTTGAATACCCTGAGTACCGTGAGTATCATGCTAAGTATTTTATTGGTCATTTTGACAGTTAAGTCAGGCATTGTCGCATAATCTGCAACCAAAATTCGATGGTTTTGACCATATAATCTTCCGTTGGCAAGTAATTATGTGGCGGGCTTGGAAGCATAGGATAATTCAGCCACTGTTTATTTATAGCGCCGTTTCTTTACAAGTCCAAAAATTCTCTAATCTCCCTTCTGCGTGGAATAGGACAAAATGAAGGGTTTACCTGTAATAAATATGGTGCTGCTTGCCAATACACCCGTAGTGTGGGATGTTTCTCCAAAAATTTTCTTCGCCAAATAGGTTGTGTCGCTTCGAATTCTTCTTGACTATATGCAAATGTGTCCTGTTTAAAATTTAGCTGCTCATCTGGACTTTTCTTTGTAATCTTCTTAATATATTGTCTGGTTTTCTCTTTCAATAATCCGTACGGAATGTTGAAAGGCTTCATGCTCTTTTCCAAGTCTTTGCCTTTGATCTTGGCTTCTTTCATTACTTTAATGACTTCATTTTCAAAATTTTTCGTTAATCGGGACACCACTAGTGCCCGTTCCTTCTGACTTATTTCTGCAGTGTATGGCATTGGATGATCATCATGTATATCCGCCATCTGCTCATGTATTGGAGAATGATAAATCGGGGGAGATAGAGGACGTACCTCTACCTCGTCAGTAGGAGTTTCCTTAGCTGGCTCTACTGGTGTCCCGATTCGTGTTTTGTGCTTTACTCGGAGCTCTAATTGTGCTATACGTTCAGTCTTCTCTTTATTTTCTTGCATGGCTGTGCTGAGTGCTTCCTTTGCTGCAAGCAATTCATTACCAATTTCAACGACATTGTCCATGTTTTCACTGTAGCTTGCTGCAAGTTTCCCATGTGCTGTGTTCAATTGCTTTTTCAGTTCATTTACTTCTTGACTGTACTTCCGTTCCAATTCTTCTCTCACTTCTCGCTCTTGTCTCCGCAGATCTGCATGTAGTGCTAGCTGATCTCTTAATTCTTTTTCTTTAGTTTCGGATGATTCCTGTTGCTCAATAGGTTGATCATATAATAACGATTTCATCAATTCTTTATTTCTGCTTTGCAAGGTGTCATTTTCTTCCATGTACAACTTGAGCTGTGTCTCAAGTAATGTGCTTTTAGCTTTCATTCTTTCTTTGTCAGCTTCGCTTGCATCATGTAATCTCTGTAAATCTGCGAGTTGTGCTTGCAGTTGGTGATGTTGAGTGATTAATGTGTCATATTTCGCTTTGACCTCCAGCATCTCTGTGTTTTTTATTGCTATTTCCTTTTGGGCCTAGATTAATTGCGATGACAATTGTTCGCTCATTACTTGGAATTGACTTTTTTCTCTCATGGCCTTATCATAATCTGTGTCTATGTCCATCATTTGTTGTTGTGTATCCATAGCCGTCTGAATCATTTGCTTGACTATAGGCTTCAGCTGAGTAACATCCACATTGAGCCATGTTTTTGGTATACTCGGTTCTTCGCCTGTTGTGACATCTTTGCCCTGTGCCACATGTAATGTAGTGTCATGGGGCTGCCTAATCTGAAGCTGGATCCTTGGCTCAGCCACCATGTTTTCTTTATTTCCTTGAGGTGTATCATCTGGTACCTTAATCACAATTTGTTCTTTATTTTGTAGTAGCTCCGAATCCTTATTCACTGGAGTTTGGATTTCCTCTTTGATAGGTGGTTTTACATATGTAACACTGGTTGGAGCTTCCTTGATGCTTATCTTTGTAGTATCATTCAATTGAATGACATGCTCAGGTTTAATAGAACCTTCTACGCTCTTTTCCTTTTCTTCATGGTTGTCCGGCGTCACCTCAACTTGATTGATCTCATTCCATTCTTCTTCTTGAGTTTCTGTCCCTATGTCAGTGTCCGGAGTGTCTTTTTTAGGACTGGATTCTGTATTGGAACTAGAATCATCTATGCCCAGTTCTTTGTATCTCCCTGATTGTTTTGGTGTCTTCTCTGTACTCCGTTGTTGTTTCTCTTGACTTGCCTGTCTGTAATGATGACCTTGAATATTTAGATTTACCTGCCCTTGCATGTACTGATGTGTCTCTTCGAGGGCAGCAGAAAGATCTCTCTTTGTAATAGGCATTTGAGCCGTCGTGATCTTAGGTAATAGATGTGTCCTCTTTGATTGAGGTGTAGCTTGAGCTTCCTCCTCTCGTAGACGCTTCGTACCCCTCATGGGCTTTTGTGAGCTGGTTCCTGCCTCTTCCATAACCACCGCTATCTTCTTTTTCTTGGGGGTTGTCGCGGATTTAGCATATCGGGCTAGCCCTTCTGATGTCGGCATCTCACGTAGGCAATTTTTCATCTTGAGAGCCTCATATATGAGTAATGTCAAGGCAGAACTGCCATTTAAAAACTTCTTCTGGCCCCATTTCTTTTGGGCTTCAAATAGTCTTTCTTGGACATAACCAGTCAGATTCACTTTGTTTCCAATTTGTCTCATGGCATGTGATAGTAGTTGTACTACGATCTTTTGTGGTGCAGTGTATCTGTGCATACTTGGGAAACATAAATGTTGGTGCACCAGACGGACAGCCTCTTTGATATCAGTCCTGTTTATATCTAAAAATGAGCTCTTTTTGGGATCATGGCATTCTTCTTTAACATTAGTGATTCCGTCTTGATTCCATCCGAAGGCTTTGTTGATTAGTTCATGTGTAAATTGAATAGTTTTCCATGTCCCTACTTTATCCAATACGCGCGCTTCTACACTGATATTTTTGTTGCTGCAGGCTGCAGGGTATTCATCACTTGTGTACACCTTTGAAAATCTGGTAGATAAATTGGCAATTTGAGGAATGCTTCTAGGCCTGCTTGTGTCCATACTTCTTCAATATGCGGTAATCCCTGTATTATTGTTTTGAACTCTTGCGACATGATAGGGAAATAGTGATCCCTATCCATGATCTTGATAGTGGCCATGAAAATGAGGTCTGACACTGGTTGGTCCTCTCGAAACCAATGTCCTCTTGCTTTAGTGATTGATTCTAGTGGAAGAAGTTGTACCTCTTCTTCTTGCGTAGCTTCGGAATTGGTAGATGCCATCTGCACTCAATATAGAGTATGAATTAGTGGCCATATATTATCAGGAATCCTTCTTCATTTGTTTATCATAAACTTGATATTGCTCCGAGTGAGTGGTGTCGTCCCTTTCCCGTGGGTGTGAGAAAGGTAATACCTGGATTTTTTCACATTTTTAGATATTTATATATTTTCATCTGAAAAGGAAAACAGAAAAGTTAGGTCGTAGCCGAAGCGGTTATTATTTTTTTTGAGTAATTTTCTTAATGTATGTACAAGTGCTCTCCTATTTCCCAAGAGGAAAATGTGCTCGACTATCCTGAAATAGAAGAAAGATGTGCCGAATGCTTGGCCTTGTAATGTGGCCCTATCATGCATACTTTGGGTACTGATAACTCCACATGTGTGCAACTCGAAGTAGTTAGATGATGCATGAAGTTTGTTTTGTCTTTCGGCAACCAAATCTGCTTCATTCTGTTGGGATGTAGTGTATTCTCCACCTTTTTGATGAATGTGGTTCTTCTCTTGTTGTATGTTTGCTCTATCTGATTTTTGAATCTCATATTGGTTTGTGTAGCGACTGCAGACTCCTTTATTTTCCTGTAGCTAGTCCTCTTTGGCTGTTTTGCCCTTAGACCATGTTGGTTCTTCTTATGCTGAGGTTCATCGTTTCGGTTTAGCTTCTTTGGAGCACATGATTTAGGAATCCATATTTGTGATCGATCCGGTTGAGCGGCTACTACTTTCTTTGGAATCCATATTGTAGCACTTCGTTGTTGACTTTGGTGCTCAAAATGATTTGCTTTGTTATTTGATTGGTTGCTCCGATGTCGATAGTGCTTCTATCGTCGAAGATATTCCTTCGCTTGATCTTTCCTTATCCAAGCTTGTTGAGTGTACGAAATAGGGTATATTTTAATAGGTACAGATTTTGAATTACTCAGAGGACTGGACTCTCTTGTGCATGGTGCTTCACTAAGGTTGGCTTCAGATTGATTGACACTCTTGTGACTTGCTAGACTAGAAGATGGTATGCAAGCATAATTCAATGTGTCCTCACACGTACTTGAGAAAGGGGCTTCTATAGTGCCATTGAACATACACTCATGACTTTGTTCATTGGGATGAACTTTTGACTCTATACTAGCAGCTTTGATTGGTCGTTCGTCTAGCAAACTGAATACATCACAATGTCCTATCCTGGCTGAGATGTATCCTAAAGCCAATTGAATGGTCACCTCATATTCGTAAATCCAGTCTTGACCTAACACTACATCTTCGAGTAAATCTTGATCCTGACACACTAATAGCTTCTGTTCCATAGTGTTGTTGCCGAGATGCAGAGGTAAGGTGATCTCACCTATGCATTGAGTAATTGTTCCTCCTATTCCTATCAACTGTGCCATCGATGGACGTAATTCCTCCTTGAGTTTCTGGGTCAAAGAAAGTTTGATACAACTTATGGCAGCTCCTGTGTCAATGAGAGCATCCACCAAGTGGTACTCCGTTTTACCTGCTCCCAAATTTAAATATGGTTGCGTTCTCTGTGAACCTAGGTTTTTAGTGGCTCTAAAATTAGCCATTGGGATGAGTTCTTCTCCTAGTCGATATCTCTCATCTCGCTCTCTCATCCACTCTTTCCGTTTCTTAATTCGTTCTAGGGCTTCCTGTCTCGCTTCTTCTCGTATCCTTTCCTCCTCAATACGTCGATTCTTGCCTTTGATTAATCGAGACATTGTTTCTTCAGTCAACGGTTCTAGATATTTTTTCACTCGACATCCACTGATATAGTTTGGTAATACATCCCCATCTAGGGTTGCTAAGCTGATGGCTCCACTTGTCGATATGCGATTGATGATTAATGGGCCATACCCTCTCTTCTACAACTTCTTAGCGTGTTGTTTCAAGGTATATACCAAGACTAAATCTCCTTCCTTCAAATTTTTGTCCTTGATGTGAGCATCATAGTAGGCTTTCTGTCGCCGTTTAGCAGCATAAATGCCTGCTACTGCTTGTAACCTAGTTTCTTGAAGTTTTTCTATTTGATCCAATTGAGCTGATAGTTCATGTCCCGTCCACTCGTAAGTAGTTGCTACTCTGAGAGTGGGAATTAAGAAATCAATTGGCAAAATAGCATTTTGTCCATACACTAAGTTAAAAGGAGTAGTGCCTATGGCGGTTTTGTAGGCTACACGAAATGCCCATAAAGCATGATGTAATTGCTTATCCCAATCCGATCTACCATTGTTAACAATTTTTGTGAGAACTGTACACAAGATTTTATTCGAGCTTTCAGCTTGTCCATTGGCTTGTGGGTGATAAGAAGCTGAGTTTTTATGAATTACCAAGAATTCATTCAGTAAAGCTTCTATAACTTCATTCACAAAGTGCGTACCTCTATCACTCACAATTTCTATTGGTAGTCCAAATCTAGTGAAAACGTTCTCAAAGAGAAACTTGTCCGTGGTTCTTGCGTCATTTTTCTTGGTTGCTTTGGCTTCTACCCACTTGGTCAGATAGTCTGTGGCTACAATTATATATTCGACATGGGATCCTTTCGCTGGTGGGCTATTAGGTCCTATGAAGTCTATTCCCCATTTGGTGAAAGCTCTGGCACTCATCATGGGTCTCAATGGCATCTCATCTCTTCTAATTGGATATTTCGTTCATTGACAAGTGTCACATCGTTGCACATATGTTACAGCATCTTGATGTAGAGTTGGCCACCATTCCAGCAAAGAGGATCATTTTTGCTGTTTTATCTGCAGAGAAGTGCCCTCCTGAAGCTCCTGTATGTGCCATCTCTAAAACAGCAAGATATTCGTCTTCATGAATGCACATTCGTAATTGATTATCTCTCCCTCGCTTGAAAAGTTGTTTTCCTATAATGGCATAATCCTTGCTCTGTTCTACAAGTGCACGTTTCCTTACTGAAGTGGCTCCTTCTGGGTATTCTTGAGTCTTTAAGAATTTTACCAGAGGCATGCTCCATCTTGGTGCTATTGTGGAGTAGCATAGAGTGAAGTTCTCATCTGGATTCTGTTCTTGACAGGTTTGGCATGCTGATACATAGTTATGTGCATCTCTCTGCATGGTTGGCCAATATATGCCTAACCTCCTCAGGGTTTGCCATGTTCCGTTTGCATTCAAATGAGTTTTCCATTGATTTACATGTGCTTTCTGAAGCCACATTTCTTGTTCCTCTTCTTCTACGCATCTCATGAGTAATCCATTAGAATCTTGGTGATACAAAATTCCCGCAATGATATGAAGGTTTTTAGTCTTCCAAAGGTCTTGGGTTCGGTTTGGTGTGATCCCATCTTTCGGTCCATGCGTGAGTATAGGGATCAACTTTTCTGCCCATTGGGGACATATTTCCAAGTTAAAAAGGTATGTATCTAGCAGATCATCTGGTACTCCTATGGGTGGTTCTCCATGGGTCATTCTTGATAAGTGATCTGCTCTTATGTGGGTACTTCCTTTCTTGACTACTACCTCAAAATCAAATTCCATTAGCAATAAAAACCATTGTACTAGTCTTCCTGTATTGCAAGGTTTATTGACTAAGTACAATAGGGCTTGATGATCAATGAAGAATTTGAATTTGTTTGCCAACAGGTAATGTCTAAACTTTTTCACTGCATACACCATCCCTAGGCCTTCTCTCTCAGTGGTGGTATAATTGCGTTCTGCTTGATTTAATTGTCTACTGGCATAGGCTATAGGGTGGTCTAGCTTTCCTGTATCTGCAGGTTGAGCTAAGATGCAATCAATGGCAAACTTGGAAGCATCCACATGAATGTGAAATGGCTTATTCCAGTTAGGTACTCGAAGGATTGGTGCTGAACTCAATCGATTCTTTAACTCATTGAAGGCTTTCTCACATTCCTCGGTCCAATTAAATTGAGTCAAGAGTGCATAGAGAGGTCTAGCGATTATGGCATACATATGTATAAATGTTCGATAGTATCCACAGTGTCCCATAAATGCTTGAACTTCTTTAGCAGTCTTTGGCCTTGGTAAATCCAGAATTACTTTGATTTTGTCTTCATCAGTTGAAATTCCTTTTTTAGAGACAATGTGTCCTAATATTTTTCCTTGTCTAACCATGAAGACACATTTTTCTGGGTTGAGGCATACTCGATATTGTCGACATTTGGCAAAGATCTTCTCTAGTTCAGGGATGTGCTCTGATCGTATAGCTGAGTAAGTACAAAGATCGTCCACATATACCTCCATACTTTTTCTTAGGAATTCTTTGAATACATGGCACATCAATCTTTGGAAGGTGGCTGGGGCATTCGTTAGACCAAAAGGCATGAATCTAAAGGCGTAAACTCCCCATTCAGTTGCGAAAGCAGTTTTGTGTTGGTCCTCAGGGGCAATGGCTACTTGATTATACCCTGAAAAGCCATCCAGAAAGCTATAAACTTCCTTCCCTGCCACTCTTTCCAAGAGATGATCCGTAATGGGTAATGGGTAACTATCCCTTATGGTTGCAGCATTTACTTTCTTCAAATTGATGCACACTCTTAACTTCCCATTCTTTTTCGGTACAACCACCAAGGGTGACACCCATTCCGTGTGCTCAATCTCATATATGAATTCATCATCTAACAATTTATCTATCTCTTCCTTTATCTTTGCTGAGTACACATCATTATATGTATATGATCTTTGTTTAGAAGGTTTGGCTTCTGATGTCATGGGGATTCTATGGGCACATATAGATGGATCTACTCCTTTCAAGTCCTTATAGGTCCAGGCAAAGACATCCCGATATTCCCTTATGAGTCGTATTAACTGTTGTTCTTCCTCCATCTCATATGGAGTGATAGTCTGCAGTGCTTTAGTGGGACACCTGTTAAGTACATATGCTGCACACATGACAACCTCAATCTAGAAACTATGTGGTAAACCTTGAATCTTGACCATACACCTCGCCATCTCCATGACTGACGTATTCTTCCATTGGGGAACTCCATTTTGTTGAGGTGTATATGGCACTATACACTGATGTTTTATCCCACGTTCAGCTAGGAGTGCATTCCTATGAAAGTACATCGTTCTTCTCCTTCCTCTAAGGTTACACTATCTTCTTGGTTTGTTCTTTATTGTCGTATGCTATTCCTGGCTGTGCTTCTCTTTTAGGCATTTGAATAGCAATTTTTCTCTCTTCTACTTCATATTTTTTGAAGTGGGCTGGCACTTCAAACTGATCTTGTGGCTTGTTTTCTTCATTCCTTGGCTCTTTATCTAACTCCAGCTCTTCTTCCTGTGTAGGCTCTTGGTTGTTTTCGTTAGCTGTGGTACCTATTTTTTTATTTTCATCCTCAGGTTCCATTGGTTCTGGCTCCATCTCAATGCTCTCATAGTCCTCCTTCCATTCTTTCTCTATCACTTCTCCTTCTTCAGCCTCCTGAAGGACTACTACATAGAGACTAACGTCATATCCTTCATCGTCAATACATTCATTCATAGTTATCACTTCTTCATTCACACATACATCGAGGGTCGCTAAAATCTCCATCCAACCATGAGGTTCGAACTCCTCATCCAAAAAGGTTTGAGGCATGTAAGCTGGATCTTGTACAGACCTGGCTATGCCTTGCCTTTGCTGCCATCCCTTTCTTCTATCCTCTTCCTTTTTGGCAATTTGGCATATCCATAGATGAGTTTCCTTGTTCATCCAGGATTGGTCACTAGAACCTATGTTGTGAATTGACTGATCGTCTTCTTCCTTATGAATTTGATTCCATTGTAAGGGGGGAACACCTTGATATGTATAAGTGTGAAGATTTATTCTCGTGGTGGTTCCTTCATGTTGTAGGTATACTGCATCTTTTCCCCAATCTTGCACAACCTTTAACTGTCTCATGAAAGGTCTTCCAAGTATCATTTCATAGTTGCTCGCCCTTTCAAATTGACATATTGCTAAGGTGTGTTCAAAATTCAACTCCGCATGTGGTGAAAACTACTCGTTCCAATAATCCCAAGGGTCTTTCTGTGTGTCCGTCAGCCATTTGTATTTTCATACGCGTTGGTCTTAAAGCTGGTTTTCCCCATTTCTCCCAGATTTCTCTAGTAGCAATGCCTACACCAGCTCCGGAATCTAAGATGGCTTTGGTGGTATAGCCCCTATAGGTAATTGGAAGGCAAGTGTTTCCTTCATCTCCCTCACTAAAATCTCCTACCTTATCCACAGGGATCTTTACAGTGTTTACTTCATCCGATATCTCTTTTTCCTCCGTCTTGATCTCCAATTGACTGGTCAATTTCTCCTTTAAATGTGGTTTAATCTTCAACAGTTCTTCCAATGTTAGGGTGCAAGGGATTTTTACCTTTTTAAGGTGTTGTATGATGTCCAATGTTTGGACTGATGGGTTCGGTTCTTTTTTCCTTTTTGAGGGGATGCAATACAATTCTGAATTATGTTCGTACTCTCCTGTGTAATTTGGCAAATCCTTTACTCCATCATCTCCTTTGTCACTAGGATCCATTGGTAAAATTTCTTTTGAATTTAATTCAGGTATTGAACCCTCAATTTCATTTTCTGCTTCTAGTTCTTCAAAGGGTGGTTCATTTCCTTCTACTTTCTTCCATCTGTCCTCTTGGACTCTAGCCCACAAATCTTTAGGCCATTCCCCTTCTACTTCGGGAACACTGGATCCTTCCCTTTTATCCTCACAATAATTGCCATTCTGTGTCTTACTTACTTCAGGTTTTTCATGGTCATGAATGATGACGCACTCTTGGAATTCTCTTTCAGAAATTCGGGTATTGGGTAATGGCAACGCAGGTTTTTCTAGGGTCTGTTTGGCAACTTCTATTAATTTTTTGCAGATCTCCAACCTCTCTTTCTCTAGGTCACCTCTAGGATATTCTCTTTCATGTTGTTCTATGGTAGGTCCTGCTCTTATTCGTGCCTTGTATGCCTGAATCCACATGGCTAATTCTTCAGGCATGGGATCTGCTAACACAGATCCTACCTCTTCTTTTTTATGCTTTCCATTTTTATTTCCCTCTTCATTTTTCTGTTCCTTTTTTGGATTCTGTTCGTTCTTCTCATTTTCCTTCTTCTGCAGTAACTTCTTTTCTTTTATCCTATCTCTACGATTCTTCCATCTGTGTGTTCTTTTACTTACAATACTTTTCTCTGGCTCTTCCGAGTCTTCAACTCTCTGAGGTGTGGTTGTATTCATCTCTAGGTCACTTTGATTGTGTTTTTCAGGTTTTTCTGGGGTCTCTCTAGCTTTGGCTCTTGTTATCGCCTTCAATGGTACAGTGTATTCCTTATCGCTCCCTGATGACTCGATTACTTCTATCACATTGATTTGCACGTTGGATGTAACCTTGTTGGGATTCTTGGGGCAATCTCTGAAAAGGTGTTCCTTACCACAATCACTACAGTAACCTTCCCAGACTCGTTGTGGTGGTGGTGGGTTTGGCAATGTACATTCTCTGATATTGTGGTCGCCTCCACATCTGTAGCATGGTCCTCTGGGCACGGGCGGTCTGTTCATGGGTCGGGGTGGTATGGTTGCTCTAGGGGCTGTGTACATTAGTGACACATAGTTCTGCTCATATCCGTAGGCACTATCTGGTACTTCCATGCCATAGGCATATGGTTCGTACAATTGTCCATATTCTATCATAGAGCTTTCATAATTGGGATATGCTCCTTGACTAAGGTCGTAAGATGAGTCATATGGTTCATTACTAGCCAAGGGTGTGGCTGGGACTATCGCTCTCTCTAGGTTTTCTTCAGGTTGAGCTATCTTGACTAGGACAACGTTCCGGGGATGGGGCGGTTGTTGTCCTAATATTGGTTGTGGTTGGGTGTATCCTTGATGTGCATATGGTCGTGGCACTGGTGCCTGCTGCTGATAAGTAGGGTACCTCCATGCTTCTCCTCCTTGCTCTCTCTGGGGGTATCCATAAGGTCACGTATATGGCTGTGCTGGTCTTGATTGCCTATTGTAAGGGCAATTTTCCATACTGTGATTTGTATATTTCTGTTCTATACTGTGATATTGTAGAGGTCCTGGGACGGTGGGTCTATTATAAGCATAAGCAGGTGGTGGGACTACTCCCCTAGTACACAAGTGAGAGGGATGATCATCTCCGCACTGCATACATCTTCTAAGCATGGGCACTCTTATAGGGTTACTGGGGTAGTTCCTTTGTCCTTGAACATTCAACTTCTTTGCTACCAGATTGGCTATCTCCTCTACATTGTTTTTAGGGTTGGATGTGCTACTAGCTGAATCTTCACTTTTCAAGCTACCTTGAGGTATTTTCAGATCTTCTGCTAGGTTGTCTTCTAGGTCTATACATTCCTTCATGCATTCTTGCAAGGTTTGAACTCTCTTTACGTATACCACGGATCTTAATGATCCGTTCAACAATCCTTCCAAAAATAATGAAACCATTTTATTTTGGGTAGGTCTCTCTTCTACTGGGCATCTGTCCACATATTGCTTGAATCTTCTTGCTGCCAATCTTACTGATTCGGTAGGGGCTTGCTTAAAGCTATGGATCAAAGATGACGAGTTGTTTTTAATTCTTGACTTAGTGAATTCCTCAATCATTTCTTGATAGACTTGTTCCATGTTTTGAAAATTATTAGGGTCCAATGGCTGAAACCATGCTAATGCAGTGTCTGACAATGTAAGACCAAAGGACTCATATTGGATCAAGAAATCTTCTACTTGTTCGGCCCTGATTACTTGTTTGAATTCAGCTATATGATTGTAAGGTTCACTAGAGCCATCATAGTGGTTTCTCATGCATTTGGCAACTTGAATTGGCCTTAATCTTCTTCCTGCTTCGGGCGGTCTAGGCATTACTGGGAAGATTGGTCTTCCTATGGGTGTGCTTGGTCCTCTTGCTACAGGCGGTCTGACTGGAGCAGGAATTCCATGTCTTGGGTCAACAGTTGGTTGAGGTCGGTAATTAGGGTTATTTGCAGGCATTGCAAACTGCACATGTGGTCTGACTGGGATTTGTGTTTGTTGTGTTTGTCCTGACTGTTGATATGACTCATTCTGGGATGTTCCAAGTGGGTTTCTCGAAGTAGTGGCTTGGTCCCTAGGGGGGAATACTGGGATATTTTGATATTTCAACTCGGCTCTCTCTGATTCTGTTAAGGGCCAATATCTTCTCCGATTCTTGTCCAAATATGTGATGATGGTGAGGAAATCAGGATCCTGTAACTCATAGATGGTAACAGGATTAGGGGCAGCTTCCCATATTGAGAAATGTGCTCTAAGAAGAGACTCCATCCCATTAATCAAGTACACATCCATTAGGGAGTCATCTTGGGGAATCAGGTCTCCTCTCCAGACTCTAGCAACAGTAGATCTCCCTCTAGGTGTAGTTACTTGCTCTTCATTCCCTCCTCCATTTAAGTTTGAAGCATTATTTTCTTCTCCAAGTTCATTAATGTTTTCCGGGTGTTCCGTGACAACATACTGGATATCCCTTTTGTCCATGTAAATTCCTCCTACATACTTGACTGCTGGCCTAGGCATTATGTAAGCCTCTGACGCCTTCTTTAACCTGGCCACTGATCTGTTTAGACCATCCAAATAAATAGGGATCTCATTTTGGTTGGTGCTCACATACTCCAAAGAGGTTCGGTACTCTCCTTCAATGATTGGCATCATGCGAATCATGGGTACTGTGTTCTGCATATCCTCTGAAGCCATGGGAATTTCTTCCTCTGACTCACTGGAGGTCTCAGAATAATGTGAACGGCTACTTGGTTCGGCTACACTACCTACAGAAGAGATTACACTTCTTCGGCTTCCTAGGGTTCTTCCGGATCTCAGGTTCATCCACTTCACAACTCTGATCCGTCCTAGCTAACCTCTAGCTTCTGGAACCCTTCACTATGGACTAAAATTCCAGAAAAATTTTGATTGGGATTTGACTAAAAATGAAATTTTCAAGTCACGATACTTGACTGTTAAGGTACACGATACTCGATCTTTAGATCCAAACGATACACGATACTTGAACACAAATAATACACAATCTCTGGATGCCAAAGATACACGATACTTGAACTATAACGATACACGATACTTCACAAGTATCGCGATCTTTGGACCACGATACACGATACCTGGGTTAAAACGATACTTGACACACGATACACGATCTTTGATGGGTATCGCGATCGCTGTATAAACGATACACGATACTTGACTATCACGATACTCAAGAGAAACGATACTTGGACCACACGATACACGATCTTTGATGGGTATCGCGATCGCTGTATAAACGATACACGATACTTGACTATCACGATACTCGAGAGAAACGATACTTGGACCACACGATACACGATCTTTGATGGGTATCGCGATCGCTGTATAAACGATACACGATACTTGACTATCACGATACTCAAGAGAAACGATACTTGGACCACACGATACACGATACTTCTGAAGTATCGCGATCTTTCCTGAAACGATACACGATACTTGCACAATGTGATACACGATACTTCTCAAATATCGCGATCGATAAATCACGATACACGATACACGGTAGGTATCGCGATCGGTGACAGCACGATACACGATCTTTGCAAAGTATCACGATCTTTGGAACGCGATACACGATATCTGGGAAATATCGCGATACTCAACCATAGGAGATCACGATACTTGCTAAGTATCGCGATACTCGACCGCGGGAGAAAGCGATACTTGACCCTTTGTCAAATTTTTGAGAGATTTTTTAAGTTTTGATTCAATACACTTGTTTTACTAGTTCTTCTACCCTCTCCTCTCTCACTGTATCATTCAAATCACACCTTTTCACCCCTGTAAGGCTTAAACGATACCTAACACATATCGTTTTTCTCTGGAAAATTGATTTACAGGTAAGAGATCACAACACAACCATAATGTGCTCACCTTGGAGGCTGTTCCAACTCCTTTATCACTCCCCCTTGCTCTGTGTAGCCCCAGATCGCCTAGTTGCTCAAACGCGATACTCGAGAGTCGCTCTCCACGATACTTGTTTAGGAACACAAGTAGCTTACAAAATGACTCTTTTTGGCTTTTATACTTGGAATTTTCTTACTTAGAAAAAAGGAAACTCTACAGAACAAATGCTGAATTCTACTCTAATGACTTAATCTACTCTCTCACTACTCCTACTCTACTCATTCCACTCACTTCCCTAGACTAACAACTCACTACACACACTCCAAGAATGAGAAGTAGTAAGTGCGGTTGAAAATGACTTACCAAAGAAGAGAAAATCACCACTCCTCCTCGTGCTTCAATGCAAAAAAGCTACTTACCATCACACGAATGCCTCGGTTTGATTCGACACTCCCTGGCAACGACGCCAAAAAACGTGTTGACCTAAGCACCAACTTAGGGACTTGTGGAGAAAGAGACTATACCTCAATCCCCTTCAAGTGCATATAGTGGGGATTCACGCTTTAGATATCAATCCGATGAGTATACAAACCTAGCCGAGTGTATGAGGACATGCAATCAAGTGATGATCAATGCAAATGAACTACTCAAAGAGTGCAAACAAGGCAAAGACTAATCCAAACAAGCTTCAACTGTCGGTCATGGTAGTCACGATACTTGGTGCAGCAGCCGTCAATAATTTGGACTTTTCTCTAAGCTCCGAACTCCAAATATAGCAAATAGCATATGCGTTTCGAAGCTCTAGAGAAGACGCATCCAATGGCAGTGGTTTCACTCAATTCTAATACTCCTACTTCAAGTTATGAGCAAAATACTGAGTTGCAGGAAAACCTTCCTACACTTCAGCACTTCCTACACTTCGCACACACCTTAACTACAACAAACAAACACTTTCATGGATAGACAACACTTCCTAACACTCTTCTCAAGCAATACACATGCACACAAGCTCACAGAGAGGAAGATACAGAGTGAAGAAGACACAAATTCGAATTTATGTGCTCTCTATTCTCACAATGGCAAAAAGTTCTTTACAAAGAGTCACCAATTGACTTATATACTTGTGCCCTAAAAATGGTCCTTTCACACAAGAGACCGGCACTTTATTCACTAAAAGACTAATTTCCTACTATTTTACATGAGTAAACTTCTAATCTTCTCTGAGGATGCATCTAGAGGACTCCTCTAGTGCATTTACAACGGAAAATATATTACAAGAATGGTTATAATACAAAAAGTAGGTGTCCAAATCGGAAAAATTTTGGGGCCCGTCTTTTTCTCTGCTTTGTGCTCTCTTTAGCTCTGCAACACTCTCCCCCTCTTTGTCTCTGTCGTCCCTTGACAGGCTTGACTTCTTGTCTTCAGTTTGTTGTCCGCATGCATTTTTTGGTCAATTTTGCATGTTCATCACTCTTGCATTACGTTTTAGTGGTCCTCTGATTTGTCCTGGTTGCACACATTGGACCCTGCTGTATTATTCACTTTCTTTTCCTTGCACGCAAAACTTGCTCAGTTTTACCTGTTTATAAAACAGGTGTTCAGTTTTGACGGCCTCTTCTTAATTCTTGTTTTACATCCTCTGGGCCTGATACATTTGTGTTGCTTGATAAGTCGGGTTGCCACGCACGCCACCAGTGGAAGGTCTGAGGATGTGGTGCTTCAGTCTTCGATTTGGACCTGCCAAAGATCAAGAGGTTGAAGCACCCTTGTGGGTTGCGTCCTTTTCTTGGTGTGTGTGCCCCTGCAGGGCTCTGTGCAGAGATGGGTGTTGCTACCCTGCGGGGCTTCTTGCAGAGATATATCTTCAGATATTTCTTTTTAGTGAAGCTGCTTCTTTCGTTGTCTTCTTCTTTTCTTCCTTTTACTTGATTCTCCCTCAACACTTGGGTTGCCAAACACAGTGAATGGGTTTTGGTTTTGATTTTGTGGAAACTCTGGAGGGCTGTATAAGAGTGTCTACTTGGAAATGAGGCTTTTTAGGAACCCATTTACAAGTGATTTTGCTCGTGTTCATGGGTAAATGTGTGTTTGTGTGTATTGAATGAGAGTGGGCATCGGCTCTTCGAGTGAGTGAACCCTGTTGTACATGGTGCGATTTGTGTGTGACTAGTTGAGCTCGCAAGCAAGCCTTAGGCACCCAAATTTGTCTTGATTGTGGGCCAGCCTTCATCAACTTCTTGGGTACCCAGATAGATTTCACTTTCACAGAAGAATTTTTGGAAGCCTTCTTATTAGTATCATGTTGTTGATCACTAATAGGAAGTTGAGCTAGTTGTTGTGGCTTGACCGCAATGGGATGCTCGCCTTTCCGCACCCACACTTGGTTTGATGGTTGAGACACCGTGCTTCGTATTTTCTTTTGGCTTCGAGCATAAGTTGTCTGCTTCTTCTGCCTTTTATCTGTCTTTGGTTGCTGCATCCCGATGGCCTTTGGAAAAGAAGGGAGTTCCATTGCATCCTTGACTTCTGTGTTACGATAATCATCCCTCTGCATCACATAGTTTTGGACAAGAATAGCATGGTCATCTTCATGTGTACTCTTGGAAGGACCAGGAGCTTGTGCCTTTCCTAGTTCTTTGAGTGCACCATTATCTAATTCAACTGTAATTCGACTCTGATTTATCCATACCCGAAGAAGTCCACTTCTTAGGTTTAGGTTGACTGCATGATCATAGATCCAGTCTTGACCCAAGACAAGAGGTTTAGTGAGATCCTCATCTTGACACACTAGTACGTTAACTGTCACTAAAATGTCTTGAATGTAGAGGGGAAGTTCCACCTTGCCCATGCAAGGGGTTTCCACGCCTCCCAACCCTATGAGGTATGCTTCCACAGGATTGACATTTAAGTTCAGTTCTCGACAGTAAGAAAGTTTAACAGCACTAGTGGCTGCACCTGAGTCAATCAAGGCTCTTACAGTCCTTGCACTCGTTCCTTGTCCTAAACCTAAGGTCACAAAAGGACATCGGTCAATTATTCTATGAGAGCTACTACCTGAAACTTCACACATAGCCATATGATATTCTGGGTGCGCATAGTCATCTATCCTAGGCTGATCTCTACCCTGTCTTCTCAACTTCATTCTTCGGATGCGCTCCAATGCTTCTACTTGAGCTTCTTCTCGAATTCGTTGTTCCTCTTCCTTGCGTTTCTTGGCAGTGTTGAGTCTATTTAGCATCTCTTCAGTCAGGGGTTCTTGATATAACTTGACTCTGCATCCGCTTAGGTAATTAGGGAGAATATTGCCTTCTAAAGTGGCTAGTTGTACTGCTCCACTAGCTGAAATCCTATTGATGATCATAGGTCCATAACCACGTTTTTCTAGCTTTCTCGCATGTTGTTTCAGGGTATATACCAAAACTAAGTCTCCGGCCTTCAATCCTTTATCCTTAATATGGGCATCAAAGTACGCCTTCTGTCGTTTCTTAGCTGCATATATTCCTACGGCAGCCCTCAATCTTGTTTCTCCTAATCGTTCAAGGTCAAGAATCCTAGAGGAGAGCTCATGGCCCGTCCACTCATGCTCCTGTGCTATTCTCAATGTAGGAATCAAGAAGTCCAAAGGTAGCACCGCATTTTGGCCAAATACCATCTGAAAGGGTGTGGCTTGGAGTACCGTTTTATAGGCAACTCTGTATGCCCAAACAGCATGGTGTAGCTGTTTGTCCCAATTAGAGCGTTTATTATTTACCAATTTATTCAACACATTGCATAGGATCTTATTTGTGCTCTCAGCCTGGCCATTAGCTTGTGGGTGATAGGGGCAGACTTCTTATGTACTACCAAGAATTCTTGGAGAAGATTTTCAATAACTTCATTCAAGAAGTGAGTCCCTCTATCACTAACTAGCTCTATAGGTAGCCCGTATCTTATGAATACATTCTCAAATAAGAACTTAGCCGTCATTTGAGCATCGTTCTTCGTGGTAGCTTTCACTTCTACCCACTTGGTTAGATAGTATGTGGCCACAATGATGTATTCAGCATGGGAACCCTTAGTTGGGGGATTAATAGGACCAACAAAGTCTATTCCCCACTTAGAGAATGCACGTCCACCCATCATAGGTTTCAAAGGCATCTCATCTTTGCGTATAGGATACTGAGTTCGCTGACAGACATCGCACCTCTTCACATAGGTATGTGCATCCATGTGAAGGGTCGGCCACCAAAAGCCTGCAAATAGTATTGCCTTGATCACCCGATCTGGTCCAAAATGTCCTCCTGCTACACCTTGGTGAGCAGTTTCCAAGATCTTGAGATATTCACTCTCATGGACGCATAGTCTCATGTAACCATCTTTACCACGCTTGTATAGATTATCACCAATGAGTGAGTAATCTAGGGCTTCTTGTTCTAGGCTTCTTTGTTTGGCCAGTGTCATATCTTGAGGGAATGTTCTTGTCCTCAAGAAGGCTACTAGTGGTTCACTCCAATCTGGCACTATGGATACTTGATAAAGAGTGGCATGCTCCACGGGTGGTTTAGTGCGACAGATTGAGCATTCTTTACACATCTTATGTACGTCAGCTTCCATAGTAGGCCAATGCACTCCAAATCTCCTTAGTGTCTGTAAAGTCCTTTGCCTCGAATGGTGTTGCTCTAATGCACCTACATGTGCTGATTGGAACCACTTTGCGTACTCGTCCTCTTCCACACAATAAGCCAATATCCCTTGATCTGTTTGTTTGTACATGCTTCCTGCCATGATGTGGCACTTCTGGGCTTTTACTACCTCCCTATCATGAGTGTTTATGACTGGGTGGTTAGGCCCGTATGTCAATACTGGCACTGATGGCTTAGCCCACTGAAGTACAACTTCCAAATTAAACAAGTAAGCATCAGGAAGGTCATCTGATACTCCTTGTGGGGCTTCTCCAGATGTGAGCCTAGAGAGATGGTCTACTCTCAAGTGAGTCTTCCCTTTCCTCACCACAACTTCAAAGTCGTATTCCATTAGTAAGAGAAACCATCTTACTAATCTACCTGTATTGCATGGCTTGTTTACCAAGTACAACAGTGCTTGATGATCAGTAAAAAATTTAAACTTATTTGCAAGCAAATAGTGTCTAAACTTTTTAACTGCATATACCATGCCTAATCCTTCTCTTTCAGTGGTTGTATAATTTCGTTCAGCTGCATTCAATTGTCTACTTGCATAGGTAATTGGAAGATCCATAATGCCTTCACCAGTAGGTTGCGCACGTACACACCCAATAGCATAATTGGATGCATCCACGTGAACATGAAAGGGCTTATTCCAATCTGGAGTGGTCAAGATTGGTGCTGAACATAATCTTTGTTTGAGCTCCTTGAAAGAGTTCTCACATTCATCAATCCACTCAAAGTTAGTTAGAAGAGCATATAGAGGCTTTGCAATGACGGCATACATGTGAATGAACCGGCGGTAGTAACCACAATGCCCCATGAAGGCCTGTACCTCCTTGACATTCCTTGGCCTAGGTAGTTCTGCAATGGCTCTCACTTTCTCCTCATCCGTTGATATGCCATTCTTTGACACTATGTGCCCTAGGATTTTGCCTTGCCTGACCATGAAAACACACTTTTCTGGGTTCAGGAAGACTTGATATTCTCTACATTTGTCAAAGATTTGTCTGAGTTCAGGTATATGGGCCTATCTAATGTTGGAATGAGCACAAAGATCATCAACATAGACTTCCAAATTTTTCCTCAAGAACTCTTTAAACACGTGGCACATCAGCCTCTGGAAGGTTGCAGGTGCATTGGTAAGCCCGAATGGCATTACCCGAAAAGAAAATATGCCCCACTCTGTGGCAAAAGCCATCTTATGCTAATCTTCTGGTGTAATGGCTACTTGATTGTAGCCAAAGAACCCATCTAAGAAGCTGTACACTTCCTTGCCTGCTACCCTTTCTAATAGATGCTCAGTGATAGTAAGCGGATAGTTATCTCGAATAGTGGCTGCATTAACCTTCTTCAAGTTAATGCACAGCTGTACACGTAACTTTCCATTCTTCTTGGGCACCACTACAATGGGGGATACCCACTCAGTGTGCTCAATTTCATAGATGAATCCAACTTCTACCAGTCTATCAATCTCCTCTTTGATCTTAGCAACATAATTATCGTTGTATGTGTATGGCTTTTGCTTAGAAGGTTTGGCATCTGAGGTCATGGGGATAGTGTGTGAGCATATGTCTGGGTCTACACCTTTCAAATCCTTGTAACTCCAAGCGAATACATCTCTGTATTCTCTTAGCAAGGCTATCAATTCGCGCTCTTCTTCTTTCGTCAGGTCATGTCCTATGTAAGTGCATCTCTCCTCTCCTTCTTCTAGGGCTACCACTATTTTCTTGGTGGTTTCTTTGTTATCATAGGCCTCTCCTGATTGTGCCTCTCGTTTAGGCATTCTTATCATGACTCTCCTGTCGTCTATCTCATACTTTTTAAAATTTTTCGGGACCTCAAACAAAGATTCTTCCTCTTCTGGTGTGACTTCTCTCTTCTTTCTTTTCTTTCCCTGATCCTTAGGGGTCACTTGTGTGGCTAATCTCACATCATTTGTAAGCTCTCCATGTCTCTGGGGTTGAAATTCTACTTCATATAAGTATTCTTCATCTGATGCAAAAGGTGAGTCCATAATGATTGACTCTAGATCGGAGTCGCTCGCATCCTCAAATGGATCAGGGCTAGGTTCGCACTCTTCTAAAACCGAGTCTCCCATGATTGGCTCTATGGAGAAGACTGAAATGTCATAACCATCCTCATCACAGTGGGGTGTCCATTGTTCTTCGTTGATGGCTACATCCATTGTTGCTAAAATTTCTGCCCAACCATGAGGCTCAAATTCTTCATCAGGAAATACTACAGGTGCATAGGTTGGGTCTTGAATGGATTCATGGGTTTCTTTCGCACCTACCTCTCTGGCTTTTTCTCTCTTCTCCTCTTCTACTGCTACTTTACACATCCATAAATGGGTGTCTTCATGCATCCATGAGGATCTTGATCCTATGGAATGCACCGACTCCGTGTCATCTTTAGCTCTATGGATCAGATTCCATTGGATAGGAGGTACATCTCTATGAGAGTAATCTTTGAGATTAACCTTGGTCGTGACGCCTAGGTGTTGCAAATACAAGGAATTGGTCCCCCAATCTTGTACCACTTGCAACTGTCGCATAAATGGTCTTCCCAAAATCATCTCATAGGCATGGTTCTTACTAAAGTCACAGATAGCAAATGTGTGCTCAACTCTACACCACATGTAGTGAGAGTTATTCCTTCCAGCAAGCCTAAGGGTCTTTCTATGTGACCATCAACCATCTGCAATTTCATCCTCGTGGGCCTGAGTGCTGGCTTGCCCCATCGTTTCCATAGAGAAGTGGTAGCAATAGCCACTCCTGCACCTGAGTCTAGAATTGCCTTGGTTGTGTACCCCTGATGGGTAATGGGAAGATAGGTGTTTCCTTCTTCACCTTCACTCATATCTCCTATCTTGTCTAGAGGAATTTCTGGCACTGTTCTATGAGAACCTACCTGGGAGTGAGGTTTGGCTACTTGTTGCACTTGGTTCGCTACATGTTTCCATAACTCTGGCCTAACTTTGAGTTGCTCTTCTAAAGTGAGATTGCACTGCACTTTAGTGTTTTTCACTACCTCCGTATTCCTAGGTATGATTGAGTCTTCGTTTCTTACCATGACCGTGGGTGCTCTCATACAAGTAGACTTGGCTTCCCATGGGCCTGTGAAATGGGGTAATTCCTGTAGGGAGTTAGACTCGAAGTCTAACTTCTCTTGACTTTGTGCACTCTCCTGCTCTCCATAAATGGAAGGAATATCTTGTGGGAATTGATCATGCACGCCATCCACAAGTTCAATGGGAGGAGGGACTTCACTTTCTTTAGCCCATTTGTCTTCTTGAATCTCTCGTAGGAATTCTGGGGAATATCGATTCATAGAAAAGGAGGTGTCTGGTTCAGTGGAATTGGGTACATAAGCTTCCTGTGCGGGAATGCTTATTCTTTTACTTGCCTCGTCTCTCCCTTGGTTTTTTTCTTCCTTGGCAGATCTTGCAATTATGCTCTCTAACTTCTCTCGTAGTCCATCCAAGTGCAATTGTGTCTTAGCTGAGCCAGAGTAGTTGAAGAGGCGACTGGCTTCAAACATGGTCTGAGCCAATGCGACCATTTTCGCGTAAAGCTTGGTTCTTTCTATCTCTAGGTCAGCTCTAGGGTAGCACTTGTCATGATTCGTCACATTTGGCCCTTCTTGGATTCTGGCCTGATATGCCTTAAGCATCATGTCTATGTCTTCAGAAGTGGGGTCAGCTAGCACTGATCCTACTCTAGGGGGTGTGTGGATGGTCTGATGTGGGTTGAAAGATGGTGGACTAGATGGTGATGGAGATGAAGGTGGTGGTGGTATGTGAGAGTTTGTTTGAGAGGTGAGTTCAACAATTTTGGCTTTTGTTTCTCTTATGCTTTCTTCTAAGTCGCTCATCTTTTTGGACCATTGTCTTTTCATTCTCTCTCGGCTATCCCTCCAGGCTCTTGACCGTTTCTTGACTATGCTCTCAGTTTCACTAACCTCTGCACTCTTTCCTTGACCTAAACCTTGGTTCTGCTGCAAAGCCTGAGCTCTAGAGACCACCTATACTGGTGCAGTGGAAGTTACACTTCCTGAGGAATCTACCACTAACCCAATAACATTGATAGGCGTGATTTTTGGCATGTTATTAGGCTTTTTAGGGCAATCTCTTAAGAGATGCTCCCTCCCACAATCTTGACAAAAGCCCTGAATTGTTACTGATTAGGGTTGTGTAGGTGCAGGCATCGGGCAATCACGAATGAGGTGATCTCCTTGACATCTATAGCATGGTCCTCTAGGGAATGGGGGTCTTACCTGCCTAGGTTGAGGTCTAATGTTGGGATCTGTGCACATGATGTTTGCATACTCTGGATCCCAACTTGATTCACTCAGTTCTTCACTATAGTAGGATTCACCATGTTCAGGAGACTGCATATAATAAGCTTGGGGGCTATCAATGTGAGTAGAATCAAAACTATGATCACCCGGGTCGCTTTCTGAAAGCAATGGTGTCACTGGCACAATGGCTCTATTCAGGTTCTCTTCTACACCTGCATACTTTACGGAAATCACATTAGCTGGAGTAGGTGGTTGTTGTGCTAGCACTGGTTGAGGTCTCTGCTGGGCCTGATACTGTGGTGGATAGGTTTGTTGAGGTCTAGCAAACTGCTGTGGTGGATATGGGTTCTGATATCTTCCTTGTTGTGGAGGTGGCTGAGGGTGAGTTTGTCTGACAGCTTGTTTGTTATAGGGGCAATCTTGCGCGGTGTGGTTGGTGTATCTTCGCTCTATTGTGCAGTACTGGCTACTAGGATTCACTTGGGGTTGACCCATAATGGGACATACACTCGCAAAATGGTCACCCCCGCAAGTATAGCATCGCCTCCCTGGGGCAAACCTTGGTATTTGTTTGCTTGATACGCCTAACTTCTGAGCTACCTTCTCAGCGAGTTCCTCAATAGAGGTGGATTGCGTGGAACTAAGGCTGGAAGAACTATCTCAATCCTTGTAGATTTTTGATAGTTCTAATTCCTCCCCTAGATTATCTTCAATGTCTATGCATATGCGTACACACTCTTCTATAGTTCTAGGGTCCTTCAAGTACACATATGATCGTAGTTTGGTACTGAGCAATCCATCCAGGAATAAAGCCACTTGTTTGGCTGGTGTGGGTAACTCAGAAACAGGGCATCTCTCTAAATATTGCCTAAACCTTCTTCCTGCAAGTCTAACCGTCTCTTGAGGGGTTTGCTTGAAGCTACGAATCAGTGAAGAAGTATTATGCCTGATGCCACTCTTAGAGAATTCAATAATGAATGCCTCTAGAAGTTGGTCGATGTTTCTAAAGTGCCTCTCATTTAGTGGTTGAAACCACGTAAGAGCGGTGTTCCTAAGGGTTAGACCAAAGGCATTATACTGAGTGAATAGATCCTCCACTTGTTCAGCTCTCAAGACTTGCTTAAATTCGGCCACATGATCATAAGGGTCTCCAGTGCCATCGAAGTAGTTCTTCATGGACTTAACTAGCTGTGTAGGTCTCAAAGTCCTCGTGTGCTCTCTCGATCTCGGCAAAGGAAACTCTTCAACATTTCTTAAGTTCCTTGGAGCTCTAGCTCTCTCTCTTTCTTCTCGGTTTATCTCTATTCGCATTCGTTCTCTTCCTATTGGGTTGGCAAAGCTCACCTCTGGCCTATCTCTACTTCTATCCCTTTGAGGGCCATGAGCTTGGGATGTTCCAACCCCTTGGTGGCCAAAAGAGACATTAGATCTTGGTTGGGAAAAATAAATTCCCCCTTCCAAGTGTAGGCATTACCATGCTCGGTGACCACAAAGATCCTCTCTGAAGTATTGTCTAGATAGGTCACCTTGTCTGGGCAATCAGGATCTTTGAACTCATAGATCGTGATCATTCCTACCTCATTTGGTTGATTAGGCTTATACCTCCAGAAGGCTTCATCGGTTTCTCGATTGAGAAGCAGATCTATACTCTTATTATCCCGGGCGAATCCATTCTGGCGTGATAATTCTAGTAAGCATGGATTTGCCTCGAGGGGTTTTAGGTTCTTCACCCATGTTCCCTTGCTCTAGGTCACCTATATCCGTTTCTGGGATCACATTCTCGAATTCATCTGTCCTGTCTGGGTGACTGGTGACTATATATATGGTTCCTTCTTTGTCCAAGTATGCTCCATTTTCAAATTTGACAGCAGGATGTTCAATTCCAATGGGTTGGTCAGGGTTTTTAATCTGGACCACGGATCTTCCTAGGCCGTCCTCATAGATGCTAGCACCTAATCGGTTGGTCCTAAGGTATTCCAGCTGCATCTTGTAGGGGCCTTCTACCCTATGTAAATATGGCACTCCTGAACTTCTTGTAGGTCTTTCCATACCGTGGGACATCTCTGACTCACTAGTCTTAGAGCTAGGGTAGTATGAATGATGGCTCAACTGCTGGGCCCAAGACCTAGCAGTATGATTGACACTAGCCTCTCAAGACCTAAGACTCTGTCTATCTCTCCCTAGGTGTCATCCTGATCTAAGGTTCATAAGCCCAATTGAAGAATTCCCCGAATTTCCCAAGTACAATTTTCGTTGCTGAGTTCTTTTTGTATTAGTCACTTGTTCTTTTTAATTTTCCTTAGGGTGTCACTTCTTGTCCAATTAATCTTCGTTGCAAGGAACACTTAAGTTTTATTGTACTTTGAGTGTGGTCACTCGATTTAAATTCTTTTCCCTTAGGTTGTTTTGCAATAGTAATCTCGTAACACTTGCACTTGAGTGATTAGAGTTCTTGGACTTGGTCGTTCTTAACGTATCCCTACTTAATCAAAACCTCTATCCGTACTTAGCCTGAGCTAGGGATTGACAGAGGGTGTTGAGAATTTCCAACCTTGAGTTTCTTCCTTTGGTTGCCCTTGTGTGCCCAGGAAGCGTGTTCCGAAGCTTGCACTTACTCTTGCTTCGAGTACCCTTTGATGCTCTCAAAGAACCTGAAAAGGTCCCAAAGTTAGCTCAAGACTTAAATTCAATTGACAGACAGATCACTTTCATGCATGTAATTCACTAACCAAATTGCCTTTTGCCTTTATGAAAAACAATCCCAAGGGACCCTCAGTTTTTCCTACCCCGGGATATGATCAACTTCAATTTACAATATCTAATAATCTTGATATTAATTTTACCATAACCAATGGAGGTTTTGGTTGTACTCCCCACGAGCTTTCCAACAAAACAAAAATCACAGCAAACGGATTTCGTATGAGAAAGTTATGTCAATTCAGGGTTTTGGGGCTAAAACAGGATTTAAAACAGGTTAACAGGCAGACAGGACTTCTCGAAATGCCTTGGGTGTCGGCCTCACAATGCTCTACTAACCCTTAAAAGCTCCCCACAAATTGCCAAAAATTAGACCACTATTTTTGCCCTAAAAAATTGGCCGAATTTGCCCGTCAATCACGATCGAAAGCTCTGTCAATCGCGATTGATATGTTAGTCGCGATCGACGTGTCGATCGCGATTGACTGGTCTGTCGTGGCTGTTAGTCGCAATTGACGGGTCAATCGCGATTGACACGTGGCCCGGATTTTCAATCGATCGTGGTCAAAGGGTCGTTGACTCTGTCGGTCACGATTGATGGGTCGATCGCGATTGACAGGTCCGTCGCGAGTGTTCAGTCGGTCGTGGTCAGACAGTCGTTGATTGGGTCGGTCGCGATTGACAGGTCCGTCGGGGCTGTCAGTCGCGATTGACTGGTCGATCGCGATTGATGGCTCGATCGTGATTGACACGTGTCACGTGTAAGTTCTGTCAGTCGTGGTCAGTCGATCATTGACTCTGTCGATCGCGATTGATGAGTCGATCGCGATTGACATGTCGGTCGGCAAGTGTCCGTCGTGGTTTGTCGATCGCGATTGACAGGTCGATCACGATCGACAGAAAACTGAGGAATTTTAAAATTTCAAGCACACATTTAGGATGCCCTAGGCCTACACATCATGGTTATACACTTTGTTTTGCAGATAGTGAACTTTTTTGTCGGTTGCGATTGACAGAGGTCAACGCCTCGGGACCTGCACAATCAAATTTTTTACCTGCTGAAGCTGGTGCAGCTGCTGGGGATGCTGGTTCTTGAAGAAAATCTCAAAAAACACAAAAAAGCACAAGCACACAAACGCTCTCTCGCTCTCTCTCACAAGTGAAATGAGGGAAATGGTATGGGTGGGGTGATATGACCAAAAACTGAAATTTTTGCGATGATGGAGATGGATGTGGGAGATGGTGAGGATGATGATGGTGATGAGAAAAACAAAAGAAAATAGATAAAAGTGAAGAAAATACCTATGACTCCAACACCTCAACTCTACGTCTTACCATCACACGCTCGTCCTCAAAGCTCGTTGCCGGCAACGGCGCCAAAATTTGGTGTAGCTCAGTGATGAGTAGAACCTCCTTTAATGTCAATCCGGGAAGACGTGAGGATGGTATGATGACCTCAAGCAAAAGAAGGCACAAATGCGTGAGTGAGAAGCACTCCAACATGCACACACATACACACACACGTGCACACATGGCAAGACAAAGAGGAAGACAATGGAGTTCTTTTTTATTATTTCCAAAATGCTCATACAAGTTCAAATCTATTACAAGCTAACCTCAAAAATGAGTTCTCTAGCTCTATTTATAGTTTTTGACTAGCTTTTGGCCTTGTCCAGACCTAGTGTCCGGCCTAGTCAAAAATTAGGTTCTAGGGCCTATTTAGAGGCTCAAACGAAGTCTAAAAATTATGAAAATTGGTACGATGCTACTTCTAATACTCCTCAAGCTAGAGGACTCCTCGGCTTGCACAAAATGGAGTTACAAAAAGGTGAAATGGTATTTACAATGATTTGTAGTGATGAGAATCACTGTTATGAAGGTGTTGTTTTGGAAAAATTTGAATGGCCTACTTGCCAGATCTTCGTTGACCGCTTAGTCTGCTTGTGCCTTCTCTCCGCTCTGACTCCCTTCTTTGGCTTCCTTGTCTTGTGAGTCCTTCGGTACCTTGACTGCTGCCAACAGTGAGAAAATTGAAGACCTAAAAGAATATCAAAGCTTGTTAGGTAGCTTGATATATGCTACTCATACAAGGGCACACATCTCATATAGTGTGGGAGTGCTTAGTCAGTTCACGCACTCATCGAGAAGACCACACATGGATGCAGCTAAGAGAGTACTTAAGTATGTCAAAAGTACAATCAACGAAGGTATATTCTATCCTTACTCTTCAGATTTGGATATCAAAATCTACTCAGATGCAGATTGGGCAGGAACTAAGGATGATAGAAAAAGTACATCTGATTACTTAGCATTTGCAGGTTCAAAGCTAGTGTCATGGAGTTCCAAGAAGCAACCAACAATTGCTTTATCCTCAACTGAAGCAAAGTATAGAGGCTTGACCATAGCAACTCAAGAGCCAATATGGTTAAAAGCATTGTATACAGATTTGGGACTTGTGAGTTCCAAACCTCACATATTTGGAGATAATGTAAGTTCCATGCATCTAGCGGCAAATCCTATTTTCCATGTGAGAACCAAGCACATAGAAGTCTATTACCACTTCATCATGGAGAAGCTCATGGCAAAGGAGATTGACATTTCTTTTGTTCCAACTGAAAAGCAAGTAGCAGATATGATGACGAAGGCACTTGATGGAATAAAGCTTTGTAGATACAAAGCTATGGCACGTATTCAACCTATCAGAGAATGAAGACTCAAGCATACTTTAGCTTGAGGGGAGCTGTTGGAACATCAAGCTTACACTATGCTTGAGGTGGATTTGATCCACATCAAAGGCTATCGCGACGAATGAATATCCGTTGGAGAGTTCTTTTTCTTATGCTCATTTATTGTATTTTTTGAGAGATTTTTGATGGTTCATTTACCGTTGTAAAAGCCTTGAGCTTTACACATGTAAAGGTAGAAAGGTAAAGCCCAAATCCCACGAATTTGTGGTGGTTGAAGTTGCATTCAATCAAGCAATCAATCACCTAAAAGTAGATCAAACTAGATCTTCACTTTTCCTAGATTGTAGGAAAGTGAATTGATTCCCTCCAACAACCATTCCCACCTTCATTTGAATTCAAACTTCACCTTCCATCATTGTCTTGCTCCTTCAATTCTCTGCATCATCTTCTTCACCGACAGTAATCTTGAAGAGGCTGCTGATCTCTCTCCAGAGGTTCAAATTGAGTGCAAGATGGCTCATTGGAAAGGTATTAGTTTCTAGTTTATGCTTATAAATTTTCATAGCATTTGGTTTAGTAGATTGGGAGAAATCTGAGTTTTTCTGTCTCGAGGTCAATCTCTACGTATTCCTAAAAAATAGGAAGTACCACCGGTGAATGTCTCATTCATTCCTATAGCATATTTTGCTTATTCCTTATACTTTTGTGCATTCTATACACTCAACCCTATGTTTATCACTCCCATAAAAGGATTTTTCTAATTGTAATCACGCTGGTCGCTATGGGCATTTGAAGTTCATTGTCTCTTCCATAGAGAGTAAGTTTTTGAGCTAGTCGACCCGCGAACCAATCTGTTTTGTATCGACTCATTCTCCTTGATGCTCCAAAGTACATAGTGTGTTTTTTGCACTTATAGATGCTTATCAGGTCTATTTGAGTCTCCATAAGCTCAAGGGCTGGTTTTGTGCCGGTTGGCTAGACCAAACTTCATCACTTCAAAACGCATTTTTCTACCTTCTACAAGCTTCTCCAAGTTCTTTCAATATATGGGATTGATTTTTTGTTTATGGCACTTTTGTATGTATTCATGTGAGAAGAAGATGGAGCTTCCTCTCCCACCATGTCTGATAGAGTTATGTCATTTGGCCTAACAAATGCACTCACACTTTCCAAAGATCGATATGTCATGTGTTCAAGGAGTTCCTAAGAAAGCATATTGAAGTTTATGTAGATGATGTATGTGTCTACTCCGCACAAAGGCATCTCTACATATGTACAGCACGAAAAAAAAATGACGGGTATAAAAAGTATAGAATACGCCTCAATCTGAAGAAGTGTGGCTTGATGGTTAGGCATTTCCACCAATGAGGATAATATTAAAGTCGTCCTAAACCTCGGAAAGCTGAAGAACCCCAAAGAGGTACAAAGCTTGTATGGGACATTGTAGCTACTATAGACGATCCATACACATGTTGTGCAATATGTACTCCAGCAAAAGAGCAATGAGGAGTGTGTGAAAAGCAATGAGTAGTGGGTTCCAATCCTTCCAAAAATGTGTTCCAATTCGTCATTCGTCCTTGGAATGGGCTGAACTCGCCAAGGTATGGAATTCATAGCAAGTCAAGGTGGAAGCCGTAGCAAGTCTTCGCCAAGGAATTCCTCGTTGAAGCAAAAGGAATTCAGCCCCTACAATGTCAAGCAAAGGATTCGAACTTCAATAGCTAGACTAGGAACACGTCACACTATCCAATGGCGCTTCCAAGAATGATACTCCTTATAAAAAATGGTAGGAAGCTTTCCTTATAAAAAATGGTAGGAAGCTGAGAGTTTAATTGTCTCCCAAATTTGCCGGCGATTCTCCAAATCTGTCATAATGAGTGAAGTTGAATTGTTATGAAAATTCACTGCCTTGTCCACGTCCTGTAGGACAGTTGGTTGAGCTTTGGTCTCTTGAGGCGGAGGTCCAAGGTTCAAGTCCCAGGCTGGACATGTTATGGCTTAGGCCAGTTAAACCCAGTTGTAACCATGTCTCTCAGTTGTAACCTTGTCTAACCCCTGCTTTGTGGGATACGGGGGGTCCCGCGGGTGCTATGCCCATTCACTTGTACAGTTGCAATTTCAAAGTTAAAGTCCGGGGGAGTAGGCTTCGGCTGAACCTCCATTTAAAAAAAAAAAAAATTCACTGCCACTAAATTTGTCTCACGCCAAGCAAATTTGTCCTTGTCATCCATTCATCGTCATCTTCAAATTTGTCTTGCAACCAAAAATTCGTCTTCAGCATGTTTGTCCTCAAGGCAATTTTCCTTTTGAACGAGATTGACCCTAGCTATATTCCGGAATTCGCCCCCATTTTTCGCCACATTAGGATTCGTTCGAATGCAGCGCCACATCAGAATTCGTTGAAAGCAATATTTGCGGAGTAAAGTTCATCTTTTGAGGAAAGATTGGAATTCGTCTGGCAAGTTGAAGCTAGTCTCTGGATGCAAGTTCCCTTGTAATTGGAGGAGGAAATTTGTCAAACTTGAACAATCATTTGTCTGGAAGTTGGAGCAAAATTCAAGCTTGGAAGATGGTCTCAAAATTCATCTTCGCTTCCTCATGAAGAAATTCTTCAAGCTTTGAAAATCGTCTCACAAATTTCGTCACACAATTAATCTCAGAAATCATTTACAATTTCAAAGCAAAGTCACCGTTAAAAAATTCAAAGCAAAGTCGTCGTGAAAAAAGCACAATTTATGAGTTGTGGTACACGGATTTGAATCGAGGTGGCTAGGATGAGAATTTTCCACACTATCCAGCAGCACCTCGGATGTTAGATTTGATAACACATTTTTTTCATCTTCATCTAAACTACATATTTGCCTGAAGCAAATTCATCCGAAGGCGAAATCGTCCCATAACATACCATCAAAAGCGGCCAACATGGTCTGAAGAATTCGGGTCTGCAAATAAGATCCAAAGTCAAGTCGATGATGAAGAATATTCAGACTGAAGTGATGATCCATGATGAAGGAGATAGGCACGCTTGAAGAAGAATATGCAGGCCGTCTTTAAGTCAGTTGGTTGTCAGTACCAAAGTTGGGCCGCTGCTCCACAATTAGCCCACTCTTCCACCACTTTTTTCAATGAGGAGTGGCACACTTGTAGTAATCAGTGAAGGTGTAGTAAAAGCTTGGATTCGATGAAAGCCACTCTCTTGGCCTGGAGGTCGCCTCGAAGTCTATATATGAACTTGCTTGGAACTTGTTTTGGATATTGATCGAGAGATATACACACATTATGTTCGCCACTCGACTCTCTCTTCTAGACATTTTGCTCTCCTTCTGTTATTGTGTTTCTGTCGAGTGTGTTCTCATTGCTACTTCCTGATTACTCTCTAGTCACTGGTGCAACTTTGTCCACTATAAAAGAGGCCTCTATGTGGCGGATATACAGAGTGAGGGCTTTGGAGTTGGGTGGCAGTTGGCATCATAGTGAGATAGGGTATTCTAGAATAACTCTTGTAAACTGGAGTCTATCGTATTTCTTATAGAAGTCACCTATTGTTTTGGATACTTCTAGTGTGTTGTATAGTAAAGATCTTGTCCTAAAGTGGCTAGAATATTGTACTATTCTGAAGTGTTTTTATTGACATACTGGGGCAATTCTCAATCTTAGCAAATTGGGCTTTTCATCATCTCTATAACTTATCCTGCTCTCTATATAATTTTTCTTTAATAATACATGTACACGTACATGTCATAGGGTATGCCTCCCTAAGGAGAACTCTCCTTGAGTAGAAGGAGTACTAGAATCATAGACCCAATTACCCCCTCTACAGTTTGGCATGCCCAATGGGACACTTGCATGTACTGTGTAAGGTATATGTATATAGTGCAAGAAGTAGTTATCGTTTACTGTAATGTTCTATTTGAGTGCTTGATTCTTGTTGGGAAGAGTACATGACCCATACTAAAGTAGATCGAGAACCTCGTCGTGCACATAAGAACTCCAAGCAGCTAGCTCAACCTTCTTCTAGTCATGTCAATGGTCCACTAGACACTCCCCTTCCTTTGAATTTGATTATTGAATTGACCCCTACACCACTCTAAAAAGAGAAAACTAGGAAGACATTAGATTGCTTTAGATACATCTAAGGAGGCTCAAGCACCCATGGAAGACCTTTCGAATTTACTCTCTAGATTAAACATTAAATTCCCTATGTTTAAGGGATCAGCATATGAAGATGCAGATGACCTTGTGAGGAGATTCATCTCCTTATGCCGCGGTCAAGGACTTTAAAATCGAGAGGATGCGATGTTGGTGCTCTTTCCATCTACATTAGAAGGACTTGCAGATAAGTGGTATAGCCAATATGCAGATGGCCACTTTGCCACTTGGGAAGCATTGAAGACTACATTCTCACAAATGTTTCAACCAAGCGACTCTTCAAAGAGAACTCTATGCCAACTCAAAAACTTGAAACCAAGACCAGATGAATCTTTTCATGAACTACATACTAGGACTAAAGCACTTGTCTCTCGACTGCCGCATGCCCCAGATGATTTTCTAGTGAAGAAATGGATAGAGAAAACTCTTCCTAGATCGTCCTATTAGAATCTTAGGGAGTCTCTCAAATTGGAAATCACACTCTCACTTTGTTGTAGTTGCCTTTCACATAGAGGAAGCAAGATTACATTTTGCGGGAGATATCCAAACAAACTATGCATCATACCATATCGAGAAAATTAGGAAGGAGTTGGGAGCACTAAAAATGCAACAAAGTCACCATGAGGAGAAGGCCATGCCACCACATTTGTGCCACAGTGATGATGAAGTGGCTCAACTCTACCGAGAAATAGAAGAGTTATGGACCACACAGGATGTACGTAAGCAAGTTAGGTGTATTGTATGCAATAACAGTGGACATTCCAATATGAATTGTCCTAACAAGGTAAGCTGTCAGTTTCGTGGCAAGGGTGGCTATGAGGCAAGGGATTGTTTTGGATATCAATCGAGACATATAACCAACCACTCAACTCTCTCTTCTTGTCATTTTGGTCTTCTTATGTTACTATGGTTTTGTCAAGTGTGTTCTCATCGCTACTTCCTTGTTACTCTCTACTCACTGGTGCAACTTTTTCCACTATGAAATGTTGGAATATAAAGCTTTCATTATGCTTGAGGTGGACATGATCTTCATCAAATTTATCATTTTAATGATGCCAAAATATATTCGTTGTAGAGTTTTATTTGCATTCATTTATTGTATTGAGTGTTAATCACATATGATCACTTTCTTATGTAAGTTGCAAAGCATTTACCTTTGTAAAAGGTAGAAGTAAAAGGCCTAAAAGTAGAAGTAAAAGGCCTAAAAGCCACGAGTTAGAAGTGGTTGGGATTGATTCTCAATCAATCAATCAAGAGGTAGATATGACTTCAACTTTCTCTTTTCCTAGATTGTAGGAAATGATTCCAATCAATCTAAACTAACAAAGTCGCCTAATTTCGAATTTGAATTCATGAAGAAAAGGCATGGATAGATGGTCAAGAGTCTATATAAAGACTCCAATGTTTTACATTAAGTAGAGTGTTGATTTGAAGCAATACATATACTCTTTGATCATTGCTTGGTGTCATTTCTGTTCACTGCTCCTTGTTCCTCAAACTCAGTCAACTTGCAGAGATTGTTGCTCTTTCCACAGAGCTCCAAATCAAGTGTCTAAGTAATCATTGGAAAGGTATAACTATTTAATTTATGTATACAAATTTTCACGTCATTTGGTTCATTAAATTCAGAGATATTCAAGTTTTACAGTCTCGGGGTCATTCTCTACACATCCCTAAAAAATCGGGATGACACTAGTTCAATAAGGTGATTGCTCCTTCTATAGTTGTTATAAATTAGGGATTTTATGCATTTTAGCAAGCCAACCCTATGTATGACACTCCCCTAAGAGGAATTTTTCCAATTGTTACTGTCTGGCTGCTCTTAGTGTTTGAAGTCACAACTTCCACTGATTTTTAGAATGCATTCCTAAATCGTTGGATATGTGAAGAGGAATACATGTAACAACCACCAAGTTTGTTGGAAGTCAATGTCCTCATTGGTCCAACAAATAGCTTCATAAGAAGCTTTCTCAATAGTCTTCCAAGCGGGCGCAGCATACACATATAGATTTTGTCTATATTCTTTGAACAAGTCACAACGGACGTCGACTTGGTCTATCCCATCGCTTCTGAAAGCGTCCTCAAGCAACCATGGTCCGAATCCCATCTGGCGCGGCAGTGAATAGATTTAATTTTGATTTTGTTTGCTTTATTAAAAGCTATGAGCAAACGGCTTCGCTATATTCGATAGAGTTTGTTTTTCTGATTGCGATCAATTACGATCATAGCTTTAAGCTTTCTTTTAGCTTTTCATGGATACTCAAAAACTATATAATAAGGCCCTTGGCTCATTGTGTAACTCACTCACTAAAAGATCTAGAGCTTGGAGATCTTCTTGAAGACAGAGTGTTCTCACACTCTTGAAGGAGGTGAAGTTTTGGTGAAGGAGAGGCTACTCTCATTGGAGCAGGAAGTCTTCTACGAGGTGGTGGTAACTATCTTTTGTGAGTTAACCTTGTGGTTGATTTACAATTTCGTTACACTATTTTGTTAGCTTCGTTGCTTCATTCTCTTCACACACACTTAGATTATTTCGACATAATCTAAATTTTGTATCATCATCTTCTTATTCTTCCATTAGTGAGTGCACCACTTTATATGGTTGAGTAGTACTCCCATGTTGTAATTTGGACATCTATTATTTTTAGTGAAGTAAGCATCTAGCTTACGTTCCCTATCCTTGTCTCAAGATCTCTTTCTTTCTCTATCTCACTTATCATCTTATCAATTAAGTTGTGTATGCTCAAGAGGTTTTAGTATTGGAACGATCCTGGGGCCCCAAATTCCAACACTTGGTATCAGAGCTACATAATTGACATACACACTTAAGATAAGATGAGTGAGATTAGAATTGAGATTGAAGACAAGTTGGATGGATCTTCTAATTATCCCATGTGGAGTTTCATGATGATGAACTTGTTAGTGACAAAGGATTTATGGAGTATCGTCAATGGATCCTTAACAAGACCAAGACGAGAAGGCGAAGAAGGGTCTACAGAAGCTTCAAGAGGTACTAGAACTGCTATTACAGAACCAACTGAAGAAGAGGTAACCACTTCGACATCCAGAGTCACTGCTAGGTCTTTACCTAGAGTTCCTCCTACTGAAGATCAGGCAAGATGGGATGCTAGAGATGCTTTAGCACTTTCATTCATAGCAATGAGTGTCAAAAAGCATATTCTACCACAGATCAGATCTTGCAAAAGTTCTAGTCAAGCTTGGTTAAAGCTCGAGAATCTTTTTCACAGTAGAAATCCTGCTAGGAAAGCTCACTTGAGGAGACAACTAGCAAATACAAGGATGAAAGCTGGTGAGTCAATACAAACCCACATTACAAAACTCGTTGACTTGAGAGATCAACTTCTAAATGTAGGCATCGAGATATCAGATGAAGAAATGGTAAATACGCTGATTAATTCACTTCCTATTTCATATTGATCTTTCATAACCACTCTTACCCTTACACAAGAGATAGAGAGGTTACATTTGAAGAGTTAGAGTTCTTGTTGCTTCAAGATGAAGATCAGTTGAAGGGAATGGAAGAGAATGAAGAAGCACTTTCATCTTCATCCAAGGGTAAGAAGAAGAAGGATAAGAAGAAGGAAAAACAATCCAAGAAGGAAAGTAGGTCCCTTTCACCTTCTACTTCAGATTCTGTATCTACGACATCTAAAGAGAATTCTTCTAAAAAGAAGGTAAAAATATGTTCTTTTTGCAAGAAACGTGGACATATTCAATCAGAATGTTATAGAAGGATTGCAGCGGAAAAGAAAAAGGCATCAGGTAATGTTGCAGAAGATGATAAAAAAGGGAAATCTCAAGGTGATTCTTATGCCTGTATCACCATTGAGGAAGTAGCTTTTGATCAAGCAGCTTTACAAGTTCTTTCAGCAAGTCCTTGGATATTCGACTCAGGTGCTACAAAGCATATGACAGGTTGCAGAGATGTATTTTCGTCTCTTTCCTATTCTTCAGGTAGAAGAGTTACTATTGCAGATGGCAATGATTTGGATGTTGTGGGAATAGGTACAGTAACCCTAAAGTCAAGAGAAGGTGGTAATTTTCAAATTTCAGATGTCCTTTATGTACCTGAAATGAAGATAAATCTGCTATCTATATCTGCATTTTTAAGTGATGGTTTTAAAGTTGTATTTGAGAAAGATCTTTCTAAGATCTTATCACATAACGAAGACAAGTGTCTTTTACAAGGTGAGCATAAAGGAGGGGTCTTTGTTTTGTCAAAAATCAATCAGGCATATGCAGTCAAATCTTCGTCACCGGTGGAAGATATGAAGCTATGGCATGAAAGATTTGGACATATCAGTTTTGGAGCTCTCAAGAATATCAAAGACATAGGTATGGTTGAGAGTTTACCCTCATTCAAGCTACCTGATGATTCAAATATATGTGAAGGTTGTCTTGAAGGTAAGATGCATAAACTACCTTTCAAGAAACATGGTCATATTACAGCTACCAGGAAATTGCACATTATTCATTCAGATGTGAATGGTCCTATGAGAGCAGACTTTATTCAGGGTTTCAGGTATTTTGTCCTATTTGTGGATGATTTTACAAGATACTCATGGATCTATGGTCTTAAGTCAAATTCAGAAGTCTTTCCTATGTTCAAGAAGTTTGTAGCTATGGTTGAAAATGAAAGTCAGGAAACTGTCCAGATTCTCAGAAGTGATAGAGGTGGAGAATACTTGTCAAATGAGTTCCAGACATTTCTTGATGAGAAAGGTATTACTCGACACCTTACTATTGCTTATACTCCTCAGCAAAATGGTGTTGCAGAAAGAAAGAATAGAGTACTTGTTGAAATGATGCCGAGCATGATGGCGTCCAAGAGGCTTTCACCAAAATTCTGGTTTGATGCAGTACATATAGCTAATCACATTTTGAACAGGTCATCTACAAAAGCTTTAAAGGTAATCACACCATATGAAGCGTATTATGGTAGAAAACCTAATGTGAGTTACTTCAAAGTGTTTGGATCACTTTCTTATGTACATGTTGAGAAAAAGGACCGAGGCAAACTAGATGTAAAGGCAAAGAAAGCTGTTTTTATTGGATATCTTGTTGAAAGTAAAGGATACAGGTTTTATGTTCTAGAGACAGGTGAAGTTATTCTTTCACATAATGCTTATATTGCTGAAGATAAGGTTTATGATAAAGAAGCAAAAATTCCGGAGTTCATTAGTGAAAATGACTATGGAATTTTTAGAAAGATTCTGGATGTACATGTTCAACCATATCAGGAGGGAGTTAAAACTCAAATTCCTAGTATTCAAGAAAAAGTTGAAGAAAGAGGAATTTCACAACCTTCTACAGACTCAGTTCCACAAGAAACTTTGATTCCAGAAATGGAAGAAGTTAAAGTTCCAGAAAGTTCTAGTACCTCGACAGGACAAGTTCCAGAACCTGTGGAAGCTGAAAGTTCAGAAAGAGTCTCACTACTATTCAAGGATACACCTACGTGGTTATATCAGAATTGGAAAGATAGTGGTATAAAAACTTTTACTGGAAGAACAAGGAGTCAGACTAGACAACAACAACAAGATCATGTAAGAACAAGAAGTCAAACTAGACAGCAAAAAGATCATGTAAGTTTTGCTGAAGACTTTGAGATTCATGATATTTTGGCACTTACGACTGTTGAAGATGAACCTGCGTGTGTTAAAGATGCACTTAACATTCCTATTTGGAGAAAAGCTATGCAAGAAGAGATTGATTCTATTCATAAGAATCAAACTTGGCAGCTATGTGAGTTACCAGAAGGAAAGAAGGCTATAGGTGTAAAATGGATCTTCAAAATCAAAAGGAAAGCAGATGCTACTATTGATAGATACAAGGCCAGGTTGGTTGTCAAAGGATATGCACAACAAAAAGGTATTGATTATAATGAGACATTTGCTCCTACGTCTAGGATGACTATTATTAGGTCAGTACTTGCTCTAGCAGCACATTTTGGTTGGCATATATATCAACTTGACATTAAGACTGCTTTTCTAAATGGTGATTTACACGAGGATGTGTATATTCAGCAGCCAGAAGGTTTTGAAGAGAGAGGAAAAGAACACTTAGTGTGTAAGCTTATAAAAGCTTTGTATGGTTTAAAACAGGCACCTAGAGCATGGTATGAAAATATACATACATATCTTTTATCCATTGGTTTCCATAACTCAGATGCAGCTCCAACTCTTTATGTCAAAGCTGAAACAGGTATGATGATTATAGCAATCATTTATGTGGATGATATTATAGTCACAGGTCCCAGAGATGAAGATTTGCAGATGTTCAAAGAAGAATTGAAGCAAACATTTGATGTGAATGATTTAGGCATTCTACATTACTATCTTGGGATTCAGTTTCTATTTCGAGATGAGTGTATCTACATGACACAGCAGAAGTACATTGAGAAACTTTTGGAAAGGTTTCAGATGATTCTAAACCTATGCAAACACCTATGGATCAGAACATATCTTTACAAATGGTAGCGGATGCAGAGCCATTTGATGCTACTCTATATAGTCAAGCAGTTGGTTGCTTGATATATCTTTGTAATACACGTCCTGATATACAGTTTGCAGTTTCTCAAGTATCAAGGTTCATGCAGAATCCGACAGTGTTACATTGGAAAGCAGTAAAGCGGATCTTTCGTTATTTGAAGGGAACTTCAAATTATGCTATGGTATTTTCAAAATCTACACATTTGTTACTAAAAGGATTTTCAGATTCTGATTGGGCAGGTGATAGAGACACAAGAAGAAGTACTAGTGGATTTTGTTTTTATCTTGGAGATTGTCTTATCTCATGGTTTTCAAAGAGACAACCCACTATTGCCACTTCATCATGTGAAGCTGAATATCGTGCAGCATTTACAGCTACTATAGAGTCAGTTTGGTTGCAAAAGATTTTCAGTTATCTTGATGTAAGAGTACATCAACCCATTCAGATATTTTCAGATAGCCAGAGTGCTATAGCTATAGCTAAAAATCCAATGCATCATGCAAGGACAAAGCATATAGAGGTACACTACCACTATATTCGAGAGCAGATAGCTAAGAAGCACATTGAGCTAGTTTATGTTCCTTCTAGTGAGAATGTTGCAAATATTTTTACCAAAGCATTGACTAGAGATAGTCATGAGAAGATTTGCAGGTTACTGAATCTTGTACCAATATGACATTGAAGGAGGGATTGTTGGAAGTCAATGTCCTCATTGGTCCAACAAATAGCTTCATAAGAAGCTTTCTCAATAGTCTTCCAAGCGGGCCTAGCATACACATATAGATTTTGTCTATATTCTTTGAACAAGTCACAACGGACGTCGACTTGGTCTATCCCATCGCTTCTATAAGCGTCCTCAATCAACCATGGTTTGAATCCCATCTGGCGCGGTAGTGAATAGATTTAATTTTGATTTTGTTTACTTTAAAGCTACGAGCAAACGGCTTCGCTATATTCGATAGAGTTTGTTTTTCCGATTGCGATCAATTACGATCGTAGCTTTAAGCTTTCTTTTAGCTTTTCATGGATACTCAAAAACTATATAATAAGGCCCTTGGCTCATTGTGTAACTCACTCACTAAAAGATCTAGAGCTTGGAGATCTTCTTGACGACAGAGTGTTCTCACACTCTTGAAGGAGGTGAAGTTTTGGTGAAGGAGAGGCTACTCTCATTGCAGCAGGAAGTCTTCTACGAGGTGGTGGTAACTATCTTTTGTGAGTTAACCGTGGTTGATTTACAATTTCGTTACACTATTTTGTTAGCTTCGTTGCTTCATTCTCTTCACACACACTTAGATTATTTCGACATAATCTAAATTTTGTATCATCATCTTCTTATTCTTCCATTACTGAGTGCACCACTTTATATGGTTGAGTAGTACTCCCATGTTGTAATTTGGAATCTATTATTTTTAGTGAAGTAAGCATCTAGCTTACATTCATAAGAAAGCATTGTATGGATTGAAACAAGCTCCTAGAGCTTGGAATACAAGTTGCTTGCATACCTTCAAGATCAAGGGTTCAAAACTAGCAACTTAGATCCTTCTCTATTCATCAGAAGGGATCACAATGAGGTTATCTATCTATGTGTATATGTAGATGATATTATTATGACTAGTGATGATCTAGTGGCATTCAAAGGATCAAGAGACACATGCAAGAGGAGTTTAAAATCAGTGAATTAGTTGAGCTCACATATTTCTTAGGTATGCAAGTGATTTATACAGATGAAGGGATGTATTTAGCTCATAGAAGATACATTCAAGATCTACTTCTCAAGTTCAGAATGGAGAACACAAAGCTTACAGGTACACCTTTGGAATTGAACCACAAAGTAAGTGTTTATGAAGGTGAGCAGATTGATGATCCTAAAGAGTGTCGAAGCTTAGCTGGTAGCTTGATATATGCTACTCACGCACTCACCTAGAAGGACACACATGGATGCTACAAAGGAAGTACTGAAGTACCTCAAAGGGAAACTTAATGAAGGTATCTATTTTCCTTTCTCTTCAGATTTAGATATCAAAATCTATTCAGATGCAGATTGGGCAGGAGCAAAGGATGATAAAAGAAATACCTCTGGATACTTAGCATTTGCAAGTTCAAAATTGGTGTCATGGAGTTCCAAGAAGCAACCAACAATTGCTTTATCTTCAACTTAAGCATAATATAGAGTTATAACTATTGCAACTCAAGATGCAATATGGCTCAAGGAGTTGTACTCAAATTTGGGACTTGTAAGTTGCAATTTGGAGATAATGTAAGTTCCATGCATCTAGCTGCAAATCCAATTTTTCATGCAAGGACAAAGCACATAGAAGTCCATTAACACTTTGTAAAAGAGAAGCTTATGGCAAAGGAGATTAAGATTTCATTTGTTCCTACTAAGAAGCAAAGACTAGACATGATGACAAAGGTGCTTAATGGGATAAAGCTTTGTAGATTCAAAGCTATGGCAGGTATTCAACCTATCATAGAATGAAGACTCAAGCATACTTTAGCTTGCGGGGGAGCTGTTGAAACATCAATCTTTCATTATTCTTGAGGTGGACATGATATTCATCAAATTTATAATTTGAATGATGCCACATATACTCCCTGTAGAGTTTTATTCGCATCCATTTATTGTATTGAGTGTTAATCACATATGATCACTTTCTTATGTAAGTTTCAAAGCATTTATGTTTGCAAAAGGGATAAGTAAAAGGCCTAAAATCCACGAGCTAGAAGTGGTTGGATTGATTCTCAATCAATCAATCAAGAGGTAGATATGACTTCAACTTTCTCTTTTCCTAGATTGTAGGAAATGATTCCAATCGATCTAAACTAACAAACCTGCCTAATTTTGAATTTGAATTCATGAAAAAAAAGGCATGGATAGATGCTCAAGAGTCTATATCAAGACTCCAAAACATTTTTACATTAATTAGAGTGTTGATTTGAAGCAATACACATACTCTTTGATCATTGCTTGGTGCCATTTCTGTTCACTGCTCCTTCTTCCTCAGACTGAGTCAACTTGTAGAGATTGCTAGTCTCTCTATAGAGCTGCAAATCAAGTGTTTTTAAGCACTAATTGGAAAGGTATAACTGTCTAGTCTATGCATACAAGATTTCAAGTCATTTGGTTCATTAATTTATGAGATATTCAGATTTATCATCTCAGGGTCATTCTCTGCACATCCCTGAAAAATCGGGATGACACCAGTCCAGTGTTAAGGTGATTGCTCCTTTATAGTTGTCATAAATTACGGATTTTATGCATTTCAAAAATCCAACCCTATGTATGACACTACCTTAGGAGGAATTTTTCCAATTGTTACTGTGTTGGCTACTCTTAGCATTTGAAGTCACAACTTCCATCCATTTTTAGAAGGTTTTTGTATGCTAGTCAAGGTGCAAGTTATCTGTTTTGAATCAACCTTTTCTTGTTGATGTTCCAAAGTACCTATTGGGTTTTATTGCACTAACCACAAGCCTAAAAGGCATACTTTACATATCCAAAGAGTTCCTATGCTGGTTTGTTGGAACAACTTCACCACTTGACAACTCAACTTTCCAAGCCTCTCCAAGCTTCTCCAACTTTCTTTCATGAAAGAGGCCTTTTTGTGGTGGATATATAGAGCGAGGCTTTGGATTAGGGTGGTAGTTGGCATGAAAATGAGATTGGGTATTCTAGGATAGCTCTTGTAAATTGGATTTTGTCGTATGTTATACTTTATGGAATAATGGAATGTTATATGGATTTTAATGTGATTTGTGTTTTGATTTAGCACGTGAAGAGTCATGAGGGTGTGAATGTATGTGGGCTTATTCAGATATTTTTGAAGATATTTTGAGAAATATTTAGAAGATAGTATTTTAGTTAAATTTTGTAACAATAATAGATCGCTTTAGAAAGTGATATTTTTTTAAAAATAGTAGATTGCTTTGAAAGCGAGGATTTTGTAAGTAAAGAAAATTTTTGTACATGCATGCTTTTCGAAGCACCACCCTCATGTATCTTCTATTCAGGACGTAGTGAGAAATACCTATAAATACACATGCTCTGATACCACTGTTGACCAGATCTCACGGATGCACGTACACAGAGGATAGTACAAAAATGAAATCTCACAAAAGCATAAACAGAATAGAAAGAGACAAGAGACTAGACACCATATTATTCAAAAAATTAAGGAAAATGCTATTAGATTAGACATACCTTTTCATTGGAATATACATAATTCTTTTTATATTATTTTATTGAAATAATTTAAAGGAACATTACCACTTACTCCTATTTTAGATTATCCTCCTTTACTTGAAGATGATGCTAAAATTTTAGCTCGAGAGAAAATACTTGATTATGATGTTACTAGAACATGCACATGACCAATATCATAGATATTTAGGTAAATATAAAGATCACTCACCTGAAGAATCTCAATGGATTCATAAAACATCACTAACTCCACATTATGATCATTTGAATTCTGCATATCATTCACAGTCACATTAAATTCCACTTTTCCAATTCCATGCATGTGTTTTTACATGGAACATGCTTGTGATTGTTCAGTGATGGGACATGTGACTAGCCATCCATGTCTATTTTATTATTATCAACTGAGGTCAGTTGCTTTTCAACTAGGAGGCATGTTATACTTTATGGAATAATGGAATTTTATATGGATTTTAATGTCTTGAGGGTTTTAATTTGATTTCTATTTTGATTTACCAAGCGAAGACTCATGGGGGTGCGAATGCACATGGACTTATTCAAATATTTTTTAAGATATTTAGAAGAATATTTAGAAGAATATTTAGAAGATAGTATTTTAGTTATTTTTTGTAAAAATAATAGATTGCTTTAGAAAGAGACATTTTTATAAAAATAGTAGATCACCTAAAAAGCGATGATTTTGTAAATAAAGCATATTTTTGTAAATGCATGCTTTTTGAAGTGCCGCCCTCATGTGTCTTCTATTCAAGACGTAATGAGAAATACCTATAAATACACATGCTCTGATAGACTCATCCATCAGAGTATGTGGGGGGAGATTGTACCCAATCTGGTTTCTAGTCTCTTGTCTCTTTCTATTCTATTTATGCTTTTGTGAGATTTCGTTTCTGTACTATCCTTTGCATATGTGCATTTGCGAGATCTAGTCAACATCGTATTTCTTGCAGAAGTCGCCTATTATTTTATATACTTCTTGTGTGTCGTATAGTAAAGATCTTGTCATGAAGTGGCTAGACCATTGTACTATTTTGAAGTGTTTCTATTGACATATTGGTGCAATTCTGAATCTTATCAAATTGGGCTTTTCATCATCTCTATGACTTGTCCTTCTCTCTGCATAGTTTTTCTTTAATAATACATGTACATGTACATGTCATAGGGTATACTTCCCTAAGGAGAACTCCCCTTGAGTAGAAGGAGTATTGTAATCATAGACCAGGTTATCCCCCTACACAATCATAGCCAAATACCTATATGGCATTGGTATCTAACTTTGAGTGGACAGAGGAGTGTGACAAAGCCTTTGGGGAACTAGAATGAATATTAAGCATCATGTCAAACTTAAAAGTACAAAATTGGAAAAATCCCTTCCACATACATGTGGACACTTCTAATTATGCCATTGGATGCATGCTAACACAACCATCAAACAAAGGCAAAATGCAACATTCCTATTTCCCAAAAGATGATTCTATTCAAGCTACTTAGAAATTGAACTGTATGAAGACTATATTTTGGGCAAAATGCAACGTTCCTCCTTCCAAAAAGATGGTTCTATTCGAGCTACTTAGAGATTGAAGCTTGTTCCCAGTGATGTTTATGGTCCTATGCAGATACCTTCCTTTGGGAACTACCTTTACTCCATGACTTTCATTGATGATTTTTCTAGGCACGCATGGGTGTATCCATTGAAAGCAAAGCCTGAAGTGTTTATGTGCTTCAAACAGTCTCTAGTTTTGGCTGAAAATATATTAGCATGCAAAATGGGCACTCTCCATTCTGATTGGGGGGAGGATACATGTCTTCTGATTAAATGCATTTCTAGCTAAATGTGGGATAAAACATCAATGTACAGTGTCATATACATATCAATAGAAGTGTCATATACATATCAATAGAATGGAGTTGTTTAAAGAAAGAAGATGTCACTCATGGAAATGGCAAGGTGTACAGTCAAAAGTCAAGCTTTACCACATAACTTCTGGCTTGAGGCTATTATGTGTGCATCATATGTACTTAATAGGTATCCCACCAAATTACCCTAGTAGATAATTGAACCAAGCTAAGAGAAACCAAGTCTAGGAATTATCTATTGGCAAATAAGTTTAAGATTTTTGTAGACCACCAAGCCTTGTTGTACTTGGTAAATGAGCCATGTATCACCTACAAGCTTGTGCAGTAGTTCTTGTCATTAATGGAGTTGGACTTTGAGGTTGTATTCAAGACTTCAAACAACATATCCATGAAGTTGTTAGACTTACTGCATAGAGATTCAAGCAATATTTGGACCGATGTCCTACAAGGGAGCTTCCTTTCCAAGAAAATAAAATTTCCCTCTTCTTGGATGGTTTTCTTAATAGTGAATTGAGGTAATTTATCTATGTCAAGCACTTTCAAACTCTCGATGTTTCTCTCAATGAATGCAATGATTTGGAAGAAAAGTTGCCAAAGGAACTTAAGCTCTGTTAGTTACGCAGAAGATTTGATCACTCATCTACTAGTGGATCACACTTAACAAACATCTATTGATGAATTGGCTAACATAGTAGCCAAATAGTTAAGAGCTTAATAGCCCTAAGGAAAGTGAGCTTACCAAAACACATATCAAGGTGTGTAGTCACTTTGTAGGTATTATCAATGGAAAAGGGGCCATCCTACACCGGCTTGTACTTTTGTAAAGGCACAAACACTGCGTATAAATAGGAGAGAACCTTAGTATTGGATGTATTGCCAAAAGCTCATGAACCACACCACATCTGAACGCCATTACAATCAGCAAAATGTGAAATATCATCCTATGTACTAGCCAAGGTCATACCCTTATGCACCTCATGGACAACCAGGAGATTATAATTGCTAGCAGTATTATCAAACAACTAGGCCATAAATGGGGAAGTAAGAACTTATTGCACCTCAATCTCTTTTGGGGCAACAATCACCACCACCTCAAAGCATAACTCCTTTCAAGTATACCGATTTAGTGGAGAATAAAGAGAGAGACATTGAGCCTATTTCTTTGGCACCTCCACCAAAGTGCGTGAGCCTTTGTGTGACTATACAAGCAGAGAGCAGTATTACTACAAAGAATTAAATCATGATTACTATTCATCATATGATGGTGAAAACTATAGTCCACATGCCTACTAGAATAAAAGTGAGGAGGAAGACTACTCTAATGTGTGGTACACCACAATTAGACCAGCTATGAGGCATAAAGCACTTCTAACCCATCTCCTTAGTAATTATCAAAATTTAAAGGCAAATATATGAATGATGCCTTATTCAATGCCACCATGCGATCAAGTGGAACACTTTGAAGGTGTTTGAAACTTAGGGTGAGTTCACAGAGGGTGGCACTCTTTTGCTGAGTCATATTGAGTGTTGTCCTCTGCAATTCACATAGAGCATTGGTATTTTTAAACACTATTACACATCTATGTAAAGTTATTGGATGGATAGTAAAATGAACCAATAAAAATTTAGTGTCAGAGCGACACAAAAATGTACCAAGGGGGTAGGTCGTCTCACTCTCTAGTGGACCCATAACACTTGAGTCTTTTCATAGAACAATAAAATATTTCCACTTGGCAGCACAAAGTGTGCCACCAACCTGTGTGAACTCAGTCTTATGCACTAAATGAATTAGTGCTTTAGCTAAACCCTGCGTTCATGGAGTCATTTTGACCATATCAAGAGTCAATGCCTCTTGAGTGGAGAAAAAGATTTTTGGAAGACAATCCACAACCACATGGCATTTCAATAGGGCATCCAAACTCCTTGAATATAACCCTATATAAGGTCCCTTTTCTAGAAGAAGAATTGATGCATATTATTAAATAATGAGGGCTAATCATAGGAACAAACTGTAAGAACTATCTCTTCATTGTTGGTCCACCTAAAGGAACACATCCAAACAAAGGGTACATGCTAACAACCAAGTTTTGGGTCAAACGGACTAGAAATGTACAAGATCCTACATGTATTATGCTTAGGAAGATTCTATTATGATTGAGACATGCTCTATTTCTTTCAAAGGCACATCGACTCCACATATGAACAAAGAAGGGTTCAAGCATGGGAATTCCCCCCATGGTATATGATCTACAAGAGATCGTAGACTTTGAGATGATGATGGTCTTCTATGAGAGATTGAAGGAATTACCAAGTCATTTGCAAAATTAAAGGGCTTCTTTGAAAGGCACTCAAAGATATATTCTATAAGATCAATGTTGGATTTGACACGTGACTTGCGGCATCAAAACTTATGCAATACAAGCTCTCTCTCCAACCTCGAGTGGATGTGCCACCACTATTGAGATGGAACCAAACGATCTCAAAACTTGCAACAAAACCACATAAGAATGTGAAAAGTATGAATACGATGCATTGCTAAGGATGATAGTATATAGGAGGTGGGAAGTTTTACGAGTGCAATCGTCAAAGAAGATTAGCGAAGGAGAAGACAAAGATGGAGAAGAGAAGACAAAGATAAAGAGAAGTAAGTCTGAGAAGCAGAAGAGCAAAGATACTTGGAAACCACTATTTCTATAACTAATTCCCTCTTTATAATGATTCATTTTTACAAATTATATCAATTTTATAATTTCCAAGAGCATGGGAAAAGACTTGAATGTCACTAAATTTTGGACAGTCTAGATAGCTCAATAAACTAGTAGAGTAGCCCTACAAGTAGCATAAACTTATTTTTGACTAGCTAAGCCATTTTGGTGCGAACAAGGCCCCCATTTTTGTAGATTTTTGCCACTTTGAATAGAGAGCTCTTGTTGGAAATTTCATAACTTATCTTTCTCTCTCATTTTTCTCTTCCATGTTGGCTTTTTGGAGAAGTTCATGGTGAGGAAAGTGTATCCTAAGGGGTTATAGAGGTATGGAGTAGCCTTTTCCTTGCATTGAAGGCCTCATGTGTGTGTGTAAGGAGCTCCAAACTAAATTAAATTCATTTTTTAAATCTATAGAGAAACTATTTTTTCTTTGTAGATTTTTTCTAATTGCAAGCTTGTTGTTGGGGAATTCTTGTGCAAAAAGGGACTTGCGTGTTTGTAGGAGAAGGAAGAAGGAGAAGCTGAGAAATACAGACACGAGCAGTTTCTGTATATAGATTATAAAGAGAAAAATACAATGATGATGTATAGCACAAAGCCAAGGCTCTCTGTGCGAAATGTGTAATCCCAAAGAGTACACAATCAAACAAGGTTACAAGATATCTAAAGTTCTTTGTGCCACCGACCTTCTCTGCACTGGACCTCCACCTTCTCCAAGAGCTTGCACTTGTGCACACCTTGCACTCAAGCTTCCAATAGAGCAAGAAGGATGGACACCTTCTGTCGATGCAAACCCTGCTTCAATGGGACCGTATGCCACCTTGATTGCCTTTCTTAGCACTCCTCTGCACACACACTAAGTCACACTTCTTGCACACTTTGCCTCACCCTTGCTTCTCTGTGTCGCACACTGATTGAGTGTCTCTTGCTCTTCTCACCTAGTGTAGACTATGCTCACCTAGCTTAGTCTAATCAAGAATAATGCATGCCTTGAGTTGAGTGTCGATTCACGTACAGCGCTCCTAATTGAGAGTGTATCTTGGTGCTCACTTTGATGTCCCAAGAATGTCTCAAAATGTGTACAATCAATGACTCCCTATTTTGTCATGTAGTGACTTTAAGACTAAAACAAAATTTTAAATGGGGGGCCATACTTTCACTTTTGCGTACCACTTCCACTTCACATATCTTCACTTTTGCCTTCGTTTCTTCAATATGTGTACCTAAGGGAGGGTTCACCTGAACCTTCCAAACACCTTTAAAACCCTTGAAACTTACAGAAAGACAATCTGCAACCTACATCCACTTTTTGCAAAACATAATCATTGTGAACAAATTGATTGTGCACTACCTATGCATCTTGACTAACTTGACATTTAGTACCTTTGACTTTGATCATATTGACTTTGAATAGTTTGACTTTGACCATTTGACTTTGACTAGATTGACTTTGACCAATATGATTGTTGGGCTCAACATTTGCCCACCACCTAATGGGCTCTCCGTCTAGGAGAGCTAACAACCAAACCATGAGCAGAGAGGTTCACTCTGATACTTGTTTTGCACAACTTCAAAAGGACATTTGAGCACGCTACCAAATCCACCAAGAGCCAGAAAGAACAAGCACTAGGGAAGAATATAATTATAAATTTTGTAGTGAAGAAGCAGCAACTGGAGAATGTAGGGTAGGAAGGAAAGGTTAGGGAGGGCTGAAGGGCTGAGAGGGATAGGGTAAGGAGGGGTAAGGGTGGGGCTGGGTAGAAGGATAAAGGGAGAGTAGTAGGGAGTAGGAGCAAGGGCTCTGGAGAGGGCCAAAATGATAAAATATGAAAGCTACAGAGGGTTCATATGGAAAAATATGAATCATGTGGGAAAATAAGGTGAGAATATACCATGTGGACCATGTGCAAAATAAAAGCATGTGCAAAATAAAATAAAAATAGACCATGTCCCATCAGGTGTGCCAAATTTTGTTGGGGGATTCTTATGGAGAAAGGGACTTTAGTGTTTGTAGGAGAAGGAAGAAGGAGAGGAAGAGAAAAACACACACTCGAAGCTTCTACATATAGATTACAAAGCAAAAAATATAATGATGATGTATAGCACAAAGCCAAATGCTCTCTGTGCAAAATGCATAATCCCAAAGAGTACACAATCAAATAAGGTTACAAGATACCCAAAGTTCTTTGTGTCATCGACCTTCTTTGCACCCGACCTCAACCTTCTCCAAGAGCTTGCCCTTGTGCACACCTTGCACTCAAGCTTCCAATAGGGTAGGAGGGATGGACACCTTCTGTCGATGCACACCCTGCTTCAATGGGACCTTGTGCCACCTTGATTGCCTTGCTTAGCACTCCTCTGCACACACACTAAGTCACACTTTGTCTCACCCTTGCTTCTGTTGATATATTTAGGTAGTGATGTGTGTGAACACACTAGGACCGCCGGGGCACCTTTTTCCCTCTTTAAGAGGTGATGTATTCCGTATGTTGGCTGTTGAGGATAAGTTGGACGGTACCAACTACCCGTTATGGGCTTATATGATGCAACATGTGTTGGTTGCAAAAGGACTGTGGAACTGTGGAACATTGTGCAGGGTGTCAAAAAACGTCCTATCACACCTGCAACTGTTACAACTGCAGGTACTGAAGCTGATGTAGAAGGTGTCGAAGATGGTGATATTCTGCATATTCATGTTCATGCTACGGTTTCTGTTGCACCTACTGTAGAGCAGATTCATTGGGATGGCAGAGATGCCCAGGTACATGCATTGATAGCTTTGTCTGCCAAATGTGCCATTATTCCTCACATTCGCTCTTGCAGAACAGCTAAGGATGCTTGGGATACACTTACCACATTGTACCAAGCTAGGAATGAGGCTCGTGTTGCTTACCTCCGAAAACAGTTGGAGAGTGAGCACATGAATGAAGGTGATTCTATGGACAGTTTCCTAATGAAAATCAAAGACTTGAAGGAACAATTGATTTCTGCTGATGAGGTTATACCAGATAGCTCACTTGTGCAAACCATTTTGAATGGTCTTCTTGATTCATATCAGAGTTTGCTTCTACTATTCGGTTGATGATGAAAGGCAATCCAAATGCCTTATCATTTGAGGAGTTAGTCTCTGTTTTGTTATAGGAAGATCAGTCCAGGCAGAATAGGTCCATTATGCGAGTTGCAGATCAAGCTTTCCTGGCTAGTCAGAAGGGCAAAGGAAAATGGAGCTTTTCAACTAGTAAGCACATTTGAAGAAGGAAGATAAAGATGAGAAGAAATCAGAAAAGCAGAAATTATTTTGTAAGTATTGTAAAGGGAATGATCATATCATAAAGAACTTTCCAAAACTGGTTGCTAAAGAGGCAAAGAAGAAAGAGGCTGGAATGGTTGTTGGGCATACAAGCTGAAGCGTAAACCGGATGGTACAATTGACAGGTATAAGGCTAGGCTTGTTGCAAAGGATTATGCATAGGAAAGAGGCATTGATTTTGATGAGACCTTTGCACCTACATGTTGTATGACTACTGTTCGGAGCATCTGTGCACTTGCAGCTCATCATGGTTGGAATGTACATTAGTTAGACATTAAAACAACATTTCTGAATGGTGACTTACATGAAGAAGTGTATGTTTTTCAGCCCCGTGGCTTTGTGTAGAAAGGGCATGAAAACCAAGTGTGTAGGTTAAAGAAGGCATTATATGGTTTAAAGCAAGCACCGCGTGCTTGGTATGAGAAGATACATGCCTATCTGATTACACATGGTTTTGAGAACACTCCAACTGAAAGCACCTTATATGTTAAGCATGCTAATGATGTGCTTTTGATCATTGTTGTCTATGTTGATGACATGCTGCTCACTGGCCCTATTGAGAAGCATATTGCTGATTTTAAGGCTGATTTGCATGCCTCATTTGAGATGTCTGATTTGGGGCATTTGCATCACTATTTGGGCATTCAGTTTATGCAAGTTGATGGTGGAATGGCTTTGTGTCAAATGAAATATATTGACACATTATTGCAGCGTTTTGGCCTTGAAGACTGTAAGCCTATTGCCACTCCTATGGAGACAGGTTTATGATTGAGTCTTCATGATGCTGGAGACGCATTTGATGCTGTTCTCTATCTAGAGGCTGTTGGATTCTTGATTTACTTATACATTACTCGGCCAGATATTCAGTTTGCTGTCTCACAGATGAGCAAGTTTATGCATTGCCCAGGAGTCAAACATTGGTAGGTAGTTAAGTGCATCTTTCGCTATTTGAGTGGTACCCGGCTACTTGGGTTGTTTTATCCCAAGGGGGGATCACTACCGCCAGATTTGCATGCTTTTTCTGACTCTGATTGGGTTGGTTGCTATGACACTCATGTGTCCACTAGTGGCTTTTGCTTCATGCTTGGTAGCTCATGTATATCTTGGTTGAGCAGGAAGCAGCCTACTGTGGCCACTTCTAGTTGTGAGGCTGAGTATAGGGAAGCTTTCACAGCAACTGTTTAGTGTGTATGGCTCAGATGCCTTATGGATGATTTGGGTGTTGGTCAGACTTCTGCCACCACCATCTTCACTGACAGTCAGAGGGCATTGGCAGTTGCGAGGAACCCTGTGTTCCATGCTCGCACTAAGCACATTGAGGTGCATTATCACTATGTCAGGGAGAGGTTCTCTACTAGGGAGATCAGCTTGGCATATGTGCCCACGTAGGAGAACATTGCAGACCTTTTCATGAAGGCTCTGCCTAGGGAGAACTTTGAAGCTTTTTGCAAAGCTTTGGGCTTACGTCCTTTTGTGGAGTGATTTCCACATTGCTTGGCACTTCCTTATACATGAGTGCCAGCTCCTTGTTCACCGCATCACTCCCAGGGGGGATTTGTTGATATATTTAGGTAGTGATGTGTGTGAACACACTAAGACCGTCGGGGCACTTTTTCCCTCTTTAGGAGGTTTTTTCTCCCCGGCTTGTATATATGCCTATTGCCCTAATGGGCTACTTATCGTTGTACATTCTCTAGTAATACATCTAGTATTGTGTGTTGTGCTCCAAGTTTCTTCTTCTTCCTTGTGTTATTCGCGTGCTTCCGCAGACGTCTAACTCCAACAGCTTCTCTACATCACACACTGATTGAGTGTCTCTTGCTCTTCTCACCTAGTGTAGAATATGCTCACCTTGCTTAGTCTAACCAAGAATAATGCATGCCTTGAGTTGAGTGTTGCTTCATGTATGTCGCTCCTAACTGATAGTGTATCTTGGTGCTCACTTTGATGTCTCAAAATGTGTACAACCAACGACTCCCTGTTTTGTCCTATAGTGACTTTAGGACTAAAATAAATTTTAAAATGGGGAGCATACCTTCACTTTTGCATACTGCTTCCACTTCACATATCTTAACTTTTGCCTTCATTTCTTCAATATGTGTACCTAAGGGAGGGTTCACCTGAACCTTCCAAACACCTTTAAAACCCTTGAAACTTATAGAAAGACAATCTGCAACTTGCATCCACTTTTTGCAAAACATAACCATTGTGAACAAATTGATTGTGCACTATCTGTGCACCTTGACCAACTTAACTTTGATTGCCTTTAACTTTGACCATCTTGGCTTTGATTAGTTTGACTTTGAACATTTGACTTCCTAATGGGCTCTCTGTTCGGGAGAGCTAATAGCCAAACCATGAGCAGAGAGATTCACTTTGATACTTGTTTTGCACAACTTCAAAAGGACATTTGAGCAGCTACCAAGTCCACCAGGAGCCGGAAAGAAGAAGCACCAGGGAAGAATAAAATTGTAAATTTTGCAGTGAAGAAGGAGTAGCTGGAGAATGTAAGGTAGGAAGGAAATGTTAGAGAGGGCTGAAGGGCTAAGAGGGATAGGGTAAGGAGGGGTAAGGGTGGGGCTAGGCAGAAGGATAAAGGGAGGGGCGGGGAGTAGGAGCAAGGGCTCTGGAGAGGGCCAAAATGATAAAATATGAAAGCTAGAGAGAGTTCATATGGAAAAATAGAAAGATGTGGGAAAATAAGGTGAGAATAGACCATGTGGACCATGTGCAAAATAAAAAGCACATGAGAAATGTGCATAAAACATGTGGGTTTTGGCGAAATCTGGGAAAAAAGCTTGGATTTTGTAAAATGAATGCAAAAAATGAGTCCAGAGGTGCCAAGAGACATGAAAATGACCCCAAGTTTGAAAAAAAATGATAATCCGGGGCACAATCTAGAGCCAAAAGCATTTCGCCAATATATATATATATATATATATATATATATATATATATATATATATATATATATATATATATATATATATATATATATATATATATATATATATGTGTGTGTGTGTGTGTGTGTGTGTGTGTGTTCAAAAGCATCCATGGGGGGCATATTTTCAATAGAAAATAAAAAAATAAAAGGGGACCGAGGGGTGTGATGCCCCTTTGCCTACCTCCTTGGTTTTCTATCCAGCCCACCTTCATATATAACTTCTTGGAGGTAAGGTCTAACTTTTGTGAAATCAGTGAGTAGCGAGTTTCAGAGATTTCAAGTAGGCAGTTTTTTAAAAGTAGTGAATTTTTTTGTAAAAGTTTTTTCATATATTTGTGATCTAACCCTTGAAAATTTAGGAAAGCACACAAAAAATTCTAGAAATGGATCAGAAATCACTTAGAACATAAGCCATCGTCTTCTCCAAACATGCATGAAATCATTTACATAGAGAAATCACAATTACTAAGAGGCATTGTGAGGGCCCAAAGAAGACATTGCAATTTCCAACAGGCATGAGAAGGGCTATGAGCAATTGCAACATCCCATCGTGATTAGACATCAAGATTACCCATAGAAATTGGGTCCAAGACATAGAAATTGCCCAAATAAATTGTGATAAGAGACATCACAATTCCCCATTCCTTACGTCTAAGAGAAATTGTTAAGTGAGGCATCACCATCACTAATTTGACACATTGCCATCGTTGTTGTAGGAGATCGCCACTACTTGCAACCATCATGAATTCTTCGTGCATTGGAGCATCACGATTGTCCCGAGGCATTGTGATTTCCCAAGGAAATTGTGTATGTCGAGAAATCGTGTTTTTTTTTTCTCCTTGCTCATATTCCTAATCCTTGTCCCCTATTCTACAGGGTTGTGGAGCCAAATTGAGTGTGGATTCAAATTGAATCTGCAACATTTGGAAATAGAGAAAATCATAAATTAGGGTTTCAGAGGAGGCATCACGCTACCAACTACCTCCCCGAGACTTTATATTGAAAATGGAAACTCCAATTATTCATTTTCATCAATTGCACATCTAAAAGAATGAACAAAACTTCATTTGGACACTTATACCATTATAAGTGAAAATTGGGGATTGAAAACCCTAACAAGTCCATAACACACAAGGGAAAGCACCAAACAACATGAAATTTGACATTATGGACTTAAGGTTCGGACATACACTAGGGAATAAAGTTAAATCCAATAGTCAACTCAAGTCAAAGGAGATTGTGACTCAAGCACCTACTAGGACACTTAGAGATAGTGAGTTTAGCTATTTCATATAGAAAATTAAGAAAAAATATGCCTTTTTGATGAGAAGTGCCAAATTTCAATGAAGAGGTCATTATTAGGGGATAATTTTTGCATTGGATTGATTGTTTTGTTGCGTTTGTACATTTGTGAGCATGGAAAGAATGCTTTTCACATTGTGGCATCACTTTTCCAATTGAAAATTAATTGAACATTGTGTCTATTGTTTTCGATTGAAGAGAAACACGTACACACTCACATTCTCCTCTCAAAATCTTGAAATTCATTTGTTTTTTATTGTACATGCATTTGAGATCCCGAAAAAAAATTCGGACAACAAAATATGTCAAGAGTCATCTTTCTTTTATAAGTAGTTTTTGGCCTTTTAGCCATACACCGTAAATTTCTTGAGTAGTGAGTCCGAGAAAACTTGGGACCATATTGTGGCTTCTTAAGCTATGCAAACAAACCTCATGAATCCTAATGAGGAAGGACCATCAAGTAGAGCCTATCGGACCATTCAAGAATTCCAAAAATTTAATGCATATAGGATAGGTTGAAGTGGTGTGATTGCGATGCACCATGATGGTTTCCCTTTATGATATCTTTACAATGATGCTCTCACAATGCAAACCAGAGCTTCTGGGCAACACGCACAATGTTGTTCACCGACTTGTAGAAATATGTAGAAACTACATGATATACAAGTACCTGACCACAAATTTCATAGGTTTTACAAATGCAATCAAATTTACAGTCTGTGGTTGATCGGACCACTATATGTTTTATTAAAGAATATATACAAAAGTATCTGGCAGCCATTTGACCTTCCACATTGACACTAATGGCAACAATCTTTGACTAAAGGCCAATATGGCCAAAGTGAAGTGTGGGAGAAAACGTAAAGAATGATAAGGGATACTTGAGTGTAAGTATACAAGCTATACCTCCCACTTGATGGGCATGTTATACAATGTATACATAACTGTGCAAGATCATAAATCAAGTAACCCCCATCAAGTGACAATAGTGTCAAAAGCTATCATGTGGTAGAGCTTTGGTCAATGCATCCAACATTATCTTGGGTATGAACCTTCTCAAGGATACTACACCTAGTGGCTAATCTCTAATGAAGTGATACAATGTGCTTGGTCTTTGCATGATAAACTAGATTTATAGCCAAAACAATGACACTCTAAGTATCATTGAGAAAACAAGGTACATGTTGAGTTAGACCCATATCTCAAGGAAGAAGAGAATGCCATAATGCTTCCTTACATGCCTCACTAGCTTCATCATACTCTGCTTCTACATTGGGAACAATTGTACATTTTTGAAGATGAGATCTCCAAGAGATAACACCTCCAACAAAGTGAAAAATGTAACCTGATGTATACTTCAATTGTCTATGCAAGAAACATAATCAAAATCTGTGTAACCAATAATGGATTGGAACTAGATAACCCTCTAGTTATTTCATACAGATCTCATCTGTTAGATCTCCATGCAAGAGTGCACTTTTAATATCCATTTGGACTAGCTCTAAGTTCTCCATTACAATGAATCCAAGCAACATGCATAATGTAGTCGTATTGACTATCAAAGAGAATATTTCCTTGAGATCAAAACCATGTTGTTGCTTAAAACCCTTGTAACTAGGCATGCTTTATAGTTTGGATAAGCACAACCGATGTGAATTTCAAATTATAAACCCATTTACATCGTAAAGCTTTCTTTCCCTTTAGAAAGGTACCAAGTCCCAAGTACCATTCTTGTGAATAGAATCCAATTCACTCTTCATGGCATGCTCCCATTTGACATGATCCTTTGTCTGAGTAGCCTCTTTGTAGCAAGAAGGCCCAACAACATATGTCATCATAACAAAATCCAAACTTGGAACATATCCATCATGTGGATGTGAGGCATGTGCAGAACGTCTCAATGGTTGCTGAACAAGAACATTTGTAGAGTGGTCTGATTAGAGATTCTCCTCAACATCCCTATGTGTAACTTTCTTATGCATGCTAACTAGAGGATTAGTATCCTCAAACACCAATCTTCTCAATTCAAACTTCTTAATGGGTTGTTTATGCATCTTAGACTCATTGAAAATGCCATCACTACTTCTGATCATTGATTGTGTTTCAAGATACCATAAGCAATATGCAAATTGATGACCTCAACCATATCCAAGAAAAATGCATTGCTTTGACTTATAATCTAGCTTTTGCCTAAGATTCCTTGGTATATGAACATATGCTTCACACGCAAAAAATCAAAGATGATCATAATATGGCGGCTTCCCTCTCCATAACTCTCATGCCACTTTCAAACCTTTGGTAGTACTAGGTGAAAGGTTAGTTACATGAATTGCGGTCAACATTGCTTCTACCCAAAATAGTTCTATTAAATGCCATTCTATACTAGGAGCTCTCAACTCTCTACAAATTCCTCTAGACTGACAAAAAGTGATGAAATTCATGTGATGTATACTCACCTCCATTATGTGACCATAAAGCCTTGAATTTAGTTCCTTTTCAATCTCAACTAAAGAAAGCCATTTTCTCAAAGTAGAGAATACCTCATCCTTCAACTTGATAGGACATACTCAAGCTTTTCTAGTAGCATCATCTATAAAAGTGACAAAATAAACAAAACCAAGTAATGAACTTGTGGTCATAGGACCACAAACATTTGTATGAATGAGAGCTAAACAATTTGAAGAGTCAATTTGCATTTTATGCACATTCTTACTTTGCTTTCCATATTGACAATGCTCACAAAATGAAAAATCATAGAAAGATAACACATGTAAGTAGCCAGATCAAGAAAGATTTTCCATTCCACTGTGAGATATTATTGGGTGTGTGTAGAAGTGCGAGACACACACGAGAAGCACACACAACAAGCACAAATGCAACAAGACTCATGGAGAAGACGATGGATGGAATAGCTCTCTCTATTGATCGATGAACTGAACTGAAGTAAGAGCTGAATAATATCCCTAAGTACAAAGTACCACCACATATGAGAGTATCAAGTATGTGGTAACATGGGGAAAAAACCTCTAGCTAGCACTAGAGTAAAAAGTGCCCATGTATAGGGAAAAGGTTCACATCAAAGCTACTCGAGGAACACATAAGTGTAACAAACCTGTGAACACATACAAGGAGTGACAGATCAGCCCCCACAAGGTAACAAGCCTAAAGCTTTGCGAAAAGCTTCAAACTTTTCCGGTGGAAGAGCTTTGGTGAATATGTCTGCCACATTATCTTGTGTAGGCACATATACCAAATCAATATCTCCTGCATGAAGGCGCTCTCTCACATAGTGATAATGCACCTCAATATGTTTGGTCCATGCATGAAACATTGGGTTTCGTGCAACAGCCAAAGCACTATGACTATCTGTGAGAATATGCATAGCAGCATCAATCTCCATGCAAAGATCCATCAATAGGCGTCTCAACCATATACACTCCACTGTCGCTGTGAAAACTGCCATGTACTCAGCTTCACAACTCGATGTCACCACTGTAGGTTGCTTCTTACTCAACCAAGATATGCATGAGTCTCCAAGGAAAAAGCAATTACCACTAGTGGACATGCGAGTATCATAACAACCAGCCCAATCACTATCTATAAAAGCATGCAAGCATGGCTGAATATCTCTGCCATAAAAGAGACCTAAACTCAAAGTGCCTCGAAGATATCTGAACACACGTTTCACCGCTTGCCAATGCTTAGTGCCAGGGCTATGCATGAATCGACTCAACTGGGAAACTGCATACTGTATATCCGGCCTTGTGTTGCATGCATATATAAGACATCCCACAACTTGTTGATAAGGAGAAGTATCAAATGCATCGCTGGAATCCTCAACCGAGAACCTGAATCCTGTCTCAACTGGTGTGCAAACTGGCTTACAATCCTCAAAGTCAAAACGCTGAAGTAGTTTCTCAAAATACTTTGCTTGATGCATAACAATTCCCCCCTCAACGGATACAAACTGGATGCCAAGATAGTAGCTCAAAAGACCAAGATAAGTGACATCAAAAGTATGCTACAAATAAGCCATAAGAATGTCAAGTTTTGCATCACATGACCCAGTCAAGAGTATGTCATCAACATAAAGAACAAGCACTGTAATATCAGCCCCATTTTTGCGTACAAAGAGTGTGCTTTCAATCAGACTACATGTGAAGCCAAGAGCAATCAAGTGCTTATGGATTTTGTCATACCATGCACGTGGAGCTTGCTTGAGACCATACAAGGCTTTATGCAAGCGACAAATCATATGCTCTTTCCCTTTCATAGAAAATCCAAGAGGTTGTTTCACATAAACCTCTTCTTGCAAATCTCCATTTCATGCGTGAAGTAGGTGCAAAAGTTTCCTCATGTCAATGCCATATTGTTGCGCATATCCTTTGGCAACCAATCTAGCTTTGTAGCGATCAATGCTACCATCAGATTTTCTCTTAATCTTGTAAACCCACTTTGTACCAATGGCATTCTTTCCTTTTGGCAATTCACATAACTCCCAAGTACCATTCCTATGTATGGAATCCATTTCTGATTGCATAGCACTCATCCATTGTGGATTGTCACATGCATCTTCAAAAGAAAGTGGCTCTTCATTACATGCTGTAGCAATAAGAGAATAATCCACAAAATTACTTGATGCATAGTGAGAGCTTGATCTTGTTCTACCAAGTAAAGGTGCACTCAATTTGCTGTCCTGCAAGTTTGTTTCAGCCACTTTGACATAGATTGTGCACTCTTGATAGACATGCGTTCATTATGTAAAACATCTTCAATATGTACATCATGCATGGGCTGAATTTCATGCTCAATTTCAGCCATATTTTGATGCAAATGTTCAACCATATGTGGCTGGAAATTTCCAACAGTTTGGACATTTTTTGATTGAAATTTTTTCAGCCATGTTTGGCTGGAGATCCTCTGCATTTTCAGCCCTATTTGGCTGGATTTTTTCAGCCCTTTGAACCTCAGTTGGCTGGTCTACATGGCCATTGTCAAGCACACCACTTTGGAACAAAGGCATGAGTGTATCGAACACATCTTGTGAGCTAACTGTTGGCAGTTTTTTTGCATTCAAGTAGAGGGAAAACTGAATTTTCAGCAAATAACACATCTCGACTCACAATAATTGTGTTCGTCAATGGATGGTACAACCACACGATATCCCTTACTTTCAGCACTATAACCAACAAATATACATTTCTTTGCCTTGTCATCAAGTTTGTGACGTTGTTATGATGGCACAAGAGCATATGCCAAACAACCAAACACACGCATATGACTGACTATAGGCTTATGACCATTCCAAGCCTCATAAGGAGTGATGACTCTCAATGCTTTTGTAGGGAAGCGATTCAACACATAATTTGCACACATGACTGCTTCCATCCAAAACTTATCAGGAAGATGCTTTCCTTTAACCATACATCATGCCATTTCAAGTAGAGTTCTATTTTTACGCTCGACAACACCATTTTGTTGAGGTGTATATGGCACCGTACATTGGTGTGAAATACCTCTTTCACGAAGAAAAGCATTAAACTCATGGGACATGTACTCACCACCACGATCCGTGCGTAGAGTCAAAAGCTTTTGTGAAGAAAAATTTTCAGCCATAGCTAAAAATGCTTTGAAGCAAGAATATACCTCATTCTTTGCGTTCATAGGATACACCCATGTATGGCGAGTAGCATCATCAATGAAGGTAACAAAATATACATGCTTCCCAAAAGATGGAGTCTTGACGGGACCACATACATCACTATGAACAAGCTGTAATTTTCTTGTAGTGTGTGTATGACCATCTTTTGGAAAAGAAGCACGATGCATTTTTCCAAGAATGCAACCTTCACATGCATGCTTTTCAATGGACTCAAATGTAGGCAAGCCAATAACCATGTCCTTCTTTTGCAAGTAGAGAAAACTATTGAAGTTTAAATGACCAAAACGAGCATGCCAAAGCTCCATTTCAGCCATGGAAGAAGTATGAGCAACTAAGGCATTCGAGGTAGCCCTCTTGTATGTATCCATGGGATACAAACCATTACATAATGTACTAGACATCACAATAACATCGCCATTGCTAAAATCATGAAGCATACACTTATCATCAACAAAGTGTACATGAAGTCCAACTTTGGCAATCAACGGAACTGAAATTAAGTTCTTCTTGATACCGGGCACATACAATGCATTTTTCAAGAGAATCACACCTCCATTTGCAGCCGTAAGCTCAATTTTTCCTACTCCAATGATAGGATAAGAGGCATTGTTTGCACACACCACATGTCCTCCTTTAGGTGCATCTTTCAAAGAGGCAAAAAATCTTTTGCATGATGTTATGTGCTTTGAAGCACCACTATCAAGAACCAATCCGAATCAGCCTCACTCACAACCATACATTTAGAATGTAAAGAAGCATCATAATGGCATGTAACAACGCATGCCCAAAAATCTTGAGCCATGTTAGCTTTATCATTCTTTGCAGTTGCTAAATTTTTAGCAATAGACATGCCAGATTCCTTCTTCTTTTCATTGCATTTAGCAAGCTTTCTACACTCATCAATAGTATGACCAGCCTTCCGGCAATATTTGCATCTCTTCTTTTTTTGCAAATCACCATCATTAGAGGAATGAGTGGAAGAGGAAGCTTGAGGCTTTGGTTTTGATGAACCCAAAGCTGAACCATACTTGCTTTTCCCCTTTTGTGAGATAACAAGTGCTTGCGTTCCCTCAATCAAACCACTCCTATTCACTCTAGATTCAACCTCATCAAATGCACACATATTAGGATTTCCTTTTGCAACCAAACGAAGTGTAGTAGCAAAGCTTTGAAAAGATTCCGATAATCCTTTCAACAATGTAGAAATGAGTGATGCATCCGGAGTGATCTCATCTATGTTTGCCAATTGATCTTTCAAGTCCTTAAGGCGTGTCACATACACATCCACTGACTCATTTTCAGCCATACATACATCCTGAAGTTGCTTCCTCAAGTATGCAACACGTGCTTCATTACGCACGGCATACAAAGAAGCAAGAGTGTCCCATGCCTGTCTCGATGTAGAACATGACCGGATGTGTGGAACTATATGACGCTTCACTGAAAGCGCAATCAAAGCATGAGCTTGAGCATCTTTTCCATCCCATCTAAGCTTCTCCTGTGTAGGTGGAGAAGGAGAAACCACTGTACTCGAAGAAGAAGCTCCATCTGTGATAGTAGACTGTGAAGTAAAAAGAACCTGCCGGTCTTCAATCTACATCTACCACTATGTTCCAAAGTTGTTTTGCAACAAGAACATGCTTCATCATGTAAGACCACATCGGATAGTTGGTCCCATCAAGCTTATCTTCAGCTTGAAGCATGCCAAACAAGTCATTGCTGCCCGCCATTTCATTAAGGAACAAGAATGTGACAAAATCTTCACTTCGATGAAAGCTGAAATGAGTGCTGAAATTTCAGCTCACAAACCGTCACTCTTCTATGCTCCGAAGTTGATTTGCACTATGAAAGTGCACGCACGCCGCGATGCGAAAAACCAAAACTTGAGAAGAAGTTGAACCTGCTCTGATACCACCGTTGGGTGTGTGTAGAAGTGCGAGAGACACACGAGAAGCACACACAAAGAGCACAAATGCAGCAAGACACACGGAGAAAACGATGACTAGAATAGCTCTCTCTATTGATCGATGAACTGAACTGAAGTAAGAGCTGAATAATATCCCTAAGTACAAAGTACCACCACATATGAGAGTATCAAGTATGTGGTAACATGGGGAAAAAACCTCTAGCCAGCACGAGTAAAAAGTGCCCATGTATAGGGAAAAGGTTCACATCAAAGCTACTTGAGGAACACATAAGTGTAACAGATATGTGGCCCAAACAATCATGCCATATTCAAGCCATATGCTATTCAGTGATAGCTAATATGTGCTCCTTTTATGATACAAATAAAGGATAAAGTGAGACAACTTTGATTCCTTTTCAATGAACATATTTCCCTTTGATATTTGAAAGGGATGAGCATAGGAAACCACTTTTTAACCAAGGTCATCAAATTGACCAATTGACATCAAACTATGTGATAATTGAGGCACATGTCATGCATTATGCATAGTAAATTTTGAGCCATGAATGATTACACATTCACATCTCCAATCCCAACAACATCACGTTGGTAAGAATCACCAAGTGTCATGGTACCAAGAGACTTTGTTGCACAAGTAGAGAACCAATCTCTATGTGGTGTCACATGGAAAGCATTGATATATTTTGGTAGTGATGTGTAACACACTTAGGAATATTGAGGCATTTTTTTCCCTATTTACGAGGTTCTTTTTCCTCGGCTTGTATATACATCTATAACCCTGACGTGTGACTCATCCTTGTACATTCACTTGGTAATACATTCTGTACTATGTTGTGCTCCAAACTTCTTCTTCTTCCTAGTGTTATTTGTGTGCTTCTGGAGACCTTCAGCTCCAACAATTGGTATCAAAGTAGGTCTCGCTTCATCTAGGGTGTCATCAACACCCCTCCGAACACACTTTTAGAATCTCATGAAAATTTGCGAGTATACTTGGAGCAATTAGGAGTTCAAAATTGCTTGGTTTTAGTGCATGCAATTTGTCCTTTTGTGCCAAGCATATTGTTGATGTTGTAGCATCACAACTCATATTTGTCAAACCAAGGAGAATCTCACAAGACCATGTCACATAAAAGCACTGAGCAGATGCAATGGTGCTTCGTTAGCACAAGATTAACAACAAATTACATGTGACATTAGATGAAAGCATAGTTAACGACACACACAAGCTTAATCACATGCATAATCATGTCACTAATCAACAAACTAACATGTCACAAGCATGAGGTAAGAAAGGAACAAGAACACAAGCACATCAACAAGGCAATAAGAGCTCTCCAAGCACATTCCACAAACTAGCATGATCTCATTATCTCCAAGAATCTTTCCCAAAATGAGAGGAGGTGACCTCTTTATATAAATGGACAAAATACATTCTATGTGGGATTTATCAACTAAAAGGAGAATGAATCTCACTTATTAGTGGCATTCACACACACCTATACAAGAGTGCTTATGAAACTAATTAACAAGCAGAAAAAGGTATAAATGGTGCTGAATAAGAGTAGGATCCAAGAAATATTTTTGTGTTGCCAACACTCCCCCCTCCTTGACTTTGTCGTCCTCGACTAAGCCTTTGCAAGTGTGGAGCTTTTTGTGGAAGATCATGTAAAAGTTCCTTTGAGTGCATAATCCTTGTGTCATTGGAGTGTGTCGCTTTGTTGCTTTTCTTCATCTTGCTTTTTGCATGTTTTTGGATTCGGCCTCCTTTTATCTTTGATCTTTTGCCTCTTGTAGGTGAAAAGAATGTGCTAGAAAATTTTATTTTATTTATTTATTTATTTTTACAATGGTAATGTAAAGATGAAATATGGATGATGTATGAGAACATAATGAAGGAATGTAGATTATATATACATATAGATCAAATCGACTCATCTCTTCTTAGCGCATGTGCATGAGTGTGGACTAAGGGTGCATCGGTAAATAAGAAAGTGCCTATGCACAATCTTATGACGAGACCCTATCTTATGCATACTTTAAAAATGCATACAAAAAATAATGGTGCAAAATAAAATGGATGTTGAGCAAAGTGTTCAAGGATGAGGTGCTGATGAGGCTTTCTTCAATTGTGCAACTCCAATATTCTTCTCCTTTACATCAACCATTGCAATGGATGATACCTTTGTCCACCAACTTGGAAAAAGAAAAAATGAAAAGCAATTTTTACAATGTATGTACATGTGCCCTCTTTGTGCTTGGGTTAAACCAAAGGTGCCGAATGCTTGGCCTTTGGATGAGGCCCTATTTGCATGCATACTTGAGGTGCATCTTGAACATATGTCATGCTTTGGGCAAGGTTGGGTTTGACACCCATGAATGCCACACGAAGAGGTTTTAGGATGCCAATATATCATTGCTTTTCTTGTCGTATAGTTAACTTTGTTAACTAATGCTAATTGTCATCTCTTTATTCCCACCTCAACTACATCCATCAAATAGGAATAACAAAGATTTTTTCTCCTATAGGGTTCTTGGGTTGGACAGAGGTCTGTTGAAACAGAGGCCCTATAGTAGTTTTCCCACACCTTTATATAATTTCCGTTCTCATTGTTCTTCTCGGAATACTATCTCTAATGTTATTAAACTCCATTACAAGATTACACAATCGTATTCAACTTCCAAAGCATAACTAACTCTGTTACTGCCCCAAACACGGGTGCTCTTCCACCATTTCCATTTCATGTTCAGTAGGCGATATATATAAACTTATACAACAATGTCCATTAACATCATTCAGAAGACTCTTATCAACATGTTAACCCCAATTTACTATATGGTTAAATGACGTCACTTAACATCAAATACTTAATGGACACAGATGAACACACGACACCAAGTCAGACTTCAACTCAGTGTAAATCAACACAGAGCGGTTCGGTCGCTGCACCACAAGCAGTCCGAGGAGGATTTGCCATGTGTCTCCTTTGCTGCTAAGTGACACAGACATGACTCTTTTCATATTAATCATTCAAAAAGTTACATTGTTCCAACCCTTTTACAGTGCTTCATCAACAAAATTACAGAAATATTATGAATAAGACTTGAACCATCAGGCAGCCTAACATTGGCATGCACAGTGGACTCGAACCCTAAATACATACTAATCCTCATTGACAATTCCCTGTATATACATGGTGTGGGGTTCTTCAAAACTGTGTTTAATCTTTTTTTGGAGAGCCTTCAACAATTGCTGGACATGTGTAGGATCCAATAAGTGAGCTTCAGGGCTAGCAGAACTAGAAGCAGCCACTTGTGTAAGGAGTTGTTGACTTTGATTTTGTAAAAAGGCTTATGTAAATAGAAATCATTTTTGAGCACCACCTGACAGTGAAGTTGGCTCTCAGCTATCCAGGCGTTTGACTCTCTGGAGTTGATCCTGTTGTAAGCCTAATTACTTCTCCATCTGTTCCATCTGCTGGGTTTGAAATTGAATTGTTTTGAAATAAGCCTGGCACTTTTTCTGTGTGGCTTCGAATTCCTTTCTTAACTGTAACTTGCATCCAATTTCATTATTCAACTCCTGCACCTTCTAGAATTGCTCCTCTTTGGTAGTGTCCAACTTGGCTTCCCATTGATTTGCTTTCGGATGAAGGGTGATGCAAGCTTGCTCCTGATCACTTACTTGAACAGTTGTAGCTTCCAACACTGTACTCATCTTCTTAAGGGCATCATCTCTATCTGCAAATGTTCAGCCTTGTGGGAACAGATCTGACTCTGGAGATGAGCTTCACTAGCTCAAAGACTAATAAGCTCCTCCTGAAGAGGGGCAATATCTACTTCCAGCAGTTCCAATTTATGCTAGAATTCATGAGTAAGTGCTTGCTTTTCAGCAAAAAGTATCCAAATGTTGAAGGGAGGGGGTGAAAGGTAAGGAGACAGCTGAAGAGGGGGGAGAGACTATCGAAGTAGGTGAAGGCCACACCACATCCGATAATTTTGGTGGGGAATTATCATTTGGATGAAGTGTCAGTAGAGGAATTAATGGAAGAAAGGTAGGAAGAGGGGAAGTAATGGGGGCAGAGGAAACAATTGGAATGAGAGGCTGAGCCGGGGCAAGTTGAGGAGAAAGAGAGGGGAGAACAGGTGCATTATGCATTTCTTTTACATCTTTTGATGGAGATGTGAGGCGAGATGTTAGGTCCGCAACCAACGAAAGGAGGACTTCACGAGCCATTTCTGAAAGGGGGGTGGATAGAGAACTAGGTGGGGTGGTATAAACTTCAACTACATCACTAATACCTGTTGCAGTCGTCCGAGGTGCAACAATCTCCTTTTGGGAAAGATGAATATCGGTAGAGATGGGAACAAAGGATGCGCTCGATGTTGGGGAAGAAGTTAAGGCTATGCGACACCGTTTCTTGGGAAAACACAACAAAAATTCATCTTCTTTGTCCACTTCATCCATATGAGAAGAAGTGGTCACAGGGAGAAGAGGAGGACCAAAAACAACATAAACAACATCTCGACCATCGTAAATCATCACCGGCATAACACTTCAAGAAAACATAAATGACAGTGGGCAAGGTGGCATCGTAAAGGACAGACTCAATTAAAAATATGAAGTGATCGGGGTAGAAGAAAAACAGTCAAATAGTCGATCAAAAAAGAACCGAAAGGGGCGAAGGGTCATGGAAAAAAGGGATAATAGATATGTATATATATTACTGTAGACACCGGATTCAAACAGTTCCAGATGGTGGACAATACGTGTGGAGTTTAGAACCATTGATAGGGTTGGGCAAAAGGATGCCGGTAACAGTGGCCAACCAAAATGTAGTGGGACCCAGTTGACCAAAAATACGATAGGGTCCAAACCAACAAAGTTTAAACTTTTCGACTTCACGATCAGCTTTCGCATTATAGAATAACACTAATTGGCCAACTTGAAACACCGGAGTGCGAAGAAAACAATCATGTGTTTTAGCTTGGCATAACTGAATTTCTTGTAAAAGAAGAAAACTTTCCAATCGTTGCTCATCAAGAGACCATAAAGTATCTAACCTTGCAGGGACGAATTCCTGAGGTAACAATTTCTACTCCAAGGCCACCCGTAGACTAGAAACAACCAACTCCATTGGGGCAATGGCCTCCAATCTATGAGCTAATTTAAACAGTGTGCAACCACTAGTGACTTTGTACGTAATACGATAAGCCCAAAACACAACAGGTAAAAGCTGATCCCAATGCTCGGGACAATCTAGAATAAGTTTCTTCAACATAGTGAGTAAGGTTTTATTTGTGCTTTTAGCCAATCCATTAGCGCACGGGTAATAGGGAGTGTTGAACTTATGGATAATATTAAATGTATGCATCAAAGTCTGTAGGAGAGTGTTAGCGAAGTGGGTTCCCAGATCCGAAACAATTTCTAGTGGCAAGCCGAAACGAGGGAAAACATCACGCATTAGCCACTTAGCCACCCCTGAGCGGTAGCAGACCGAACAACCCAGGCCTCTGCCCATCAGGTAGCATAATAGTACAAGTGAAAATGTAGCGATTATTAGTGGAAATAGCTGGAGGGGAAATAAGACCAATGAAATTGAGTCCTCATTTCTGGAAGGGTTACAGGGGTAGAACGGGCTGAAGAGGAAAATAATGCTGCTGCAGGGGCAAGCCCATCTGCTGGCAAGAATCACATGGTTTAACATAAGAATTTGCATCACGTTGTAGGGTAAACCACCATAAACCACTCTGTAAAACATTCCGATAAGTAAGATCCACCAAAAAATGGTCGCAAGAGGGAATCGAATGTGCCATATGCAGCACAGAAGGGACTTCATGAGGAGGAATACAATGGAGGAGAACATAGAATGATTGAAATAATATAACTGACCAACAAGGATCCAAAAATGTTGATTGTAAATGGCAAGTTTCCGCTGGGCAGATTTGGACACCATCCCCGATGGATAACCAGTAGTCAGGAAAATCATAAGAGTGTCATAATAAGAATCAACCACGGGTAAATGATTAGCAGGTGGTGTTGGTATAGTTGTTGTATAAATAGCAGGTGAAGAATCATCAATCCCCTCCGGTGGTTCACCGAAATCCAATCCTGATAGGAAATCAGCAATTGTATGTGCCTTGCCGGGTTGGTGGACCATGTCATAGTCAAACTCTTGAAGCAGCAAGACCCATCGAGCCAAGCACCCACCCAAATGTTGTTGCCGGACAAGGTAGACTAAATCTGCATGGTCAACATGAAAGGTGAATTTTTGGCTGAGTAGATAGTGTCTGAACTTCTTGATAGAATAGATTAAGCCTAAACATTCCCGTTCAATGACAAAATAATTACATTCCATGAAACTAATGCGATGGCTTGCATAATACACCGGTTGATACCATTTATCCTACAGTTGCATAAGAACACTACTGATGGCTATATTAGATGCATCCACAAACACATGAAACGATAGTTGCCAATTCGGTGGCTGGAGAATGGGTGCTTGTGTGAGCAAAGTTTTCAATCGGTCAAAGCTAAGTTGGCATTCATCAGTCCAACAAAATTGCCACGGTGGGACTATAGTCAGGCGCATAAGAGGCATAGTCAGATGGGCAAGCCAATGGAGATGACGACCATGCCATCGAATTTGTCAAACACATCACTTCCTTAGGGGTTGTGAGTGGCAGCACATCAAGAACGACACATACTTTATTAGGATCGACCTGGGTACCTTCTTTGGAGATTATATGCCCCAGAAGTTTATCACAAAGGCACCACAAAAATAGACTTGTGCGGGTTTAAACATAATCGATACTCTCTAAACTTCAAAAAAGAACACCTAAGATGCTGTAAATGATCATCAGTATCACCGGATAACAAGAAATCATCTAAGTATATGCACATAAAACTTGTGAGATAGGGGGCAAAGATTTCTTGCATATAATGTTGAAATGTACTCGATGCATTCCGCAGCCCAAATCACGTCACAGTGCAGGCATAGATGCCCCAATGAGTGATAAAAGCCATTTTAGGGATATCAACCTCAGCCATGCGAACCTGATTATATCCACTGTAGCAATCCAAGAAAGAATACATCTCACGGCTAGCTACATCATCTAGCATACTATCAAGGAAGGGTAAGGGAAAAGGGTCCGACACCATAGCAACATTCAACTTACAATAATCAACACATATGCATAACTATTTATTCTTCTTAGGAACAATCACCATGGGCGAGATCCACTCCGCATGCTCAACAGGGATAATAAATCCGACCTTCAGTAGTTCTTCTAATTCCTCTTTCACTTGCTGGGCATAATCCGGGTTCATTCGATAGCTCTGTTGTTTAACAAGCCGTACATCCGATTTTAAAATTACACAATGCTGATAGATACGGGGGTCCAAGCCCTTCATATCATGATAATCCCAGGCAAAGACATCAAAAAATTCTTGGAGGATGCTAAGCAAATCTTCCTAGAATGTTGTGGCTAGTCCGGCCTTAATTTTTATCGGGTGTGGGCTAGCATCATCTCCTATGTTACAAGTAACGAGTTGATCTTCCGGTACATAAAACTGTCGGGGTAGGTTGAGATCATTGGAATGTTGAAACAAGTGCTCCATGTCCTGAGAGCCTAAAAGATTATCAGTGGCCTTAACAATATCTTGCATGAGTGGTTGCACTATACAGGTCATCGAGAACTAAGTATCTATCACTTGCTATAAGTCAGTGGTTCCCAAGGATAGTAAATCCTGATTAGCATTAAGGAATGCTTCTTCCTCATCATCAAATAACTTCTCGAGCATATGCATAGGTTCAGCGACATAAGATCATGCATGCAAATCACAAGGCTTCATATCATTGAGGGGAACCATGTATTTCTAGTGGTTACATTTAAAAATAAGCTCTTGGGAGGAACAATCTTGCAACACTTTATCTTGTTCTAGCCAAGGTCTACTGAATAATAGATTGTAGTCTAAATTAGATTCGGGAATTTCCATCACTACAAAGGTCATTTTAAACACTCCCCCTTGTAGAGTAATGGGAATATATCATACCAACCCCACTAGGTGAACTCGGGACTAAAAAAATTAACAGGTTCAATATGATTCCATCCCAGCTTCTTACAAATTGCTGCCATGGCAATGTTCACTCCTGACCCACCATCAATTAATACCTGAGATATTTTATGGGTTTTGAACCACACAATGATTAAGGGAATAGCATAATCTACCATAACGTCTAGTTTTGGGTTAATTGTAGCAGTGGCAGGTGCACGAGTTGAGCTCGCCTCAAGCTACTGTTGAAATTGGTACCGAATTCTTGGTACCAAAGTTAATAATTATCCCAAGGGGATGGTAATCAAAGCTTTGAATAAGATGTCCCAGGCAACACTAGAACTACTCAAATCTGATGTTGATTCCGGTGAAATTCTTGACCGAATTGCAACTAGCTCTAGTGTAGATTTTGATGGTCTCGCTAGTTGTTGAGTGACTGGTACAGGATCAGCATAGACTGGCAATTCTTCTATAGCCCACCGAGTTACCTTAGTGAACATCCGTTGCTGTTCCTTTACTCTTTACAAGTCAGACTTCAACTCAATGTAAATCAACACAGAGTGGTTCGATCACTGCACCACGTGTAGTCTAGCGAGGATCTGCCGTGCGTCTCCTTTGCTACTAAGTGACACGAACATGACTCTTTTCATATTAATCATTCAAAAAGTTACATCGTTCTAGCCCGTTTATGACACTTCAACAAAATTACAGAAATATTATGAATAATACTCGAACCATCCAATAGCCTTGAAGTTATTATTTAACTGACACAGGCAAACACACCACACCAAGTCAGACTTCAACTCAATGTAAATCAACACAGAGTGGTTCGATCACTGCACCACGTGTAGTCTAGCGAGGATCTGCCGTGCGTCTCCTTTGCTACTAAGTGACACGAACATGACTCTTTTCATATTAATCATTCAAAAAGTTACATCGTTCTAGCCCGTTTATGACACTTCAACAAAATTACAGAAATATTATGAATAATACTCGAACCATCCAATAGCCTTGAAGTTATTCATAGGATCTCTTTTTAGTTTTGTCTTGATTACTTTTGATCCTTTGGTTGGAAGTGGTCTTTCTTTAAGATAAGGTGTGATGGATCTAAACCATGGATTATGGATTTTTTTGTGAATGGGTTGATTTTGTGCAAGGGATTTCTTTGGTACCCATATCATAGTGCAATTTGGTTGGGCTCCAAGTAATTGCTTGGCCACCCAAATTTGCTTGAAATTACAAGGAAAATGGTTTTTCTTTTTCTTGATGTAAGGGTCTTTTGGGTCTTCTATGTGATTCTCTGGGGAAAAATCCTCCTTACATGGGGAATTCAACAAAGTGTTTCTATACTTTGGATTGATGTGTTCCTCAAAAGATATACTCCTATTGTTCAAGGGATCAATTGCACGTGAGGTAAGGTCTAACTGATATTCTATACATACAACATTATTATGCAATATATCACTAAGATATGTGGTTTGGGATTGATCTAGAGACTCTTCAATACATTTTTCCTTATTACACATAGAATCTCTAGAGTTACAAATGGGTAATGGATCTTCACGACTGACCATAGAAGGCACATCATCTTCCATAGTATTGGTACAAATTAAATGCTTATCTCCGTCTTGATGATCAAAGTGTAGACCATCCTTGCTCATGGATTTGTGAGACGTTTCCAAATTTAGAGGAAGGAAGGGCCCTTCCACATCCTCCAAGCACTTGAAGTCCTCCTTTGCTTCATTATTCAAAGATTTTTGTGACTTAGATAAATCAAAGCGATACAAACAATTTTCATTTACTTCAACCTATGGATCGTTATGGATGCTGCTTTCACTTATATGATAGATTTTATGTGGATGATATGGAAAATCAACAAACAAGTGCTCATGACTGCATGGATTTCAATGAGGATGCATATTAGGATTGTCAAATACATCATGAGTAGGAGAGGTTTCAAAGTTGTCATTAATGAAGGCTCTTTCCTCTTCCCTATATTTTGTGAACCATATGGAACCTAAAATGACATCTTCATGCATAAAATCCAAAACATAAAACTGTTCTATGGAGTGTACCTCATTTACAACCACTTTTGTTTCTATCATGCCTAAACAATCCGAAGAAACACAATTCTGTAGGAAGGATGTTGGAGTACGAGGTCTGCTGAAGCATGCAAACAACACAAGGAAGAAGAAGAAGCTTGGAGCACAACACACAATACTGAATGTATTACCACTAGAATGTACAAAGATAAGTAACCTATTAGGGCAATATGCATATATACAAGCCGGGACGAAAAAACCTCCTAAAGAGGGAAAAAAGTGCCTCAAGAGTCCTAGTGTGTTCACACACATCACTACCTAAATATATCAACAAATCCCCCCTCGGAGTGATGTGGTGAACACGGAGCTGGCACTCATGTATAAAGAAGTGCCAAGCTATGTGGAATCAATCCACAAAAGGAAGTAAGCCCAAAGCTTTGCGAAAAGCTTCAAACTTCTCCCTAGGCAGAGCCTTCGTGAAAAGGTATGCAATGTTCTCTTGCATGGGCACATATGCCAAGCCGATCTCTCCAATAGAGAACCTCTCTGTTAGAAGAAGCATTTTTTGAAGGAAATTCCTTGTAATTTAACATTTTCATGAAGTTGTATTTATCCAAATGATGTAAAATTGAGGAAGAATCTTCCTCATGTATAGTAGAATTATATATATTTTTCTTAGAATTTTTAGAAGCTCTTGAGTGGCATGTTTTTAGACTAGAAGGTAGAAGGACCAAATTTCAAGTGTGAAAAGGGACACTTGAAAAAGTATAAAATATATTTTCTTCTACTTTGTAGAGGTTGGTTGTATTATTCTGATGCTATCCAAGTAATGTGAAGAGCTTCTTTGCAGAAAATCGTGTTTCTACTTCTCATGATAATCTTCTTGATTTGTTGAGTCTTCCTATTGTGAAATCCATGGAATTTGTGAGCTTTTCTTGTGTATTTCTGAGTGAAGTGTATGAAGAGAGGTTAATGTTAGTGTATTGAGCAAGATATGGTAGGAGATCAATGCTGGAATTGGAATTTTTCAGTTTTTACAGAATCCCGATTCAGGTGGTTGGATTCTAACAAAGACTGCAGGAAGATATGGAAGGAAGCACCATTGCAATTAAAGATAAATCCAACATATTGCCCAGTAGCTAGAAGAAGGGATTGGTCAGTATTTTGGGAAAGAAGAAATGCAGGACAAATTCCAACAAAGTGGATGAATTTCCAAAGATTGCAGGACCAAAAGTAGGATCTTGGCCAACCAAGAAATATATGATTGATACTACAAAATCTATCATATCTACATATAAAGATGTAAATGATTCTGCATGTATATTATTAGTCAGAGTCATGAGACTTATAGTAACATCTATAGAGACTTTTACAAACACAAAAGTGAGGACCCTCAATTATATAGGATTTAATTCACCTACAAATGCCTTACTTTTTGATATAAGTGAAAATCCAGATAGAATGTGTTTGATGTCATACTGCAGCAGAACTGTATTTTTGGGAAGTCATTATCTTCAGATTTTTGAGGATGCCTTTGACTATGGTTTCTTTGAAAGAGAATCAGAAACTTTTGGAAATTTGTCAATAGTTACAAAATCAAGACTCACTGCATATGAAGCCGCATGCACAAAATATTTCAAGAAGGATGTGATAGACAGACCAGAAGCAGTAGTTCAATGGAGAAAAGCTTTATTTGAAATGGTGAATAATTTGAATGTCACAGAGAGGAAAAGTCATGATTTGTTATCACAGGTTTATCAAAGGAAGAAGAAGTGAATCTCACTCATCTTTTGTGAGAATCATTTTTTGTCAGGAGCCAAAAAGTCTAGGAGGGGAAGGATGTTAGAAGAAGCATTTTTTTAAGGAAATTCCTTGTAATTTAACATTTTCATGAACTTGTATTTATCCAAATGATGTAAAATTGAGGAAGAGTCTTCCTCATGTATAGTAGAATTATATATATTTTTCTTAGAATTTTTAGAAGAACTTGAGTGGCATGTTTTTAGACTAGAAGGTAGAAGGACCAAATTTCATGTGTAAAAAGGGACACTTGAAAAAGTATAAATGATATTTTCTTCTACTTTGTAGGGGTTGGTTGTATTATTCTGATGCTATCCAAGTGATGTGAAGATCTTCTTTGTAGAAAATCACGTTTCTACTTCTCATGATAATCTTCTTGATTTGTTGAGTCTTCCTATTGTGAAATCCATGGAATTTGTGAGCTTTTCTTGTGTATTTCTAAGTGAAGTGTATGAAGAGAGGTTAATGTTAGTGTATTGAGCAAGGTATGGTAGGAGATCAATGCTGGAATTGGAATTTCTCAGTTTTTACAGAATCATGATTGTCTCATCTTTGTGATACAAGTATTGTTTTGGAAATTTAGTTTATATTTGTAATCTACAGGAAAAATGGCACACTTTAGGCACAAAGATTGTTGAAAATGCTATTGTATAGTTCAAGATAATCAAAACCCTAGTTTTTCCATCTTCTTCTTCACTATTTTCTCAGAAAATAGCTATGGTAACTCTTATTCTTGGATTCCATTAACTAGAAGGGAGTGTGGTCTTTGCATACTTCCAGAATTGACAATTTAATGATGTGTAGTTAATCTTTTGTGCTATAATGATTAGAGAGGACAACTCCAAAGGTTAACAAAAAACACTCTCCCTAACATAATGATAATGCAACTCAATGTGCTTAGTGCAAGCATGGAACACAAGGCCCCTTGCAATTGCCAATGCGTTCTGGCTATCAGTGAAGATGGTGGTGGTAGAAGACTGACCAACACCCAAATCAACCATAAGACATCTGAGCCACACACACTCAACAGTCGCTATGAAAGGTGCTCTATACTCAGCCTCACATCTCGAAGTGGCCACAGTAGGCTGCATCTTGCTCAACCAAGATATACATGAGTGAAGCAAAATCCACTAGTGAACACATGAGTGCCATAGCAACCAACCCAATTAGAGTAAGAAAAAGCATGTAAATCTTGTGGTAGTGATCCCCCCTTGGGATAGAACGATCCAAGTAGTCGGGTACCACTCAAGTAGCAAAAGATACACTTAATTGCCTGCTAATGCTTGACACATGGGCAATGCATAAACTTGCTCATCTGTGAGATAGCAAACTGAATATCTAGCCGAGTAATGCCTAAGTAAATCAAGCATCCAAAAACCTACTGATACACAAGAGCATCAAATGCATCTCTAGCATCATGAAGACTCAATTGTAAACCTGTTTCCATAGGACCGACAATAGGTTTGTAGTCTTCAAGGCCAAAATGTTGCAATAATGTGTCAATATATTTCATTTGACACAAAGCTATTTTGCCATCAACTTGCATAAATTGAATGCCCAAATAATGATGCAAATGCCCCAAATTAGACATCTCAAATGAGGCATGAAAATCAGCCTTAAAATCAGCAATGTGCTTGTCATGAGGACTAGTGAGTAGCATGTCATCAACATACACAAAAATGATCAGAAGCACATCATTTGCACACTTAACATATAAGGTGCTCTCAATTGGACTGTTCTCAAAACCATGTGCAATCAGATAGGCATCTATCTTTTCATACCAAGCACGTGGTGCTTGCTTTAAACCATATAATGCCTTCTTTAATCTACACACCGGGTTTTCACGCCCTTTCTGCACCAAGCCACGGGGATGAAAAACATACACTTATTCATGCAAGTCACCATGATGATGTCAAAGTGCACAAATGCTACAAACAGTAGTCATATGACATGTAGGTGCAAAGGTCTCATCAAAATCAATGCCTCTTTCCTGTGCATAACCCTTTGCAACAAGCCTAGCCTTATACCTGTCAACTATTCAATAAAGCTTACACTTCAACTTGTATACCCACTTAGTGCAAATGGCCGTCTTGCCAAGAGGCAAGTCACATAAAGACCAAGTACCATTTTTCATGATAGCATCATATTCTCATTGCATAACAACCATCCAATTTTCAGAATTTTGTGCATCATCAAACAAAACAGGCTCATTCTCATCCCAGAGACTAGAGGTAGCCATAGCATAGCAATGTGTTGCAAAAGAAGCACTATGAGATCTTGAACAAGTATGGTATGATAGAGGTGCATCTAATTTCTGTCACGCGACATTTGCACCAACCATTTTGGCATAGTTTTTGCCTCCTTAATATGAGCTCTCTCATCAACAAGTGCACTGTTGACAGTCAAGTTCAAGCACAAGGTGCGAGAATGCATCAAAGGAGTGGACACACAAGAAGAAGGAGCTTATACGGAGCTCCAAGAAGCACCTGTCAAACTTTCAAAAGAAATCCCAATAAAAACAATGATTTTTATCACTAAAAACCATTGTAAATACCATTTCACATTTTTACAACTCCATTTTGTTCAAGTCGAGGGGTTCTTGAGCTTGAGGAGTGTTAGAAGTATCTACCTACCAATTTTCATAATTTTTAGACTCCATTTCAGCTCTCAAATAAGCCCCATGTGTGCATGCTTTTGTGCTTCTCACTCATGCACTTGTGCCTTCACTTGCTCACGGTCTTCATACCAGCCCTCATGTTTTCGTAGATTGACATTTATGAGGTGGATCTCCTCACATTGGTACTTACCATTGTGCTAGAGTGACACCAAATTTGGTGCCGTTGCCGGGGAGAGAGCTTCAAGGACGAGCATTGTGATGGTAAGACGTAGAGTAGCAACATTGAAAGGTAAAAAATAGTCATTTTTTGTTCAGTTTTTGATTTTTTTCTCCATCTTCATCATCATCATCATCATCACCATCCTCTCCCATCTTCATCTTCTCAGTTTTGTTGTCATTTTGACTATACATTCACCTCGTTTTTCACTTGTGGATGTGAACAAGAAGGGTAGAGGGAGTTCATAGCTAAAATATTGAAGAAATACTCTAGAAATACTCTCAATACACCAAAATGTGAGTGAAGTATCATGTGCATTGAAACGACCTGCGACAGGTATTGCCACTGTGGTACCGTGAGATTGCATACATATTTTGCATTTACAGGCACACAGGAGTGATAAGGAGGGCATAGGGTGCACATGTTTGCAAAAATTTTTGAATTTGGACTTCAAAAAGTCCAAGTATCATGGTCGATTGAGTTCAAATATTGCGATACCAAAACTCCCTTGTATCACGATACTTGGCAGGTATCATGTATCGGCGATACCTCACTCCGCGAGTATTGTGATACTTCACAAGTATTATGTATCGTCGGGTTGAGTATCACCAGGTCGTGTATCACGATACTTCCCAAGTATTATGTATCACGAAGGTCGGTATCGTATCGTCGGGTCTAATATCACCTATCGTGTATCGTCTCTGATCAAGTATCATATCACGAGAGCAAATATCGTGTATCGTGAATCCACAAGTATTGTATCATGGATTATCTAGTATTGTGTATCGTGGCCAATCCAAGTATCATATTGTCAGAGTCTAAGTATCGCGTATCATGTATCACTAGATCGTGTATTGCGATACTTCCCAAATATCGTGTATTGTGAGGATTGGTATCATATCGTCAGGACTAATATCGTGTATCATCCAAGGACAAGTATCGTATCATGCATCCTCAAGTATTGTGTATGGTATTGGAGCCAAGTATCATATCATCAGAGCTAGTATCATGTATCGTCTGATCGAAGTATTGTGTATCATCAATTTCTTCAGGTATCATGTATCGTGTTGGAGCGAGGTATCGTATCATGAAATTCCAAGTATCGCCAACCTCAAGTATCATATTGTGAGATCAAGTATCGTGTATTGTTTGCTCCTTAAGTATCATTGATACTTCCTAAGTATCATGTATCGAGATCCTGTTTCCCTGTTTTGACCCCTAGGAGCCTGATTTGACATAACTTTTTCATCAAATATCCATTTACACCCGCAGTGGTCAAGTTCAAAGAGGGTTTGTACATTGATAAGGAAGGAACCATGTAAGGAACCATGTATGTGGTTACCAGTTTACCAAATATGATAGATGAGTTTGGAAATATTATTCTTGAGAATGAGATCGGAGACCTAGAGCAAGGAGACCTAGGATGAGAACCCAAGACTCCTCGAGGAAAATGTGTTTTAGCCAAGATAATTACTCCATAATGGATTCCCTAAGATAACAAAAGCATTGAACTATTCTTGAATAGAGAAACGGAGGAAGCCTTTTGGAGATTCAAGCTGGATCAACGTAGCAAAATAGGCAGAGTCATCATCTATGAGTTTAAAGATCTTGAGATACCAGGCAAAGTTGTCTACTTAGATAACACATCTGTGAGAATGTTCTTGGTAATAGAGCATGATAGGCATGCATACACTTGGAAGCGTGAAGGGATTTTCCCTACACCACGATCTAATGTTTAACATGGCCTCCAAGGAGTAGGATCATCTAAGGCTCATGAAAACCAGAGGGACAGGGCAAGAGAGAGACCTGAGGTAAGCTTTGCACACACTATGGATAGAGACAGATAAAGATTTGAAAATGAAAGACCTGAAAGAGAGAGACATAGAGTACATAGGCATCAAAGAGATGAACATGACTTTCCATTGTCTAGACCCCGAGAGTACCCAAGAACCCTTAGACCTTCTCAAGTGGTCAAGATAATGACAAACTACTTTGATGGGTTCGGAGATCCTTATGATCATGTGGCCAAGTTCAAACAAGTGTTAAGAGCTGAACAACTCGAGGACTTGTTCATACAGTTCGAGGCATTTGGTTTGACCCTTAAGGGTACTACCTTAGCTTGGTTTCAACCCCTGAATAGTCGCAACTATCAAGACATAGGTCAACTACTAGAGAAATTCATTGTAGAATTCTCAAAGAGTGGAATCAGGCATAATACATCATCCTTAATCCACAGCTTCAAGCAGACACCCCAAGAAACAGTTTGACTAGCCGGGCAGGGATTTAAACAATACATTGAAAGATGTCCCATACTTGAATTACCTACACAAGAAAACCAGGTTTCCCTATTTTTAGATGGACTTCTAAGTGGGAAATTTAGATCATATGTGTATCTCAAGGAGCCAATCACATTAGATCAATGCTTGAGAATGTGTATTGACATAGAAGACAATTTGGGTGAGGAGTTAGAATTATCCAAACTTAGAGAAAATACATGAACCACACGGCTCAAGATTGTCCATACAATAGGCAGGCTGGTAGAGAAACTTATCAACAACCTTACCAATAGGGTAGGTATCAAAATCAATACCAATAGTCATATTATAGGCCACAACAACAATATTAGCCTCAATACCAACAACAATCTCAAGCACCATATAGGCCACAACCAGTCCTAGGAAATTTTCGTTTTTGATCATATATACACTATTTTCACCTGATTTTTCATTTGTGGCTATGCGAAAGAGAGAAAGAGAGGAAAAGTGTGTGCATCTATGAGTTTCTATGCTTTTTGCGACACTTTGCAAGATGTGTAGGCCTTGACACTAGATTTCTAAGTTCCTGTCAAAATTCTCAAAAAATCAAGAATTTTTGGAGGAAATCACGACTTTTTGGAAATTTCAAAGAATTTGAATTTCATGATTCTTTGGTTTCCCACCTAAAATCACTTATTTTTGAAGAAATCACAACTTTTTGCATTCAAATTTTTGAAAAAATTGCAAATTCATAAGTTTTGGAGAAAATAGTGACTTTTTGCAAGGTGACTTTTTCAAAAAATTGCAAATTTTTGCTAGAAGAAAAGAGTAAGAATTGTGAACTTTTGCAAGGTGACTTTTTGAAGAAGTCGCAATTTTTTGCAAGGTGACTTTTTGAAGAAATCGTGAATTTCTGCAAAGTGACTTTTTGAAGAAATCGTGAATTTATGGATACTTGTTGAGCAAAACATCACGACTTTTTGGCTTTTGGTAATCAAATTGTCTATCAAATAAATTGAACTTTAAAATTGATATAAACTTGGGACTTTTACATGTCCATTGAGAGCCATTCAAGGGAGTCAAAGCAAGGTGATAGGTGCATTACAAGTTTGGGAACGTGTATCCGGAGCATTCAAGTGTGATCAAGGGAGAAGCAACTTGAGGTTGGAATCATTCTTAACCCCCTCAGTCAATTCTTAGCTTAGGCTGAATACGACTAGTACTACTAATTAATTAGGGCTACAATAGGTACAAATCAAGTCTAAGAAAACCCTAATTTCTCATATTAAAGCATAGCTAAGATATCATTGTGACAAAATGTAAAGGAAAAGGACTTAAGTGGATCGATCACATCTCAAATTGCAATAAAGTCAAGTATTCCAAATGTTGAAATTTATCAACCAAGATTATATCAAAGAAACCTATACAAGAATAACTAACTAATTCAAAAGAACATAGCAATGTAGTTGTACTTGGGAGAATTGGGACTAGTAGACAGAGCTTATGAACCTTAGGTTAGGTAGACACCTAGGCAAGGATAGACAAAGCATCAGATCATCTGAAGCTAGTGTCAATCACACAACTAGGTCATGGGCACAACAACTTAGTGATTATCCCTACATGCTAAGTTCGGAAACAAGTGATTCAAAAATGTCTTTTAACATGGAGAGATCAGCAGGTAGCTCATGCACTGCCTATTTACAGACACCTAAAGGTCCCTATAAGACACAATTGAAGTATATTAGGACCAATCGATTAGGTGCACACATCTATGAGGATGGTCTAAGGTGATCAGTTGTCCAACTCAAAAATCCAGATCAACCCTTCGGACTTGAACACCCAGTGGTCAAATTCAAAGAAGGCTCATACATTGCCAAACAAGGAACCATGTATTTACTTACAAGATTACCAGATAGGACATATGATTTTGGAAAAATCAATCCCGAGAATGAGATAGGAGACCTAAGACAAGAACGAAGACCCCTAGAGGCAAATCGGTCTTAACCAGAATACTCACACCAGAATGGATTCCCCAAGATAACAAAAGCATAGAATTGTTCTAGAATAGGGAGGCATATGAAGCTTTTTGTAGGTTTAAGACTGATCAACCTAAGAGAGCAGGAAATGTGATGATATATGAATTTAAAGATCCTGATACCCTTGGAAAAGTGGTCTATTTAGACAACACATCAGAGTGAGTATTCATGGTAATAGAGCATGGCAGGCATGCATACACTTGGCAGGGCGAATTGATTTTCCCTCCACCAAGATCTAATGTTTCCCAAGGTCTCCAAAGAGTATGATAATCCCAAGCTCATGAAACACAATGAGAATGAACGAGAGAGAGACTTGAGGTCAATTTTGCACACACTGTGGGTAGAGACAGATCACGATAAGATCTGTCTGTGGGTAGAGACAGATCACGACTTGAATATGAAAGACTTGAAAGAGAGAGACATAGAGAACATAGGCATAAAAAACATGAACATGATTTTCCATTGGCTAGACCTCAAGAGTACCCAAGAACCCTTAGATCCTCTCAAGTGGCCAAGACAATGAAAAACTACTTTGATGGTTCAGGAGATCTTTATGATCATGTGGCCGAGTTCAAACAAGTGTTAAGAGATAAATAAGTCAAGGACTTGTTCACCCAGATCGAGGCATTTGGTTTGACCCTCAAGGGTACTGCCTTAACTTGGTTTCAACCCTTGAAAAATTACAATTATTGAAATATAGGTTAACTGATAGAAGCATTCGTAGTAGAATTTTCCAAGAGTGGCATTAGGCATAACACATCATCCTTGATCCAGAACTTCAAGCAAACACCCCAAGAAACAGTTCGAATGGCCGGATGAAGATTTAAATAATACGTGGAGAGATGCCCGACACTTGAATTACCTACACAAGCAAAACAAGTTTCCCTGTTTTCAGATGGGCTTCTAAACAAAAAACTTAGATCATATGTATATCTCAAGGAGCCAATCACACTAGATCAATGCTTGAGAATGTGTATCGACATAGAAGACAACTTGGGTGAGGAGTTAGAATTGTCCAAACTCTATAAGGATTCTGACAGCTCTACTAGTCACACCTCTATACTTTTCACTGAGATAGATGAGATAACGGAGCAGGTTGCCAAGAAGCTAGGAGTTCAAAATAGGCAAACACCTAGGGTTGCCTCATTGAAGTGATGCTATACTTGCAGAGGTGACCATATGGCTAATGACATGAGAGAAATGAATGCTCCATATTGCATTATTGAGAGGAAGTACCCAAACCACATGGCTCAAGATTGTCCATACAATAGGCAAGCTATCAGACAAATTTAATAGCAGCCTTAACAGCAGGGTAGGTATTAGAACTAATACCAATAGCCGTATTATAGGCTACAACATCAATATCAGGCACCATGTAGGCTACAACCAATCCTAGGAAACCAAGCACCACCTCCTACCAACGTGATTCCCATTAAGTGTGCAATGGCAGAGAAGAACCCCAACAGAGCATTGGTGTCGATGACCCCATTGGCCTCAGAAAATGACCCTCATGTTCAAAGTTTTGACTACATCCATGAAGACAGTCCACAAGCTTATTACATAGATTCATCTGAGCATAGTGAGACTTATCCATATCACTATGAAGCACCACCTATGGAACCAAATTGGGAGCCAGAACACTCAAATGTCATGTATATGAATCCTAACCCCAGGCCCCAATTGAGACAAATGAGACCACAAGCCCTTAAAGAACCATGTTTTAGATGCCAAGTCGACCATTTCATTCGTGAATGTCCCCACCCACCAGCTCCGAGACAAGGACAAAACATCACAATACAAGGATTTTGTCTTGAGTGTGGCAAATAACATCTCCTGAGAGATTATCCAAGGAACCCCTATAGTGCACTCAAGGTTACACCAATTAATGTGGTATGATTAGTGGTGGATTTAAGTTCAAGTAGCATTAATGAAAATCCTATACAAGCAGTCACTAGGGCACACGCTTTACAAGAGGCTAAACCAACTGAACAATCAGAGTCAAGAGAAGCAAGAGAGCCTACTAAGAGGAAAACAAGAACATGGAAGGATACCAGGGAAAAGGCCAATTGTAAGTGAGCTAGAAAGTTATCTGAACTAGAAGAAAGCATGAGGGATGCAAAAACAAAAATAACAGACATGGCATCTCAAAACCCCTCATGTGCCAAAAATCCATCCACTCCACTTCATCCCACCCCACCACCCATTGTAAATAGACCACAACTAGGGTATGTTCTCGTAGATCCAACCCCACAAGTCTTGGACATGATGTTCAAGGCATACCAAGCTGGATTTCAAGAAGGACCAACAACTGCAAACCTAGACAAGGGTTACCCTAGAGCAGATTTAGAGATCAAACGGACAAAAATATGCATGAAAATGGTATAACGAGCTTAAGCTATGCTCGAGACCAATCAAATGTCCAATCAAAAACATTCTATCAAATCGGGTTTGCATTTCTAGGGCTTATTAGAAAGATTAGAGCAGTAGGTAAACAAGCCACATGTTTCTTTACCTCCACAGGCTCAACCTATTGTTGAAAGAGAAAGCTCACCACCAATGAAAGATTATGTTCCTGATTCTATGGATGGTGGAACACCTCTTTCAATTCAACAGTACTCTCAAGAGTTCTTGCGGGAAGAGAAATGGGCCAAGGAGAAGGTTAATCCCCCTCCTATTCCTGAAATTGATGATCTTGATGATCAATTTCCCCAAGACATTCCATCTATTTATGGAGACCAAGTAGAGCAACAAGAAGACAAAAGATTAAATTTTGAATCTAATTCTTTACAAGAGTTTCCACAATTCACAGGCCCATGGGAATCTGAATCTCTTCAGATAAGAGCTCCCACAATATTGATAAGAAATGAAGAATCAGTGGTTCCAAGAAACGTTGAAGTCGTGAAGATCACTATGGTGCAGTGTCATCTCACCTTAGAAGAGCTACTTGAAGTAAAACCTGAGTTGTGGAAACATGTGACAAATGAGATTCTAGAACTTGGTTCCAATATGTCTGTAGAGGGACAATCAAGCAAAAAGAAAAGAAGAAGAAGGTCCAAGTCCAAAAGTGCGCAGTAAAAGATAAAACATCAAATGATTAAGGACCACTCTCTGCAGGAAGCCCCGCAGGGGCGCAACACCCATCTCTGCCCAAAGCCCCGCAGGGGCACGCACCAGGCTACAAAGCTAAACCCCGGGGTCCAGAGGAGTGGATTTTTCAAACATCAGAGTAGGACCAAAAGTTAAAAAGGGGTAGAGGCTGAAAAGTTGAAGAGGGTGACTAAGAATAGCACATTCCTAGTCACTGGTGGCGTGCGTGGCAACCCGAGTCAACAGGCAAGACAACTACATCAGGCTCTCGAGTAGTAGAGCTTGAATCAAGAAGGCCATCGAATCTGCATGTCTGTTTAACTGCAGACAATACTGACCAAGGGGAGCGTGCAGTGGAAAAAGATGAAGCGCCTCTAAAACGTAATGCAAGATCAAGAAGCACACAACACTACCCACGGGACGCGTTCGCGAAGCAAAGTCTGTCAAGGGACGACAGAGACGAAGAGGGGGAGAGTGTTGCAGAGCTAAAGAGCACAGAAAGCAGAGAAAAAAGACGGGCCCCAAAATTTTTCCGATTTGGACACCCAATTTTTTGTAACATAACCACTTTTGTACATATTTTCCATTGTAAATGCACTAGAGGAGTCCTCTAGATGCATCCCCTCAGAAGATTAGTGAATTACCCATGTATATTAGTAGGAAGTTAGTATTTTAGTGAATAAAGTGCCGGTCTCTTGTGTGAAAGGACCAAACTTAGGGCACTAGTATATAAGTCAAAAGTGACTCATTGTAAAGGACTTCTTGTCATTGTGAAGAGGAGCACTTCTGAAATTTCGAGTTTGCCTCTTTCTTGCTGATTTTGATCTTCATTTTGCTCATGTATGTGTGTGTGATGCTTGAAATGCAAGTGTAGGACTGTTGTCTACCCCTTCCCCCTTGTTTTGAGTGGCTGTAGTGCGTGCGTAAGCTAGGAGAAGCAAAAACGCGGGTGTTAGTAGTTCCCGTAATTCACTGTTTCTGCCATAACTTGCAGCAGAGTGGTCAGAATTGAGTGAAACCACCACCTTTGGATTCGTCTCGTCGAGAGCTTCGAAACGAGTACCCTATTGTCTATGTTCGGAGCTCTGGGCTAGGAGAAAACCTCAAAAAACCAAAACTGCTGAAAAGAGGCTTGCGGCAACACTTCCAGTTTTCAGTAGGTGTGGGTAGTATTAGTCTTTTCTCATGCTTGAATAGCTAACTCACTTCATTTTCTATCACGTGTGCACATGTCTTCATACACTTGGTAAGTCACTCCTTAGGATTGATAATTAAATGTGTGAAAAGAACTCCACTATATGCACTTGTATGGCAATCGAGGTATAGTCTCATTGGTACAAGTCCTTGAGTCATTGCAGCTCAAGTACACACGTTTTTGGCGCCGTTGCCGGGGAAAACACTCAACCAAGGTGCCTTTGTGATGGTTATAGACCGAGTGTGATCGAATCGTACTTGTAGACGCAAATTCGCCCATTGGCAATTAGTCATTCACTTCAGCACTTGTCACTTCTCATCTTAGAGGTGTGTGTGATAAGTTTTAGGTTTAGGTGTAGGAGGAGGGAAGAGAAGGAGGAGTTAGGGTTAGTTTAGGAGAGGAGTAGAGAGGAGAGGAGAAGTAGGAATAGGCAAAAAAAACCAAAAGATTCACCAAAAATAGACCAAAATTTCAAGTTCTGTCCCAAAAAGTATAAAAACCCAAAAAATTGACTCATTTGACACTTGCTGGAACTCTGGTATCGTGAGCGACAGCGACCGGTATCGTGGATCTGGTATCGTGCGTTCGAGGCTGTTTCAGTGAGAGTTTGAACCCAAAGGGCAAGCTAGAGCAGACAAAGGTGAGTCCTTATCAAGATCATTCACTCAAAGCACTTGAAACATGCACAAAACGTGATTAAAACAGTGCGCAGTATCGCGGGGGGGGTAAGGAGAAGTAATTTCTGAGTTGTTGTGTGATAGAGAGGCCTAGAAGGGAGGAGGAGTGTAAGAGCGGCAAGGGGGTGAGAAAATTTCCACATTTTCTTGTGATTTGGCTTGAGTATCGCGATCGGTTGAGTTCTGGTATCGCGATACCAAAACTCCCTTGTATCGCGATATTCGCCGTCAGTATCGTATCGCTTGATACCTAACTTGGTATCGCGATACCGCACTGGTATCGTGACCCTGAGTTGGTATCGCGATCGCACAATTGCGGTAGTATCGTATCGCTGGTCATCGACCCTGGTATCGCGATACCATTCTGGTATCGTGTAGCCAAGTCGGTATCGCGATCCCGCTTACTACAGTGATATCGTATCGTCTCCCACTAAGGACAGTATCGCGACACCATCGTGAGATCGTATCGTCTAGGGTCTCTAGTATCGTATCGTGGTGTTCCTAGGGAAGTATCGCGATACTATACTTAGTATCGTATCGTCGAAGTTTAAAGATCGTATCACGACACTACTCAGGTATCGTTTCGTGCACTCACTTGGACAGTATCGCGATACTGTCACAGGTATCGTATCGGTCAAATTCGGTGGTATCGTATCGTTTCCTCCTAGAGTTAGGTATCGTGAAATCACACTGGTATCGTATCGTCATAGTTCCAGTATCGTATCGTGTGCAGCAGGGGTATCGTATCGTCTGCTTCCCAAAGTAGTATCGCGACACCACACTGGTATCGTATCGCCTCTGTGCCTGGTATCGTATCGTGGGCATGGTCTCGTATCGTATCGTGTGATTGTCCAGTATCGTATCGATTGGATTCTGGTATCGTATCGCAGTCAAAGCAGTATCGCCGAGAGCAGTATCGTCAGGAAGTGGTATCGCCGAGATAAACCCTTTCTTTAGTCAGACACTTTGAGCCTTTAGGAGAGCTAACCAAGGGGAATCGAAGAAGTATAAAGAGAGGCCTCAGAGAGTGAATGAACTTGAGGTCAGGAAGAGTTCTAGGTAGTAGAAGGAGTGTCATATCCTCAGTAGGGAGTACAGCCCAGGCTAGTCATCACTCAGTCTACTTAGAAACTTCCAGTGACTCGGAAGAGGAGCTACTTATGGCTTCAGAAGACATGCAAGGACCTACACCAGCAGGAAATTTCATGACTACTGTTGAGGGAGATTACCGTACCTCCTTACAATATGTATCCACAAATGCCCAGGAGATTCCAATCTACCTGGATGGCTTAAACAGGTCCGTTGCCAGAAGGGCAACAGCACAAGATGTCACCATCATACCACGACCAGCTGTCAAATACGAGGGAGATGCTTACATTGACAAAATGGGTCACATCTACATAGTAACTGAACTTCCGGAGAGGATCAATGAAAGAGGAGAGTTTGTGGATCCCAACAACTCTGAAGAGTTAGTGACCACCCCTAGAGGCAGATCACAAGTATCACGGGTCTTGAGAGGAGACTTGATACCTCAAGACGACTACTTGTTGGAAGTCTACATGATTCACGGAGCAGACTTATTGCTTCAAACTGACGTACCTGTTCAAGGAATAGGAGAGAGTCCCATGACATTCTATGAAAGACCCAGATGACGAAACTAGACTCACTTACCTAGATAAGAACCAAAGAAGATATTGGCCTGTAGGTGCCCTAGACAGGGCTCGGCTGAGATATATGGGTGCGCCTGTATTTCCTCAGAGGGAGCAGGCAACTACCTCACAGAACCCTTTTGGAGATCAACAAGAGACGGAACATACCACATCAGGACAGACCAGTCAAAGAAGTGTGCCCAACCGTACTCATGTACAGTTTGCAACTCCAGGAGTGCACACACACAATCAGACCCACACAAGGATGGGGAACCATTTCCGACCACCGGTCAGACCACGACCACCTGTGGGAGGGCAGCCAGGAATGCCTCCATTACGACCAGCTGCCCCAGTCTTCCCTGTAATGCCCAGACCGCCTAAACCAATGAGGAGATTGAGACCAATCCAAGTAGCTAAGTTTATGAGAAACCATTATGATGGATCAGGGGAGCCATATGACCATATTGCCGAATTTAAACAAGTTCTAAGAGCAGAACAAGTAGAGGACTTCTTTGTGCAGTATGAGTCTTTTGGACTCACCCTCACAGGAACAGCTCTAACTTGGTTACAACCTCTAGATCCCAATCGATTTGGAAACATGGAACAATTCTTTCAAGAATTCATCGGAGAATTCACAAGGAGAGGGATTAAACACAATTCAGCTTCTTTAATCCATAGCTTTAAACAAAACCCTAAGGAAACTGTGAAGACTGCTGCCCGAAGATTCAATCAATATGTGGATAGATGCCCAGTGGCTGAGAGACCGACTCAACAAAAGATGATTTCATTGTTTTTAGATGGACTCTCTAACGGGACCCTAAGAACCCTAGTGTATGTAAAAAGGCTGCAAACATTGAGTGATTGTCTTCAAGAGTGCATCGACTTGGAAGATAACCTTGCGGAGGACCTCAAAGGTACTACCGACCTCACAAAATCAGAAGACTCAAGAAGCACTGTTACGTCTAATTCTAGTAATGTGGAAGAACTAGCGGAACTATTAGCAAAAAAACTAGGAGTCCAAGGACAGAGAGCTTACCAATATCCAGCTCAAAGAGTGCCTATGTTGAGGAGGTGTAACTTATGTGGAGGAGAACATCCCACACACTTGTGTACCAGAGGAGGAGCCGGGGCACAACCAATGTATCCACACAACAGACAGCAACAACAAGGAACTTCTTCATACTGCCACATCGAGCAAAAATATACCAATCACACAACTGAGAACTGTCCCTTTAATAGGCAAACACGACCTGTTAATCCACCCCAATACCGACCTTATGGATACCCACCTAGAGAGCTTGGTAGGGAGATGCCTAGATACAACCAGTATCCGGTAGGAGCACAGAGACAATACGAGCAAGCACCGTATCCACCACCACAACCAGTGTTGGGACCCCAACTGTCACAACCTCAACAAGTTGTACCTGTGAAGTATACTCAACCAGAAGAAAACTTGGAGAGAGCCATAATACCAGCTTCAATAGCGACCAATGTAGAATCAACCAACCAAGGGTATGAACCTCCGCCAGGAGAGTACTATCCATATGAAGCCAACATGATGGAATATGAGCCAGCATATGACATGGCCTATTATGGATATGAAGGATTTGATCAGAATTATGGAGCGGAAACTGCAACTTTAATGTACACAATGCCCAAAGCACAACAACCATTGAGACCTCCCATTAGACCACCAGTGCAGAGAGGACCTTGTTATAGATGCGGAGGGGATCACTTCATTCGGGAGTGTCCTCGACCTTACAACCCTCCACCACCCAGGATTTGGGAAGGATATTGTAGTGATTGTGGGAAAGAACATCTTTTTCGAGATTGCCCTAAGAACCCTGCAAAAACTCAAGGTCCTGCACCAATCAATGTAATAGAGGTCATAGAAGAATCTGGAAGTGATAAGGAGTACACGGTACCGCTGAAAGCTATTACTAGAGCTCAAGCAAAACAACACACAGGAAAACAACCTGAAGAGAAGCTAGAGAACAGTAAAACAGTAGAACCAAACATTCAAGTAGTCGGGGATTCAGAAAACTCATGTGAGAATGCCCAAAACACCAAAGTGCAAAAATGGAAAGAAAGACGAGAAAAGCTCAAAGAAAAATGGGCAAGAAATAAGAGCCAAGACAGCAGGAAACAAGCGAAGGATTCTAGAAAGCATAGTACACAAAAAACACATAAGGAGATCTCTGAAACACCACCAACTAGCTCAGAGGAAAAGAAGCAAGGATCAATTCTAGCGGACCCAAAACCCGAGGATTTGGACATGTGGTTAAAAGCATACCAAGCTAGAATCAAAATGGGACCGAGCCTAGAGCAACATGAAAGACTCTACCCTCAAGGGGAATTAGAGAAAGAAAGACTGGCGATATGTAAAAAACTCATAGAAGTAGCTCAGGCAACTCTAGAAAAGACTATCCCAATTTTACCTGAAACAAGGATCGCACAGGAACTATACGAAGAGTGCATTCAACCTAAGGATAAGGAACCTAGAAGGGAAGATGAACGAAATGAACGAATGAAATTTCAAGGGGAACAGGTATCCATAATACCCGACCTAGAGGAAGATTGGTCCAAAGACTTGTGGAAAAGAATTAGAGAAGAGCAATGGAAAAAGGATGGAATCAGTCCACCTCCTTTTGAGGAAATAGTGGGAGAAGATAGTCACCATGATCATAACCTAGAGGAAGCATATGAGGAAGTGTCAAGGTTTGATAAAGAAAGAGAGGAAACCATGAGCATTTCAACGTTGCCTAATTACATGGGAGAATATGAAAGAGAGTCTATAATAATACGAGCACCCACAGTGCATGGGAAAGAAAAAGGAAACTCAGAAGAGAGTTCACACAACCTAACAGAACTTAAGAAAACAAAGGTGCAATGCAAATTGACGGTGGAAGAATTGCTTCAACTTAGACCACATCTATGGAGACAGCTAGCAAATCAAATAGAGCCACCAGCAGAGAAAGGAGAAATGAAAGGAAAGGAAAAAGAAAACCACTCCACAATACAGGTTCCAGTTGATAAAGTAGGAGAATTTAGTGAAGGAGATGAAGGTAATACGTGCTTACCTGTCACCTACAATGGGTACATGACCAAAGCCATCTTAGACACTGGAGCTGGAGTAGGAATTGCAACGAAGGAAATTTGGGAAAAGTGGGGTAAACCAGCCTTACGACCCACTCGCATGAAGCTACAATTAGCAGATGGACATGTAGAGAAACCCTTAGGAATATTGGAAAGAATCAAACTGACCACTTGTGGAGTAGAGTTTGAACACACATTGGCCATATGTAAGTTCCAAAAAGCAAACAATTACGAAATGATATTAGGACGACCATTCATGCGACAGATGCGAGTAGTACAAGATTGGGGCAGAGATTCATTATATCTCCAACAGCAAGGGAACACTACCAAGATAAACCTGCACACATTCGCTTATAGGGATGTCCCTCCATTACAATGGAATCCAGTCCACAAAGAGGAAGATGACCTATCCATTCACAGTGCTGGATCAAGTAACCAATCTTGGATGCACGAGGATGCCCAATTGTGGATGTGCAAAGAAGCCAAGAAGGAGGAGTGTAAAAAACAAATGTGGCCAATAGGGCATCCTAATTATCGATCGATAGAAGACCCCGACTACATGCCTCAAATTTTTCCAGATGAACTCTTTGAACCACATGGCTGGATGGAAATCCTAGCCACATTAGACGTTTGCGTGAATGAGGAAGTCTTGACGATGAACGACTGTATAGACGAGGAAGGATATGATGTGAACCTTTACATGGTCATTCTCCAAGAAGTAGAAGCAGGAGAAATTGTAAAAGAAGAGTGGAAAGAAGAATACGAAAGCATAGAAATGGAACCAGAGTTCGACTCTGAAGAACAATATTTAGAAACTATGCAAAAAGAATCAAAAGACAAACCGACGGAAGTCTTAGCAATTGAGACCATCCCAAGAATGCACGAGCATAGAGAGGACACAAGTAAAGTGGAACCTGAACCAGACCACTTCGAAGTTCCAGAACATTTTAAAAGATATGAAGTGGAAGAAAGGAAAATAGCAACTCAAATGCCTAAACGAGAAGCACGAGATGGAGAAGCCTATGATAACAAGGAACAAACCAAAAAAGTGGTTGTAACGATAGAAGAAGGAGAAGAAAGATGCACGTATATTGGGAAAGACGTATCAGACGAGGAAGAAGAGGAACTCATCCACCTTATCCGAGAATATCGAGATGTATTTGCCTGGACGTACAAAGACCTTAAGGGTGTAGAACCTAGCATATGCGCTCATCGAATCCCTATGACAGCAGATGCGAAACCTTCTAAACAACGCCCTTACACGTATAATGAAGTTTATGCAGCGAAAATAAAGGAAGAAATTGACAAACTACTAGCGGCAGGGTTCATATACGAGATAGAACACACAGAATGGGTATCGCCACTAGTAGTAGTGCCCAAGAAAAACGGAAAGCTAAGGGTGTGTATCAACTTAAAAAAAGTAAATGCAGCAACTATACGCGACAGTTTCCCTTTACCCATCACAGACCATCCTTTGGAAAGAGTTGCCGGCAAGGAGGTCTATAGCTTCTTGGATGGATTCTCTGGTTATAACCAAGTAGCTATTGCAACTGAGGACCAGCATAAAATCGCATTCGCTACTGAATGGGGAATCTATGCATTTAGAGTGATGCCTTTCGGGCTCACTAATGCGCCAGCCACCTTCCAACGACTGATGTGTCACGTATTCAAAGAATTTTTAAGGAAAAGTATGGAAGTATACGTAGATGACCTTTGTACCTACTCAAATCAACGACCGGACCACATACCGGAACTGAGAAAGATATTCAATAAATGTAGACAGTATAGAGTTTGTCTGAACCCAGAGAAATGTGTCTTCATGGTACGACAAGGGAAAATCCTAGGACACATTGTCTCAAGGAACGGAATATCTACAGATGAAGACAAGATTAAGGTAATTCTAGATTTGCCAAGACCTAGGAATGCAAAGGAAGTGCAAGCCTTTATGGGACACTGTGGATATTACCGTAGGTTTATTCACATGTATGCCATAATAGCTAAGCCTTTATACGGTCTATTGACTCAGTTCACTTGGACAGACGAGTGTGAGAAAGCCTTCAACGAGCTTAAGAAACGGCTGAGTACAGCCCCAATTCTGAAATCACCAAATTGGAGCAAGCCTTTCCATATTCATGTTGATGCTTCGAACTATGCCATTGGATGTATCCTAGCGCAACCGGCTGACGAAGGGAAGCTTAATCATCCGATTGCTTATGCGAGTAGACAACTGAACCAAGCAGAAAGAAATTACACTACTACCGAAAGAGAAGGCCTAGGTATGGTCTATGCAGTGAAGAAGTTTAGACACTATCTCTTAGCCAACAAATTCAAATTCTTCATAGACCATCAGGCTTTGTTGTACTTAGTCAATAAGCCTTGCAACACGGGAAGGTTGGTACGATGGTTCTTATTATTGATGGAGTTTGACTTTGAAGTGATAGTCAAAAAAGGAAACACACACGTAAGAGCAGATCACCTTTCAAGGCTAACGCATGGAGAACCACCTAGCGGAGTACCGGATGAATTACCAGACACGTATTTGTTTAATCTTGAGGTATGTCCAAAGTGGGCGGAACGACTAATTCCTATACTCACCCATGGCCCTCAACACTCAATAAATAAGGATAGCAAAAAAGAGATTCTTCAAACAAGAAATTTACACATTGTTGCGGGAAGTATGTATTATAAGGAACCCAACGGTGTCTTATTAAGATGTGTCGAGGAGGACGAACAGAAGCAATTAATTCAGCAAGCACACGTAAACAAGTGGAGAACCCATCAAGGGATACACGGAACAATTCGAGAATTAAAAAGATTAGGGGTATATTGGCCTGACATGCCCAAGAGTGTTCATGACTACCTAGACAACTGTGCAGAATGCCAGGAGCAAAGTCCTGAGGATCACATGTCTTTACCCTTTTCGACCATAGCGCCTAATTGGAGCAACTCATTAGTACAATTCCTCAAAACAAAAGAGCACGAAATAGGAGCGAGTTTAGCAAGAAAGCGATCCCTAGAAGAAATGAGCAAAGATTATGTGATAATGGGAAAACAGTTGTTCAAAAGAGGAAAAGACAATCAACTCAGATTGTGTGTGCATGAAGGAGAATATCTTCCCATATTAGAGATGGCTCACGCAGGAGCTGCTGGAGGTCATTTTTCAGCAGACAGAACTGTCAAGATGATTCTCTTTGCAGGTCTGTGGTGGCCAACTCTACATATGGATGCTGAAACATATGTGAGAAGCTGCGAAACATGCCAGAGAGCGAAATATCCCGTTCGAAGAGACGACATGCCTTTAAGACCCATGGTTTGTGCAAGAGCGTTTACCAAGTGGGGAATTGACTTCATAGGACCCATCAATCCACTAGCCAGAGGATCACATGCAGAATACATCATAGTAGCCACCGATTACCTGACTAAATGGGTAGAAGCCAAGGCTACTAGAAAGAATGATGCTCAAACAACTGCAAAATTTCTCTTTGAGCATATTTTCACGCGTTTTGGATTACCTATTGAGATTGTGAGTGATCGAGGAACACACTTCCTAAATGAGGTAATAGAATCACTTATGAATGAATTCCTAGTAATCCATAAGAAATCTGCCCCATACCATCCCCAAGCCAATGGTCAGGCAGAGAGTTCCAACAAGGTAATGTGTACCGTATTGACAAAGATTGTCAATAATGGAAGGTCAGATTGGGACAAACAATTGCATCATGCAATTTGGGCCTTCCGAGTAGCATATAAAACGGCTATTGGAACTACACCTTTTAACCTAGTGTATGGGCAGAATGCAATTCTACCAATAGACTTCTTGGTACCAACGCTGAGAGTAGCTCAACAATATGAATGGAACTGGCATGAATTATCCCAACAACTAGATCAAATCGAGAAGTTACATGAGACTAGATTGCAAGCGGTAGCAGGCATTTATGCTGCTAAACGAAGACAAAAAGCATATTATGATGCACATATAAAAGACAAGGGACTCAAAGAAGGTGATTTAGTCTTAGTGTACACCCTAAAACAACATGCCAAGAAATTACAAAAACGCGGATATGGACCCTTGATAATCAATAGAATCTCAACTAGTGGGGCAGTCAATCTAGCTACCCTAGACGGGGACATTCTTCCCAACTACATCAGCGGATGTAGAGTGCGAAGATTCATGGAGCCTTTGACTGATCAAATGTTAGCACGATTATTAGGTGCCCAAAATAGGAAGAAGGAAGAAGAACGAATCAGAGAGGAAGCTCGACAAGAAGCATTAGAACGAATTAGGAAACGGAAAGAATGGATGAGGCAAAGAGACGAACGCCATCTCCAAGGTGAAGAACCTATCCCTATGGCTAACTATCGAGTCAATAACCCTGATACGAATGGTGTGTACAACGCACAGCCTTACTTAAACCTAGGGATTGGAAGAACCGAGTATGCTTTGATAGACGCTCTAATCGACTCAGGAGCAGGACTTAGTTGTGTACGAAACAAGGTCATAAAAGATCAGCAGTTGAAGGTGAATCCCACAAGTGCACGATTGATAGGAGTGGGAGGTCAAACCCTAGAATGTATTGGAACGACAAACATATCTCTACACATAGGAAATTCCTCCATGAAACAGAGAGTGTTAGTCTGCAACGATGAGGACCTGATAGAAGACTTGATTTTAGGACAAGACTGGATTATCGAGAATGAAGTATGTATCCATCTAGCTCAAGGGTATATCTCTGCCAAAATAGGGCACAAAGAAATATTTAGCTTATTAGGAGAGAAGCCACTGTGCCAACCTAAGATTGTGGAAAATTCGGAGAATAGCTTAGGCAAAGAACCACAAAGGGAACCCTGTACCCAGACCCCTAGAGTCAATATGGAAACAGCAGAGACCTCGAATGCAAGGATGACCGCAGAAGAACCTGAACCTTCCCAAACGGTCAAGAAAAGTTCAACCACTACCCAAAACTATCAACAGGCTACCCAACCGAACTATTGGAGAACCTCAAGCACAGGTTCCGGTCAGACACAACACAAATACAAATGGTTGCGCAAGGATCAAATGAGCATTCAAGGACAACCAACACCCAACCCAGAACCAGCAAGAGGAGTAACCAAGTCTATGGAAAAAGTAGTGCAAATTTGGGTTCCGAAACCCTTACGCGAAGCTCAGAGAGGCCGACAACAGATATGGATTCACAAGAAGGCTGCTCGGAATGCAAAGAAAGCTAGGACGACCCAAGAACATACCTCTTTTCAAGAAAGACGAAGCAGCAGACCCAAGCAATCTCAACAGCGAACCCTAGGCACAGATTTTGGTGCTCAGAGTCAGATCAAACCAATACCAGCCAATCAAGGACGCAACAAAAGAACATGTATCAAAAGGGTGACCACGACTCAGATATGGAGGCCGAAGAAAGTGCAAAGAAAAACTTCACCATTTGACAATCCTAATTGCACTCATGAAGTACACAATGCACCTAAAGTATGCATAATAGGGCCACATTACACGGCCACGCATTTGGCACATGATGCTCCAAACAAGATTAGTGGTGCACATTCTCCAAGGGAGATTAGCTCTGAGCTTGAACTCAAATAGGAATGGATCTACAGTGTAAATAAATAAAAGCTTCGGCTATGCTAACAGTTGTTCTCTTTCAGGAAAATGAAAAAGAAACTAAAAAGGTGGTAAGAGATCTCAACTATGGGGTTATGGGAACGGAGTGAAGAACGATGATACTCAGAAATGCACCACACTACTGCATTCTTTGGTGTGAAACTAATATACTTCACTTACGAGTGCAGATGTCTTCTCAAGATTCTGAAGCAACCATACCTGAAGAAGCCATGGATTTCCCACCCCAAAGTATTACAAAGGCGAAGGGACATTGGTTCCGGGAAGATCAACCTGACGGGGAATCGATCTTCCTTGCAACAATCAAGATCATGGACACCAATCATCAATTTACTATTCTGTCCTAGGATTTTCGGGTACTGCATGGGATGCCATCTATACAGGATATCATGACGAAAGCAGGCATTCTCAAGTATTTCGAGTTGCCCATTTACAAACCAGATTTCCAAAGATGCACACAGGTGATGAATACATTACAACCAGCATTACATGACCCGTTGGTACCAGAAGCTAGAGTAATGGACAAAGTTGGAGAATGGGTAATTATTCAGTTCACCCATGAACTGATCAAGGAAGCTTTTGAATGGGAGAAAGATGGGATTACAGTGGTGAAGGAAGAAAGCCGAGGTGCCAAAACTAGGACATTCACCGAAATTAATCGGGTGGACATCGAGGAGGCGGTCAGGCTAATTCACCAGCATTTCTGCTTTCCTAGCATGCACCGATACACGGCCCCACAAAAAATCATCGTGCAATTACTGTCGCATGCAATCAAACAAATCGGGAATCAAATTAATCTGACCCCATATGTGCAGGAAAGATTGTTCGAAGCGAAGAAGCAATGGAAAAACAAGAAGTTCCTCAATGGAAGTATTGCACTGACCATTCTGATATACCATGCGCTAGGCATCAGGGAGCATCTACAAGAAATGCCCTCATCAACAGGTTTAGCTCAATATGCCAAAGTAGCAACTGTCCCTAAGAAAAAGAAAAAGACAACCATTGTGGAGATGGCTGAAGCAAGCTCTCAACCTAGAATGAGAGGCACAAAAAGACTCAGAGAACTCGAGTTACAGGAAGAGGACACACCAATTCGGAAGAGGGTCCATGTTCTTCCCAAGGCCACGATTGAGAAAAGAAAAGAAATAACGGAAAAAGACTTGACAGAAGCTCTCGAAGAGACCCATCAATATACAGAAGGGCAAGTTAATTTGCCAGTGCAAGGTCATCACTATAAGCAATCACAACAAGCAACAGACCAGAAAGCCAAGCTCATAAAAGTTCATAGATATAAAGAAATAGGCTTGGATAATTCTAGTTCGGTCTCGGAGAAACAAGAAGAACCAGACAATTCATTGCTTAATGTCGATATTCAAAGCGAATCAAAAGATGATGGACATTGGGATGAATTAAATGAAGTGGACTATGGCGCAACCCAAGACGGACACAAAGAACAGGATCAGACAAAAGAGGTAGACACAAATGCTACTAAACAGCCGGAAGAAGAAGAAAGGCAACAACCTGTTCAATCAAAAGACGCCTCCACTACCCATATCAAAGAAGGTAAATCCGATAATGAGGAACAGTTAGTGCTATCAGAGGATAAGCCTCAAGAAGAAGGACATGATGAAGAACCCTTCACTCCACTAAGGGTTGTGGCAGAACCATCCCCCATGGACGTCACGTTTCAAGGAAGTGCCACGAAACCTAAGGATCAAGGTAAAAACAACGAAGAACTGAATGTACAACTACAAGTCCGACAACCACATAATGAAACTATTCATGTGGAAAAAGGGAAAGATGTACACACAGGAGAAACCCCAAGTATACCAAGGACATGGCTAAACGTCGATATAGCTCAGCTCAAGCCTGTGGTGCAGGATATGATTCGAACTGCACTAGATACTCAACAGTTAATGCTTGATGCTGATGAAGATTACGATCAGGCCATGCGTGAAAAGCAGGAGCTTCAAAAAGAAGGTGTGGATCTGGCTAATAGGTTATCAAAAGCAGAAGCTCAAGCCTTAAAGAAACACGAGGAAATAAAGAAGACCAAAACACAATGCCAGATATTAGAAAAGGAAAATGCCCAACTAAAAGTACAAATTTTGGAGCTCACGAAGAAATTAGATATGACAGAAAAAGAGAAAACAAGGATCAACGCTCGTGGTAAAATACTCGAATCACAGCTCAAGGTGAGTATGGAGGAAGCGGAAAATTTAAGGAACAGGAACAAGGAGCTCATGACAGCTCTCCTCAGTGATCAACCACCAGCAGAAACTAATCATTCAACGGAGGACATAAAAGAACTGGAAGAAAAGATCACCAAGATGGCAGATCAGCTCAAACAGGAGCAAGACACCATTGCTGATTGGGAAAAAAGGTATATGCATGACACTGCAGCTCTACGCAAGAAATGGAAAAAAGCTGAAAATGATTATTTCAGACAGTGCAAAGAAGACACAGATCACATGAATATAGTTGCTCAAGAAGTGATCAAACATCAGGAGACGATTGCCAAGGCTGAAGCAGAATTAAAGAATAAAGATACACTCATCAAACAGCTTCAGGAACAGATTGAGCGCCAAGACAAACAGGGGACACTAGTAGTTCCACACGCTGCGGAGGCTACTGTGGAGACTGAGGTACGTCCTCTCTCTCCCCCCTCATATCATTCACCGATCAGGGCGGAAAAGGAGGTTCACGTTGAACCTAATACTCGCGAAATTGCAGAAATGAGCAGACCAGCAAGGGTACTACTGGTGTCCCAGCTCACTGCTGATTTTGAAGATCAAATAATTCAGATAATGAAAGAGGCTCAGATTGAGCATAAACAATTAGATCAAATTTTGAAGCCATTCAACGTGCCATACGGCCTACTTAAAGAACAAACACGGATGTATATAAAGTCTGCAACGAATAAAGATCCGGACCACAACCTTCACTTTAAACATGACACGTTCAATTACACTCAAGAGGAGTTCGAGAAGGCGGATCCAACATGGAGAAGGAAGATTTTGGAGAAGAATCCAACGTTGCGGGTGCAGTGGGAAGCATCACCATACGCGCTTCAAGACAACCCATCTTTTTGTCCTGTACCCCGCAGACGAGCTTGGTCGCACTTTTTGGAAGGTCAGCGCCAAGGCAGTATCAATAATCAGTGGCTTAATTATCCGCTACTACCTAGTCCGCCACATAATTACCTACCGACCGAAGGATATATGGTAAAAACAATGGAATTTTGGATTGCGAGATACGCTACAGTTCCGGATTTAGCCGTCAAGATGACCAACAAAATATTCAGTATGATCATTACAGTTTTGAAGGTATTCCAGCATGCGAAATATACATTCTTGAATTTTATCGGCATTACGCAAGGGTCTGAGGCTCTTATTTTTGATTTATCAACCATTCCGAGCCGCCTCACACTTATGGCCTATTATTCTCGTCTCATGTTTTTGCCATCGACATATATGCAAACGTTTGAAGAAGCATTCTTTACCGGTTTTTTTGAGATTGATTCAGAAATTTTTGTTAAGATGACTTCCAACCTGAATGCAAGACTGGTGGCCTACGAAACAAGTTTCTTTGCTGATCATAGACAGGCGCCAGAAGACGGAGTAAAGTCAAGGCAATGGAAGGAATTCATGATATGTCATGCTAATCTACTGAATCAAAGAGAGCAAACAGCTATCCAAACTTACTCACGTCGCCACAGAAAGCCTGTCGAGGACGACAGAGTTCAGGAGGAGGGACGTGTAGAGGGACAATCAAGCAAAAAGAAAAGAAGAAGAAGGTCCAAGTCCAAAAGTGCGCAGTAAAAGATAAAACATCAAATGATTAAGGACCACTCTTTGCAGGAAGCCCCGCAGGGGCGCAACACCCATCTCTGCCCAAAGCCCCGCAGGGGCACGCACCAGGCTACAAAGCTAAACCCCGGGGTCCAGAGGAGTGGATTTTTCAAACATCAGAGTAGGACCAAAAGTTAAAAAGGGGTAGAGGCTGAAAAGTTGAAGAGGGTGACTAAGAATAGCACATTCCTAGTCACTGGTGGCGTGCGTGGCAACCCGAGTCAACAGGCAAGACAACTACATCAGGCTCTCGAGTAGTAGAGCTTGAATCAAGAAGGCCATCGAATCTGCATGTCTGTTTAACTGCAGACAATACTGACCAAGGGGAGCGTGCAGTGGAAAAAGATGAAGCGCCTCTAAAACGTAATGCAAGATCAAGAAGCACACAACACTACCCACGGGACGCGTTCGCGAAGCAAAGTCTGTCAAGGGACGACAGAGACGAAGAGGGGGAGAGTGTTGCAGAGCTAAAGAGCGCAGAAAGCAGAGAAAAAAGACGGGCCCCAAAATTTTTCCGATTTGGACACCCAATTTTTTGTAACATAACCACTTTTGTACATATTTTCCATTGTAAATGCACTAGAGGAGTCCTCTAGATGCATCCCCTCAGAAGATTAGTGAATTACCCATGTATATTAGTAGGAAGTTAGTATTTTAGTGAATAAAGTGCCGGTCTCTTGTGTGAAAGGACCAAACTTAGGGCACTAGTATATAAGTCAAAAGTGACTCATTGTAAAGGACTTCTTGTCATTGTGAAGAGGAGCACTTCTGAAATTTCGAGTTTGCCTCTTTCTTGCTGATTTTGATCTTCATTTTGCTCATGTATGTGTGTGTGATGCTTGAAATGCAAGTGTAGGACTGTTGTCTACCCCTTCCCCCTTGTTTTGAGTGGCTGTAGTGCGTGCGTAAGCTAGGAGAAGCAAAAACGCGGGTGTTAGTAGTTCCCGTAATTCACTGTTTCTGCCATAACTTGCAGCAGAGTGGTCAGAATTGAGTGAAACCACCACCTTTGGATTCGTCTCGTCGAGAGCTTCGAAACGAGTACCCTATTGTATATGTTCGGAGCTCTGGGCTAGGAGAAAACCTCAAAAAACCAAAACTGCTGAAAAGAGGCTTGCGGCAACACTTCCAGTTTTCAGTAGGTGTGGGTAGTATTAGTCTTTTCTCATGCTTGAATAGCTAACTCACTTCATTTTCTATCACGTGTGCACATGTCTTCATACACTTGGTAAGTCACTCCTTAGGATTGATAATTAAATGTGTGAAAAGAACTCCACTATATGCACTTGTATGGCAATCGAGGTATAGTCTCATTGGTACAAGTCCTTGAGTCATTGCAGCTCAAGTACACACGTTTTTGGCGTCGTGTAGAGGGACAATCAAGCAAAAAGAAAAGAAGAAGAAGGTCCAAGTCCAAAAGTGCGCAGTAAAAGATAAAACATCAAATGATTAAGGACCACTCTTTGCAGGAAGCCCCGCAGGGGCGCAACACCCATCTCTGCCCAAAGCCCCGCAGGGGCACGCACCAGGCTACAAAGCTAAACCCCGGGGTCCAGAGGAGTGGATTTTTCAAACATCAGAGTAGGACCAAAAGTTAAAAAGGGGTAGAGGCTGAAAAGTTGAAGAGGGTGACTAAGAATAGCACATTCCTAGTCACTGGTGGCGTGCGTGGCAACCCGAGTCAACAGGCAAGACAACTACATCAGGCTCTCGAGTAGTAGAGCTTGAATCAAGAAGGCCATCGAATCTGCATGTCTGTTTAACTGCAGACAATACTGACCAAGGGGAGCGTGCAGTGGAAAAAGATGAAGCGCCTCTAAAACGTAATGCAAGATCAAGAAGCACACAACACTACCCACGGGACGCGTTCGCGAAGCAAAGTCTGTCAAGGGACGACAGAGACGAAGAGGGGGAGAGTGTTGCAGAGCTAAAGAGCGCAGAAAGCAGAGAAAAAAGACGGGCCCCAAAATTTTTCCGATTTGGACACCCAATTTTTTGTAACATAACCACTTTTGTACATATTTTCCATTGTAAATGCACTAGAGGAGTCCTCTAGATGCATCCCCTCAGAAGATTAGTGAATTACCCATGTATATTAGTAGGAAGTTAGTATTTTAGTGAATAAAGTGCCGGTCTCTTGTGTGAAAGGACCAAACTTAGGGCACTAGTATATAAGTCAAAAGTGACTCATTGTAAAGGACTTCTTGTCATTGTGAAGAGGAGCACTTCTGAAATTTCGAGTTTGCCTCTTTCTTGCTGATTTTGATCTTCATTTTGCTCATGTATGTGTGTGTGATGCTTGAAATGCAAGTGTAGGACTGTTGTCTACCCCTTCCCCCTTGTTTTGAGTGGCTGTAGTGCGTGCGTAAGCTAGGAGAAGCAAAAACGCGGGTGTTAGTAGTTCCCGTAATTCACTGTTTCTGCCATAACTTGCAGCAGAGTGGTCAGAATTGAGTGAAACCACCACCTTTGGATTCGTCTCGTCGAGAGCTTCGAAACGAGTACCCTATTGTCTATGTTCGGAGCTCTGGGCTAGGAGAAAACCTCAAAAAACCAAAACTGCTGAAAAGAGGCTTGCGGCAACACTTCCAGTTTTCAGTAGGTGTGGGTAGTATTAATCTTTTCTCATGCTTGAATAGCTAACTCACTTCATTTTCTATCACGTGTGCACATGTCTTCATACACTTGGTAAGTCACTCCTTAGGATTGATAATTAAATGTGTGAAAAGAACTCCACTATATGCACTTGTATGGCAATCGAGGTATAGTCTCATTGGTACAAGTCCTTGAGTCATTGCAGCTCAAGTACACACGTTTTTGGCGCCGTGTAGAGGGACAATCAAGCAAAAAGAAAAGAAGAAGAAGGTCCAAGTCCAAAAGTGCGCAGTAAAAGATAAAACATCAAATGATTAAGGACCACTCTCTGCAGGAAGCCCCGCAGGGGCGCAACACCCATCTCTGCCCAAAGCCCCGCAGGGGCACGCACCAGGCTACAAAGCTAAACCCCGGGGTCCAGAGGAGTGGATTTTTCAAACATCAGAGTAGGACCAAAAGTTAAAAAGGGGTAGAGGCTGAAAAGTTGAAGAGGGTGACTAAGAATAGCACATTCCTAGTCACTGGTGGCGTGCGTGGCAACCCGAGTCAACAGGCAAGACAACTACATCAGGCTCTCGAGTAGTAGAGCTTGAATCAAGAAGGCCATCGAATCTGCATGTCTGTTTAACTGCAGACAATACTGACCAAGGGGAGCGTGCAGTGGAAAAAGATGAAGCGCCTCTAAAACGTAATGCAAGATCAAGAAGCACACAACACTACCCACGGGACGCGTTCACGAAGCAAAGTCTGTCAAGGGACGACAGAGACGAAGAGGGGGAGAGTGTTGCAGAGCTAAAGAGCGCAGAAAGCAGAAAAAAAAGACGGGCCCCAAAATTTTTCCGATTTGGACACCCAATTTTTTGTAACATAACCACTTTTGTACATATTTTCCATTGTAAATGCACTAGAGGAGTCCTCTAGATGCATCCCCTCAGAAGATTAGTGAATTACCCATGTATATTAGTAGGAAGTTAGTATTTTAGTGAATAAAGTGCCGGTCTCTTGTGTGAAAGGACCAAACTTAGGGCACTAGTATATAAGTCAAAAGTGACTCATTGTAAAGGACTTCTTGTCATTGTGAAGAGGAGCACTTCTGAAATTTCGAGTTTGCCTCTTTCTTGCTGATTTTGATCTTCATTTTGCTCATGTATGTGTGTGTGATGCTTGAAATGCAAGTGTAGGACTGTTGTCTACCCCTTCCCCCTTGTTTTGAGTGGCTGTAGTGCGTGCGTAAGCTAGGAGAAGCAAAAACGCGGGTGTTAGTAGTTCCCGTAATTCACTGTTTCTGCCATAACTTGCGGCAGAGTGGTCAGAATTGAGTGAAACCACCACCTTTGGATTCGTCTCGTCGAGAGCTTCGAAACGAGTACCCTATTGTCTATGTTCGGAGCTCTGGGCTAGGAGAAAACCTCAAAAAACCAAAACTGCTGAAAAGAGGCTTGCGGCAACACTTCCAGTTTTCAGTAGGTGTGGGTAGTATTAGTCTTTTCTCATGCTTGAATAGCTAACTCACTTCATTTTCTATCACGTGTGCACATGTCTTCATACACTTGGTAAGTCACTCCTTAGGATTGATAATTAAATGTGTGAAAAGAACTCCACTATATGCACTTGTATGGCAATCGAGGTATAGTCTCATTGGTACAAGTCCTTGAGTCATTGCAGCTCAAGTACACACGTTTTTGGCGCCGTGTAGAGGGACAATCAAGCAAAAAGAAAAGAAGAAGAAGGTCCAAGTCCAAAAGTGCGCAGTAAAAGATAAAACATCAAATGATTAAGGACCACTCTCTGCAGGAAGCCCCGCAGGGGCGCAACACCCATCTCTGCCCAAAGCCCCGCAGGGGCACGCACCAGGCTACAAAGCTAAACCCCGGGGTCCAGAGGAGTGGATTTTTCAAACATCAGAGTAGGACCAAAAGTTAAAAAGGGGTAGAGGCTGAAAAGTTGAAGAGGGTGACTAAGAATAGCACATTCCTAGTCACTGGTGGCGTGCGTGGCAACCCGAGTCAACAGGCAAGACAACTACATCAGGCTCTCGAGTAGTAGAGCTTGAATCAAGAAGGCCATCGAATCTGCATGTCTGTTTAACTGCAGACAATACTGACCAAGGGGAGCGTGCAGTGGAAAAAGATGAAGCGCCTCTAAAACGTAATGCAAGATCAAGAAGCACACAACACTACCCACGGGACGCGTTCGCGAAGCAAAGTCTGTCAAGGGACGACAGAGACGAAGAGGGGGAGAGTGTTGCAGAGCTAAAGAGCGCAGAAAGCAGAGAAAAAAGACGGGCCCCAAAATTTTTCCGATTTGGACACCCAATTTTTTGTAACATAACCACTTTTGTACATATTTTCCATTGTAAATGCACTAGAGGAGTCCTCTAGATGCATCCCCTCAGAAGATTAGTGAATTACCCATGTATATTAGTAGGAAGTTAGTATTTTAGTGAATAAAGTGCCGGTCTCTTGTGTGAAAGGACCAAACTTAGGGCACTAGTATATAAGTCAAAAGTGACTCATTGTAAAGGACTTCTTGTCATTGTGAAGAGGAGCACTTCTGAAATTTCGAGTTTGCCTCTTTCTTGCTGATTTTGATCTTCATTTTGCTCATGTATGTGTGTGTGATGCTTGAAATGCAAGTGTAGGACTGTTGTCTACCCCTTCCCCCTTGTTTTGAGTGGCTGTAGTGCGTGCGTAAGCTAGGAGAAGCAAAAACGCGGGTGTTAGTAGTTCCCGTAATTCACTGTTTCTGCCATAACTTGCGGCAGAGTGGTCAGAATTGAGTGAAACCACCACCTTTGGATTCGTCTCGTCGAGAGCTTCGAAACGAGTACCCTATTGTCTATGTTCGGAGCTCTGGGCTAGGAGAAAACCTCAAAAAACCAAAACTGCTGAAAAGAGGCTTGCGGCAACACTTCCAGTTTTCAGTAGGTGTGGGTAGTATTAGTCTTTTCTCATGCTTGAATAGCTAACTCACTTCATTTTCTATCACGTGTGCACATGTCTTCATACACTTGGTAAGTCACTCCTTAGGATTGATAATTAAATGTGTGAAAAGAACTCCACTATATGCACTTGTATGGCAATCGAGGTATAGTCTCATTGGTACAAGTCCTTGAGTCATTGCAGCTCAAGTACACACGTTTTTGGCGCCGTGTAGAGGGACAATCAAGCAAAAAGAAAAGAAGAAGAAGGTCCAAGTCCAAAAGTGCGCAGTAAAAGATAAAACATCAAATGATTAAGGACCACTCTCTGCAGGAAGCCCCGCAGGGGCGCAACACCCATCTCTGCCCAAAGCCCCGCAGGGGCACGCACCAGGCTACAAAGCTAAACCCCGGGGTCCAGAGGAGTGGATTTTTCAAACATCAGAGTAGGACCAAAAGTTAAAAAGGGGTAGAGGCTGAAAAGTTGAAGAGGGTGACTAAGAATAGCACATTCCTAGTCACTGGTGGCGTGCGTGGCAACCCGAGTCAACAGGCAAGACAACTACATCAGGCTCTCGAGTAGTAGAGCTTGAATCAAGAAGGCCATCGAATCTGCATGTCTGTTTAACTGCAGACAATACTGACCAAGGGGAGCGTGCAGTGGAAAAAGATGAAGCGCCTCTAAAACGTAATGCAAGATCAAGAAGCACACAACACTACCCACGGGACGCGTTCGCGAAGCAAAGTCTGTCAAGGGACGACAGAGACGAAGAGGGGGAGAGTGTTGCAGAGCTAAAGAGCGCAGAAAGCAGAGAAAAAAGACGGGCCCCAAAATTTTTCCGATTTGGACACCCAATTTTTTGTAACATAACCACTTTTGTACATATTTTCCATTGTAAATGCACTAGAGGAGTCCTCTAGATGCATCCCCTCAGAAGATTAGTGAATTACCCATGTATATTAGTAGGAAGTTAGTATTTTAGTGAATAAAGTGCCGGTCTCTTGTGTGAAAGGACCAAACTTAGGGCACTAGTATATAAGTCAAAAGTGACTCATTGTAAAGGACTTCTTGTCATTGTGAAGAGGAGCACTTCTGAAATTTCGAGTTTGCCTCTTTCTTGCTGATTTTGATCTTCATTTTGCTCATGTATGTGTGTGTGATGCTTGAAATGCAAGTGTAGGACTGTTGTCTACCCCTTCCCCCTTGTTTTGAGTGGCTGTAGTGCGTGCGTAAGCTAGGAGAAGCAAAAACGCGGGTGTTAGTAGTTCCCGTAATTCACTGTTTCTGCCATAACTTGCAGGCAGAGTGGTCAGAATTGAGTGAAACCACCACCTTTGGATTCGTCTCGTCGAGAGCTTCGAAACGAGTACCCTATTGTCTATGTTCGGAGCTCTGGGCTAGGAGAAAACCTCAAAAAACCAAAACTGCTGAAAAGAGGCTTGCGGCAACACTTCCAGTTTTCAGTAGGTGTGGGTAGTATTAAGTCTTTTCTCATGCTTGAATAGCTAACTCACTTCATTTTCTATCACGTGTGCACATGTCTTCATACACTTGGTAAGTCACTCCTTAGGATTGATAATTAAATGTGTGAAAAGAACTCCACTATATGCACTTGTATGGCAATCGAGGTATAGTCTCATTGGTACAAGTCCTTGAGTCATTGCAGCTCAAGTACACACGTTTTTGGCGCCGTGTAGAGGGACAATCAAGCAAAAAGAAAAGAAGAAGAAGGTCCAAGTCCAAAAGTGCGCAGTAAAAGATAAAACATCAAATGATTAAGGACCACTCTCTGCAGGAAGCCCCGCAGGGGCGCAACACCCATCTCTGCCCAAAGCCCCGCAGGGGCACGCACCAGGCTACAAAGCTAAACCCCGGGGTCCAGAGGAGTGGATTTTTCAAACATCAGAGTAGGACCAAAAGTTAAAAAGGGGTAGAGGCTGAAAAGTTGAAGAGGGTGACTAAGAATAGCACATTCCTAGTCACTGGTGGCGTGCGTGGCAACCCGAGTCAACAGGCAAGACAACTACATCAGGCTCTCGAGTAGTAGAGCTTGAATCAAGAAGGCCATCGAATCTGCATGTCTGTTTAACTGCAGACAATACTGACCAAGGGGAGCGTGCAGTGGAAAAAGATGAAGCGCCTCTAAAACGTAATGCAAGATCAAGAAGCACACAACACTACCCACGGGACGCGTTCGCGAAGCAAAGTCTGTCAAGGGACGACAGAGACGAAGAGGGGGAGAGTGTTGCAGAGCTAAAGAGCGCAGAAAGCAGAGAAAAAAGACGGGCCCCAAAATTTTTCCGATTTGGACACCCAATTTTTTGTAACATAACCACTTTTGTACATATTTTCCATTGTAAATGCACTAGAGGAGTCCTCTAGATGCATCCCCTCAGAAGATTAGTGAATTACCCATGTATATTAGTAGGAAGTTAGTATTTTAGTGAATAAAGTGCCGGTCTCTTGTGTGAAAGGACCAAACTTAGGGCACTAGTATATAAGTCAAAAGTGACTCATTGTAAAGGACTTCTTGTCATTGTGAAGAGGAGCACTTCTGAAATTTCGAGTTTGCCTCTTTCTTGCTGATTTTGATCTTCATTTTGCTCATGTATGTGTGTGTGATGCTTGAAATGCAAGTGTAGGACTGTTGTCTACCCCTTCCCCCTTGTTTTGAGTGGCTGTAGTGCGTGCGTAAGCTAGGAGAAGCAAAAACGCGGGTGTTAGTAGTTCCCGTAATTCACTGTTTCTGCCATAACTTGCGGCAGAGTGGTCAGAATTGAGTGAAACCACCACCTTTGGATTCGTCTCGTCGAGAGCTTCGAAACGAGTACCCTATTGTCTATGTTCGGAGCTCTGGGCTAGGAGAAAACCTCAAAAAACCAAAACTGCTGAAAAGAGGCTTGCGGCAACACTTCCAGTTTTCAGTAGGTGTGGGTAGTATTAGTCTTTTCTCATGCTTGAATAGCTAACTCACTTCATTTTCTATCACGTGTGCACATGTCTTCATACACTTGGTAAGTCACTCCTTAGGATTGATAATTAAATGTGTGAAAAGAACTCCACTATATGCACTTGTATGGCAATCGAGGTATAGTCTCATTGGTACAAGTCCTTGAGTCATTGCAGCTCAAGTACACACGTTTTTGGCGCCGTGTAGAGGGACAATCAAGCAAAAAGAAAAGAAGAAGAAGGTCCAAGTCCAAAAGTGCGCAGTAAAAGATAAAACATCAAATGATTAAGGACCACTCTCTGCAGGAAGCCCCGCAGGGGCGCAACACCCATCTCTGCCCAAAGCCCCGCAGGGGCACGCACCAGGCTACAAAGCTAAACCCCGGGGTCCAGAGGAGTGGATTTTTCAAACATCAGAGTAGGACCAAAAGTTAAAAAGGGGTAGAGGCTGAAAAGTTGAAGAGGGTGACTAAGAATAGCACATTCCTAGTCACTGGTGGCGTGCGTGGCAACCCGAGTCAACAGGCAAGACAACTACATCAGGCTCTCGAGTAGTAGAGCTTGAATCAAGAAGGCCATCGAATCTGCATGTCTGTTTAACTGCAGACAATACTGACCAAGGGGAGCGTGCAGTGGAAAAAGATGAAGCGCCTCTAAAACGTAATGCAAGATCAAGAAGCACACAACACTACCCACGGGACGCGTTCGCGAAGCAAAGTCTGTCAAGGGACGACAGAGACGAAGAGGGGGAGAGTGTTGCAGAGCTAAAGAGCGCAGAAAGCAGAGAAAAAAGACGGGCCCCAAAATTTTTCCGATTTGGACACCCAATTTTTTGTAACATAACCACTTTTGTACATATTTTCCATTGTAAATGCACTAGAGGAGTCCTCTAGATGCATCCCCTCAGAAGATTAGTGAATTACCCATGTATATTAGTAGGAAGTTAGTATTTTAGTGAATAAAGTGCCGGTCTCTTGTGTGAAAGGACCAAACTTAGGGCACTAGTATATAAGTCAAAAGTGACTCATTGTAAAGGACTTCTTGTCATTGTGAAGAGGAGCACTTCTGAAATTTCGAGTTTGCCTCTTTCTTGCTGATTTTGATCTTCATTTTGCTCATGTATGTGTGTGTGATGCTTGAAATGCAAGTGTAGGACTGTTGTCTACCCCTTCCCCCTTGTTTTGAGTGGCTGTAGTGCGTGCGTAAGCTAGGAGAAGCAAAAACGCGGGTGTTAGTAGTTCCCGTAATTCACTGTTTCTGCCATAACTTGCGGCAGAGTGGTCAGAATTGAGTGAAACCACCACCTTTGGATTCGTCTCGTCGAGAGCTTCGAAACGAGTACCCTATTGTCTATGTTCGGAGCTCTGGGCTAGGAGAAAACCTCAAAAAACCAAAACTGCTGAAAAGAGGCTTGCGGCAACACTTCCAGTTTTCAGTAGGTGTGGGTAGTATTAGTCTTTTCTCATGCTTGAATAGCTAACTCACTTCATTTTCTATCACGTGTGCACATGTCTTCATACACTTGGTAAGTCACTCCTTAGGATTGATAATTAAATGTGTGAAAAGAACTCCACTATATGCACTTGTATGGCAATCGAGGTATAGTCTCATTGGTACAAGTCCTTGAGTCATTGCAGCTCAAGTACACACGTTTTTGGCGCCGTGTAGAGGGACAATCAAGCAAAAAGAAAAGAAGAAGAAGGTCCAAGTCCAAAAGTGCGCAGTAAAAGATAAAACATCAAATGATTAAGGACCACTCTCTGCAGGAAGCCCCGCAGGGGCGCAACACCCATCTCTGCCCAAAGCCCCGCAGGGGCACGCACCAGGCTACAAAGCTAAACCCCGGGGTCCAGAGGAGTGGATTTTTCAAACATCAGAGTAGGACCAAAAGTTAAAAAGGGGTAGAGGCTGAAAAGTTGAAGAGGGTGACTAAGAATAGCACATTCCTAGTCACTGGTGGCGTGCGTGGCAACCCGAGTCAACAGGCAAGACAACTACATCAGGCTCTCGAGTAGTAGAGCTTGAATCAAGAAGGCCATCGAATCTGCATGTCTGTTTAACTGCAGACAATACTGACCAAGGGGAGCGTGCAGTGGAAAAAGATGAAGCGCCTCTAAAACGTAATGCAAGATCAAGAAGCACACAACACTACCCACGGGACGCGTTCGCGAAGCAAAGTCTGTCAAGGGACGACAGAGACGAAGAGGGGGAGAGTGTTGCAGAGCTAAAGAGCGCAGAAAGCAGAGAAAAAAGACGGGCCCCAAAATTTTTCCGATTTGGACACCCAATTTTTTGTAACATAACCACTTTTGTACATATTTTCCATTGTAAATGCACTAGAGGAGTCCTCTAGATGCATCCCCTCAGAAGATTAGTGAATTACCCATGTATATTAGTAGGAAGTTAGTATTTTAGTGAATAAAGTGCCGGTCTCTTGTGTGAAAGGACCAAACTTAGGGCACTAGTATATAAGTCAAAAGTGACTCATTGTAAAGGACTTCTTGTCATTGTGAAGAGGAGCACTTCTGAAATTTCGAGTTTGCCTCTTTCTTGCTGATTTTGATCTTCATTTTGCTCATGTATGTGTGTGTGATGCTTGAAATGCAAGTGTAGGACTGTTGTCTACCCCTTCCCCCTTGTTTTGAGTGGCTGTAGTGCGTGCGTAAGCTAGGAGAAGCAAAAACGCGGGTGTTAGTAGTTCCCGTAATTCACTGTTTCTGCCATAACTTGCGGCAGAGTGGTCAGAATTGAGTGAAACCACCACCTTTGGATTCGTCTCGTCGAGAGCTTCGAAACGAGTACCCTATTGTCTATGTTCGGAGCTCTGGGCTAGGAGAAAACCTCAAAAAACCAAAACTGCTGAAAAGAGGCTTGCGGCAACACTTCCAGTTTTCAGTAGGTGTGGGTAGTATTAGTCTTTTCTCATGCTTGAATAGCTAACTCACTTCATTTTCTATCACGTGTGCACATGTCTTCATACACTTGGTAAGTCACTCCTTAGGATTGATAATTAAATGTGTGAAAAGAACTCCACTATATGCACTTGTATGGCAATCGAGGTATAGTCTCATTGGTACAAGTCCTTGAGTCATTGCAGCTCAAGTACACACGTTTTTGGCGCCGTGTAGAGGGACAATCAAGCAAAAAGAAAAGAAGAAGAAGGTCCAAGTCCAAAAGTGCGCAGTAAAAGATAAAACATCAAATGATTAAGGACCACTCTCTGCAGGAAGCCCCGCAGGGGCGCAACACCCATCTCTGCCCAAAGCCCCGCAGGGGCACGCACCAGGCTACAAAGCTAAACCCCGGGGTCCAGAGGAGTGGATTTTTCAAACATCAGAGTAGGACCAAAAGTTAAAAAGGGGTAGAGGCTGAAAAGTTGAAGAGGGTGACTAAGAATAGCACATTCCTAGTCACTGGTGGCGTGCGTGGCAACCCGAGTCAACAGGCAAGACAACTACATCAGGCTCTCGAGTAGTAGAGCTTGAATCAAGAAGGCCATCGAATCTGCATGTCTGTTTAACTGCAGACAATACTGACCAAGGGGAGCGTGCAGTGGAAAAAGATGAAGCGCCTCTAAAACGTAATGCAAGATCAAGAAGCACACAACACTACCCACGGGACGCGTTCGCGAAGCAAAGTCTGTCAAGGGACGACAGAGACGAAGAGGGGGAGAGTGTTGCAGAGCTAAAGAGCGCAGAAAGCAGAGAAAAAAGACGGGCCCCAAAATTTTTCCGATTTGGACACCCAATTTTTTGTAACATAACCACTTTTGTACATATTTTCCATTGTAAATGCACTAGAGGAGTCCTCTAGATGCATCCCCTCAGAAGATTAGTGAATTACCCATGTATATTAGTAGGAAGTTAGTATTTTAGTGAATAAAGTGCCGGTCTCTTGTGTGAAAGGACCAAACTTAGGGCACTAGTATATAAGTCAAAAGTGACTCATTGTAAAGGACTTCTTGTCATTGTGAAGAGGAGCACTTCTGAAATTTCGAGTTTGCCTCTTTCTTGCTGATTTTGATCTTCATTTTGCTCATGTATGTGTGTGTGATGCTTGAAATGCAAGTGTAGGACTGTTGTCTACCCCTTCCCCCTTGTTTTGAGTGGCTGTAGTGCGTGCGTAAGCTAGGAGAAGCAAAAACGCGGGTGTTAGTAGTTCCCGTAATTCACTGTTTCTGCCATAACTTGCGGCAGAGTGGTCAGAATTGAGTGAAACCACCACCTTTGGATTCGTCTCGTCGAGAGCTTCGAAACGAGTACCCTATTGTCTATGTTCGGAGCTCTGGGCTAGGAGAAAACCTCAAAAAACCAAAACTGCTGAAAAGAGGCTTGCGGCAACACTTCCAGTTTTCAGTAGGTGTGGGTAGTATTAGTCTTTTCTCATGCTTGAATAGCTAACTCACTTCATTTTCTATCACGTGTGCACATGTCTTCATACACTTGGTAAGTCACTCCTTAGGATTGATAATTAAATGTGTGAAAAGAACTCCACTATATGCACTTGTATGGCAATCGAGGTATAGTCTCATTGGTACAAGTCCTTGAGTCATTGCAGCTCAAGTACACACGTTTTTGGCGCCGTGTAGAGGGACAATCAAGCAAAAAGAAAAGAAGAAGAAGGTCCAAGTCCAAAAGTGCGCAGTAAAAGATAAAACATCAAATGATTAAGGACCACTCTCTGCAGGAAGCCCCGCAGGGGCGCAACACCCATCTCTGCCCAAAGCCCCGCAGGGGCACGCACCAGGCTACAAAGCTAAACCCCGGGGTCCAGAGGAGTGGATTTTTCAAACATCAGAGTAGGACCAAAAGTTAAAAAGGGGTAGAGGCTGAAAAGTTGAAGAGGGTGACTAAGAATAGCACATTCCTAGTCACTGGTGGCGTGCGTGGCAACCCGAGTCAACAGGCAAGACAACTACATCAGGCTCTCGAGTAGTAGAGCTTGAATCAAGAAGGCCATCGAATCTGCATGTCTGTTTAACTGCAGACAATACTGACCAAGGGGAGCGTGCAGTGGAAAAAGATGAAGCGCCTCTAAAACGTAATGCAAGATCAAGAAGCACACAACACTACCCACGGGACGCGTTCGCGAAGCAAAGTCTGTCAAGGGACGACAGAGACGAAGAGGGGGAGAGTGTTGCAGAGCTAAAGAGCGCAGAAAGCAGAGAAAAAAGACGGGCCCCAAAATTTTTCCGATTTGGACACCCAATTTTTTGTAACATAACCACTTTTGTACATATTTTCCATTGTAAATGCACTAGAGGAGTCCTCTAGATGCATCCCCTCAGAAGATTAGTGAATTACCCATGTATATTAGTAGGAAGTTAGTATTTTAGTGAATAAAGTGCCGGTCTCTTGTGTGAAAGGACCAAACTTAGGGCACTAGTATATAAGTCAAAAGTGACTCATTGTAAAGGACTTCTTGTCATTGTGAAGAGGAGCACTTCTGAAATTTCGAGTTTGCCTCTTTCTTGCTGATTTTGATCTTCATTTTGCTCATGTATGTGTGTGTGATGCTTGAAATGCAAGTGTAGGACTGTTGTCTACCCCTTCCCCCTTGTTTTGAGTGGCTGTAGTGCGTGCGTAAGCTAGGAGAAGCAAAAACGCGGGTGTTAGTAGTTCCCGTAATTCACTGTTTCTGCCATAACTTGCGGCAGAGTGGTCAGAATTGAGTGAAACCACCACCTTTGGATTCGTCTCGTCGAGAGCTTCGAAACGAGTACCCTATTGTCTATGTTCGGAGCTCTGGGCTAGGAGAAAACCTCAAAAAACCAAAACTGCTGAAAAGAGGCTTGCGGCAACACTTCCAGTTTTCAGTAGGTGTGGGTAGTATTAGTCTTTTCTCATGCTTGAATAGCTAACTCACTTCATTTTCTATCACGTGTGCACATGTCTTCATACACTTGGTAAGTCACTCCTTAGGATTGATAATTAAATGTGTGAAAAGAACTCCACTATATGCACTTGTATGGCAATCGAGGTATAGTCTCATTGGTACAAGTCCTTGAGTCATTGCAGCTCAAGTACACACGTTTTTGGCGCCGTGTAGAGGGACAATCAAGCAAAAAGAAAAGAAGAAGAAGGTCCAAGTCCAAAAGTGCGCAGTAAAAGATAAAACATCAAATGATTAAGGACCACTCTCTGCAGGAAGCCCCGCAGGGGCGCAACACCCATCTCTGCCCAAAGCCCCGCAGGGGCACGCACCAGGCTACAAAGCTAAACCCCGGGGTCCAGAGGAGTGGATTTTTCAAACATCAGAGTAGGACCAAAAGTTAAAAAGGGGTAGAGGCTGAAAAGTTGAAGAGGGTGACTAAGAATAGCACATTCCTAGTCACTGGTGGCGTGCGTGGCAACCCGAGTCAACAGGCAAGACAACTACATCAGGCTCTCGAGTAGTAGAGCTTGAATCAAGAAGGCCATCGAATCTGCATGTCTGTTTAACTGCAGACAATACTGACCAAGGGGAGCGTGCAGTGGAAAAAGATGAAGCGCCTCTAAAACGTAATGCAAGATCAAGAAGCACACAACACTACCCACGGGACGCGTTCGCGAAGCAAAGTCTGTCAAGGGACGACAGAGACGAAGAGGGGGAGAGTGTTGCAGAGCTAAAGAGCGCAGAAAGCAGAGAAAAAAGACGGGCCCCAAAATTTTTCCGATTTGGACACCCAATTTTTTGTAACATAACCACTTTTGTACATATTTTCCATTGTAAATGCACTAGAGGAGTCCTCTAGATGCATCCCCTCAGAAGATTAGTGAATTACCCATGTATATTAGTAGGAAGTTAGTATTTTAGTGAATAAAGTGCCGGTCTCTTGTGTGAAAGGACCAAACTTAGGGCACTAGTATATAAGTCAAAAGTGACTCATTGTAAAGGACTTCTTGTCATTGTGAAGAGGAGCACTTCTGAAATTTCGAGTTTGCCTCTTTCTTGCTGATTTTGATCTTCATTTTGCTCATGTATGTGTGTGTGATGCTTGAAATGCAAGTGTAGGACTGTTGTCTACCCCTTCCCCCTTGTTTTGAGTGGCTGTAGTGCGTGCGTAAGCTAGGAGAAGCAAAAACGCGGGTGTTAGTAGTTCCCGTAATTCACTGTTTCTGCCATAACTTGCAGCAGAGTGGTCAGAATTGAGTGAAACCACCACCTTTGGATTCGTCTCGTCGAGAGCTTCGAAACGAGTACCCTATTGTATATGTTCGGAGCTCTGGGCTAGGAGAAAACCTCAAAAAACCAAAACTGCTGAAAAGAGGCTTGCGGCAACACTTCCAGTTTTCAGTAGGTGTGGGTAGTATTAGTCTTTTCTCATGCTTGAATAGCTAACTCACTTCATTTTCTATCACGTGTGCACATGTCTTCATACACTTGGTAAGTCACTCCTTAGGATTGATAATTAAATGTGTGAAAAGAACTCCACTATATGCACTTGTATGGCAATCGAGGTATAGTCTCATTGGTACAAGTCCTTGAGTCATTGCAGCTCAAGTACACACGTTTTTGGCGTCGTGTAGAGGGACAATCAAGCAAAAAGAAAAGAAGAAGAAGGTCCAAGTCCAAAAGTGCGCAGTAAAAGATAAAACATCAAATGATTAAGGACCACTCTTTGCAGGAAGCCCCGCAGGGGCGCAACACCCATCTCTGCCCAAAGCCCCGCAGGGGCACGCACCAGGCTACAAAGCTAAACCCCGGGGTCCAGAGGAGTGGATTTTTCAAACATCAGAGTAGGACCAAAAGTTAAAAAGGGGTAGAGGCTGAAAAGTTGAAGAGGGTGACTAAGAATAGCACATTCCTAGTCACTGGTGGCGTGCGTGGCAACCCGAGTCAACAGGCAAGACAACTACATCAGGCTCTCGAGTAGTAGAGCTTGAATCAAGAAGGCCATCGAATCTGCATGTCTGTTTAACTGCAGACAATACTGACCAAGGGGAGCGTGCAGTGGAAAAAGATGAAGCGCCTCTAAAACGTAATGCAAGATCAAGAAGCACACAACACTACCCACGGGACGCGTTCGCGAAGCAAAGTCTGTCAAGGGACGACAGAGACGAAGAGGGGGAGAGTGTTGCAGAGCTAAAGAGCGCAGAAAGCAGAGAAAAAAGACGGGCCCCAAAATTTTTCCGATTTGGACACCCAATTTTTTGTAACATAACCACTTTTGTACATATTTTCCATTGTAAATGCACTAGAGGAGTCCTCTAGATGCATCCCCTCAGAAGATTAGTGAATTACCCATGTATATTAGTAGGAAGTTAGTATTTTAGTGAATAAAGTGCCGGTCTCTTGTGTGAAAGGACCAAACTTAGGGCACTAGTATATAAGTCAAAAGTGACTCATTGTAAAGGACTTCTTGTCATTGTGAAGAGGAGCACTTCTGAAATTTCGAGTTTGCCTCTTTCTTGCTGATTTTGATCTTCATTTTGCTCATGTATGTGTGTGTGATGCTTGAAATGCAAGTGTAGGACTGTTGTCTACCCCTTCCCCCTTGTTTTGAGTGGCTGTAGTGCGTGCGTAAGCTAGGAGAAGCAAAAACGCGGGTGTTAGTAGTTCCCGTAATTCACTGTTTCTGCCATAACTTGCAGCAGAGTGGTCAGAATTGAGTGAAACCACCACCTTTGGATTCGTCTCGTCGAGAGCTTCGAAACGAGTACCCTATTGTCTATGTTCGGAGCTCTGGGCTAGGAGAAAACCTCAAAAAACCAAAACTGCTGAAAAGAGGCTTGCGGCAACACTTCCAGTTTTCAGTAGGTGTGGGTAGTATTAATCTTTTCTCATGCTTGAATAGCTAACTCACTTCATTTTCTATCACGTGTGCACATGTCTTCATACACTTGGTAAGTCACTCCTTAGGATTGATAATTAAATGTGTGAAAAGAACTCCACTATATGCACTTGTATGGCAATCGAGGTATAGTCTCATTGGTACAAGTCCTTGAGTCATTGCAGCTCAAGTACACACGTTTTTGGCGCCGTGTAGAGGGACAATCAAGCAAAAAGAAAAGAAGAAGAAGGTCCAAGTCCAAAAGTGCGCAGTAAAAGATAAAACATCAAATGATTAAGGACCACTCTCTGCAGGAAGCCCCGCAGGGGCGCAACACCCATCTCTGCCCAAAGCCCCGCAGGGGCACGCACCAGGCTACAAAGCTAAACCCCGGGGTCCAGAGGAGTGGATTTTTCAAACATCAGAGTAGGACCAAAACTTAAAAAGGGGTAGAGGCTGAAAAGTTGAAGAGGGTGACTAAGAATAGCACATTCCTAGTCACTGGTGGCGTGCGTGGCAACCCGAGTCAACAGGCAAGACAACTACATCAGGCTCTCGAGTAGTAGAGCTTGAATCAAGAAGGCCATCGAATCTGCATGTCTGTTTAACTGCAGACAATACTGACCAAGGGGAGCGTGCAGTGGAAAAAGATGAAGCGCCTCTAAAACGTAATGCAAGATCAAGAAGCACACAACACTACCCACGGGACGCGTTCACGAAGCAAAGTCTGTCAAGGGACGACAGAGACGAAGAGGGGGAGAGTGTTGCAGAGCTAAAGAGCGCAGAAAGCAGAGAAAAAAGACGGGCCCCAAAATTTTTCCGATTTGGACACCCAATTTTTTGTAACATAACCACTTTTGTACATATTTTCCATTGTAAATGCACTAGAGGAGTCCTCTAGATGCATCCCCTCAGAAGATTAGTGAATTACCCATGTATATTAGTAGGAAGTTAGTATTTTAGTGAATAAAGTGCCGGTCTCTTGTGTGAAAGGACCAAACTTAGGGCACTAGTATATAAGTCAAAAGTGACTCATTGTAAAGGACTTCTTGTCATTGTGAAGAGGAGCACTTCTGAAATTTCGAGTTTGCCTCTTTCTTGCTGATTTTGATCTTCATTTTGCTCATGTATGTGTGTGTGATGCTTGAAATGCAAGTGTAGGACTGTTGTCTACCCCTTCCCCCTTGTTTTGAGTGGCTGTAGTGCGTGCGTAAGCTAGGAGAAGCAAAAACGCGGGTGTTAGTAGTTCCCGTAATTCACTGTTTCTGCCATAACTTGCAGCAGAGTGGTCAGAATTGAGTGAAACCACCACCTTTGGATTCGTCTCGTCGAGAGCTTCGAAACGAGTACCCTATTGTCTATGTTCGGAGCTCTGGGCTAGGAGAAAACCTCAAAAAACCAAAACTGCTGAAAAGAGGCTTGCGGCAACACTTCCAGTTTTCAGTAGGTGTGGGTAGTATTAGTCTTTTCTCATGCTTGAATAGCTAACTCACTTCATTTTCTATCACGTGTGCACATGTCTTCATACACTTGGTAAGTCACTCCTTAGGATTGATAATTAAATGTGTGAAAAGAACTCCACTATATGCACTTGTATGGCAATCGAGGTATAGTCTCATTGGTACAAGTCCTTGAGTCATTGCAGCTCAAGTACACAATGTCAAAAGTAGAATCTAAGCTAAAAGTCCCAGAGATACCTCTAGAAAAAATAGGAGACATGAGTGAAGGTGAAGAAGGTAATACTTATCTTCCAATCACTTATCAAGGTTACCCAACCAAAGCTATCTTAGATTCAGGTGTTGGTGTTGCAATTGCGACCACCTCCTTGTGGAAGCGATGAGGCAAACTCGCACTAAGACCAACTAGAATGAAGCTTCAAATGGTTGATGACCATATTGAAAGACCTCTAAGATTTCTAGAAGGGATAACTCTAACCACTTGTGGTGTAGAGTTTGAACACTCTTTTTCTATATGTGACTTTGGCAAAAATAACATCTATGAAATGATTCTAGGAAGACCCTTCCTATGGCAACTGCAAATAGTACAAGATTGGGGAACCAAATCCTTGTACCTACAACACTTAGGGATCACAACAAAAGTTAATATGAAGGATTATACCTTTAGAGATGTACCACCCCTATAATGGAATCCTATCCATAAGGTGCAAGAAGATTCAATCTCTGTGCATTTTGAAAGTTCTTCTAATCCATCCTGTATGTATGAAGATAATCACTTGTGGATGTGAAAGGTCGCAGAGGAAGAGTAAAGATGCCTAAATGCGAGAGAAGAAGGAACTTCTCAAGGAGCCAGACTAGTTAGAGATCCAACCTACACACTGATGATCTTTCCAGATGAGGAATTTGAGCCTCAAGGTTGGGCAAAAATCTTAGCCACCATGGACAATTGCTGTCAATGAAGAACAGTGTACACCTCATTGTGATGAGGAGGGTTATGATATCTCTTTGTTCATGTGTGAACCCTTGCTAGAAGAATGTGACTCTAATGAGGTCATAGAAGAAGAAGAAGAAGAAGAAGAAGAAGAAGACAACGACAATCTAGAGTCCATTGTGATGGATAGTTGCTTTGACTCAGAGGAGCACTATCTAGAGAATGTAGGAGTATTTACCCAAAAAGAAGAAGAAACTCTTACAAGCATTAAAACTATAAATTCAAAGGAGGAGAGTGAAGGTAGTCAAAAGAAAAAGAAAAGAAAAGTAGTGAAACAACCAGAGGAGGAATCATTGTTCAAAGTACCATATAATTTCAAGAAATATGAAGTTGAAGAACAAAAAATTTTGGTACGAATGCCTAAGAGAGAGGCCATCATAGAAGAAGCATATCATAATAAAGAAAAGACCAAAAAAATTGTGGTAACCATTAAAGAGAACGAAGATCAATGTACATACATAGGAGAAGACCTAAGTGCAGAAGAAGAAGTAGAACTTGTAGCTTTATTAAGGGAATATAGGGATGTGTTTGCATGGAACTATAGAGACCTAAAGGGGGTCGATCCAAAAATATGCTCTCATACAATCCCCATGATAGCTGACGCCAAGCCCACCAAACAGAAGCCCTACACATATAATGACACTTATGCAACCAAAATAAAAGAAGAAATTGATAGTCTGATTGAATCTGGATTTATCTATGATATTGAGCATACTGAATGGGTATCCCCCATTGTAGTGGTGCCCAAGAAGAAAATGGGAAATTACGAGTGTGTATTAACCTTAAAAAAGTTAATGCCGCTATGATTAGAGATAGCTACCGCTCCCAATCACCGAACATTTATTGGAGCATGTTGTAGGCAAGGAAGTTTATAGCTTCCTTGATGGATTTTGAGGTTACAACCAAGTAGCGATTGCCCCAGAAGATCAATACAAAATAACCTTAAACATAGAATTGGGAATACTTGCATTTTGTGTGATGCCATTTGGGCTCATCAATGCACCTGCAACATTCCAAAGGCTCATGTGTCATGTCATCAAAGATTTCTTGTGAAAGAACTTAGAGGCATATGTGGATGATTTATGTGCTCATTCCCAAGAAAGAAGACACCACATCCCAAAGCTCAGATAGATCTTCAACAAGTGTAGAGAATATTGAGTTTGTATGAACCCAAAAAAGTGTGTGTTCATGGTACGTCAAGGTAAGATCTTAGGTCATATTGTTTCTAAGAATGGAATATCAATAGATGAGGACAAAGTAAGAGCCATAACAAAGTTACAGAGGCCAACGAACGTTAAGGAGGTACAAGGCTTTATGGGCCATTGTGGATATTATCGTAGGTTTATCCACATGTATGCGATCATGCTAAACCGCTTTACATGTTGTTGATAAATTTTGAGTGGAATGATGAATGTGAAAATTCCTTCAATGAGCTGAAGAGATGTTTGTGCACAACTAACCAATCTTGATTGGAATAAACCATTCCATGTCCATGTAGATGCATCCAAGTATGCAATAGGATGTGTGCTAGCACAACGGTGAACAAAATCTAGATTTTCCTATAGCATATGCTAGCAGACAACTAAACACAGCTGAAAGAGACTATAGAACAATCGAAAGAGAAGGCTTAGGCATGGTATATGCCGTGAAGAAGTTTAGACACTATATCTATTGGCCAACAAGTTCAAGTCTTTCACTGACCATCAAGCTTTATTATATTTGGTCAATAAACCTTGCAATAGAGGTCACTTAGTAAGATGGTTCCTCTTACTAATGGATTATGACTTTGAAGTTGTTGTTAGGAAAGGTAGGACCCACCTTAGGGCAGATCACCTTTTTCGCATCACTTCACGAGAATCACCACAAGGAGTTTCTGATGAAGTGCCTGATGCTTATCTCTTCAATTTAGAAGTTGTTTCTAAATGGGCGAATAAGTTGGTATCTGTCCTAACCTTTAGACCCACCAATAAGAATGTGAAAACAAATAAAGATGAAATTGTAGAATCATAAATATATCAAATATTGGTAGGAAGTATGTACAAACAAGACATAGAAGGTGTATTAGCTTGTTGTGTCGAGGAGGATGAACATAGTAGTTGGTTGCAACAAGGCCGTGAAGGATTGCTAGGAAATCATTATTCTAAACAACAAACATTACAAAATCTAAAACATTTAGGAGTGTATTGGCCTTCTATGGATAAAGAAATACATGAGTGGATTAAGAATTATCCAATATGTCATCAGAGAACCCCAGTGGAGTATGCTACCCTTTATCATGTGTCATTATTCCAAAATGGAGCACTCCATTGGTAGACTTCATGAGATCGGGGACATTACCCAAGGAGGCTAGTCTAGCAAGAAGACACAGCATGGAGCAAGAGGCTCAAGACTACACCTTAGTAGGCAACAATCTATATTGCAGAGGCAAAGATGGCTACTTAAGAGTGTGCATTCACGAATCAGACTATTTGAAAATCTTAGAAACCACACATAGTGGTGTTGCAAGTGGACACTTTGGGCTTGACCCAGTAATTAAGACCATTCTATTCTCAGGACTTTGGTGGACCACTCTTCATATGGATGCACATACTTATGTGAAGAGATGTGACACATGCCAATGTGCACAATATCCAATTAGAAAAGACAAGATGCCTTTGAGGCCAATGATGGGAGGATGCACATTCTCGAAGTGGGGTATAGACTTTGTAGGTCCTATTAACCTCCCAGCTAGAAACTCCCATGAAAAATACATTATTGTAGCCTTGGATTGCTTTACAAAGTGGGTAGAAGTAAAATCCACAACAAAGAATGATGCTCAAACAATGGCTAAGTTATTATTCAAGAACATGTTCACCAGATATGGGTTACCAATAGACTTAGTAAGTGATAGAGGTACACACTTCTTGAATGAAGTTATTGAAAGCCTTCTCTGAGAATTCTTGGTGATACATAAGAAGTCTACCCCCTATCATCCACAAGCTAATGGACAAGCTAAGAGCACAAATAAGATCCTATGTAATGTATTAACAAAACTAGTAAATAATAAATGCTTTGATTGGGGTAAACAACTTCATCATGCTATTTGGGCTCATCGAGTTGCCTACAAAACGGTACTCAATGCCACCCCATTTTAGATGGTCTTCAGATACAATGTTGTGTTAGTATTAGACTTTTTGATCCCGACTTCAAAAGTAGCATAAGAGCACAAGTGGAATGGACACGATTTGTCCTCTAGAATATTTGATATGGAATGCTTAGGTGAGACCAGGCTATGAGCGGTAGCATGCATATTTGCTGCAAAGAAAAGACAAAAGGCATACTTCAATACACACATCAAGGATAAAGAATTGAAAGAGGAAGACCTAGTGTTGGTTTATACACTAAAGCAACATGCCCATAAATTGGAAAAACAAGGATATGGACCCATGATCATTAATAGAATTTCTACTAGCGGTGCAACTCAATTGGCCACTCGAGAAGGTGACATTTTGCTAGGCTATATTAGTGGATGTCGAGTCAAGCTATATCAAGAACCTCTTATAGAGGATATGCTAAGGCAACTCAACACTGCCAAGAAGCGAAAGGAAGAAGAGTTAAAGGTTAGAGAAGAAGCACAGGCAAAGGCTAGAGAGCGCATTAGGCAAAATAAGTTAAGGCCACAAGGCCTAAATGTCAATCCAAATGCCCCATATATCACATGGCCATGTGCCAAACATTGGGTGTAATTGCGCCTTGAATAATCGATCGACATCCCTTTGTGACCATAGAGGTAGGACAAGGAAAGAGTGTAAGAACTGTGCGAGCCTTGATTGACTCAGGTGCAACAACTAGTGCAGTTAGACTCTCATACTACCAAGATCTACAATTGAGCATCAATTGCATAGAAGCATATCTCATAGGATTGGGAGGTGTGGAAACCCCTTGACTAGGCGAGGTGGAACTTCCCATCTACCTTCAAGATGTCCCAATGACAGTCAAAATGCTAGTGTGTCAAGATGAGGACCTTATGGAACCACTTGTTTTGGGTCAAGATTGGATCTATGACCATGCTGTCAACTTAAACCTAAGAAGTCAACTCCTTCAAGTTTGGTGCAAGAGAACAAGGATTACGACCACCACATGCTAGAGAGATGACTCTCCTCCCAACCAAATGCCTCTATATATAGCTCTCTCCAGGGGACTGCCTTCTTGGGCAGGTGGATGCTAATCATCCAAGTGTCAGCCATGTAACTACATGTGCGCCAAGTGTCCAGTGGATGCTTCTAGAAGGTTCTAGAGCTCTTTGGGCAAAATACTCTTCCCATGTACCTCATGGGGATTGAACCCAAGACCTCGTCCTTCACATCCTTGAGACTTAACCACTAAGCTAAGTGGATCACTTGTTCACAAGAGCACAAGACTTCCTAGTAAGTCTAAAACTCGAGATCTTTGGTCATACACACGGATGACCAAACGGTGTCCGATTTCAGATCTGTCTGAACCGGCCAGACCCTTGGATCATAGACTTACTTTATTACATTCTTCCCCCCTTGGAAAAGATTTTCGTCCTCAAAAATAGAGCTATATACATACTGTAGGCAACCCCCGAGCCTCATGTTCTAAAACTGGAAGAACATGGTCATGTTCTAAAACTAGAAGAACATGTCTCATCTCTGTGGTGGCATCCTTGCCCAAATGATTCAAAACACTATCTGGTTTTGTACTTTGATGAACGGGACAAAGTACAAACTAGTGAAGAATAATGAGGGTGGATCTAATGACATCCCTGGCTAATTCACAGTTTCTGGATGTGCGATCTAGGCACAAACATGTGAACTAGGTGGATTCAAATTACTAGTCCATTTCTAGGCATAACTGGTGCATGGGCTTAGTAATGAAGGTGGGATTCTTATCCCTCGCAAGACTTTGAGAATTCTTGATTCACTTGAATTTGTTTTGGAGAACTTGAAGTTTGGTTGTCCCATACATCTAACTTTAGATGTCTATTCAATGGTTTACTTTTATCTAACAGTTACTTGATTTTTTCACCCGACTAGAGGACTACTTTGTCCCAATGAGTTTGAAAAAATCCCATGTAAACTGTAGGAGAAAGTTTACCATTTCGGTGGAATCAACCATACTAACTTCACCAATTCAAATTCAAAATGAAAATTGTCCAACTTAGGACACTTTTCTCAAAGACTTTTAACTGAAAGTTCTTGGGAATTGTCAATCTAATGAGCAATTCCTAACTTCTTTATTCTAGAGTATACTGGACTCTAGGAAATTATTTATGCTATAACTTGAAGCAAAATCAAATGAATAAGTCTACTTAGACTTATCATCTTTTGAAGATTGAAAAGGTTCTTGTACATAACATCTATCTAGGATGTTCAAGTTAGTTATCTAATTCTAACCGGCTATCCCTGGTCTTTTGCAAAAAGGAATCAGATACCATATCTGAGTCAATTCCAAAAGATTTGGAAAGCGGAAAGAGATAACTAAGACTTTGTACAACCAATTCAAACTTCGCACATACATAAACTTGCTATGAGTCAAAGTCTAGTTGACTCAGGACTTTAACTTCTCAATGATCTATTTCAATAAGATATTGAAGCATTGACTTTATCTTTAAGAGAAATAAGCTAGCTTCTCAAAAAGATTCAAAGCAAATAAAAAACATCATTCAACCACAAGATACTAGTGTGGTAACCAACATCAGTGTGTCGACCCACTGAGGTTATGCTGATGAGTTTTGTATTCAAATAATGCTTCACTTGAGACTAAGTTCAGGTCACATTCAATCTTTTTGACTCCGTGAATGCAATTCTTGTGCATTTCTTTGAGTCTAAAAGAGTGAATTTTATCAAGTTACACTAGGAACTTGATGCTTGACTTAGTCAATTAAATCTTTAATTGAAAAGATCAACTCAAAATCAAAGTTCAACTTCTTTCAGAAATTTATCAAATATTTCTGATCAATAACACTTAAACTTGAAGTGTTCTAAGAAGATCTTGGAAGTTCCTTACTTCATATCTTCAATTTCCTTGATCTTGAAGTCATCTTGAAGTATCATAAGATACTTACTACTTTCATCCTTTACGAATTAAACTTTTCCTTGAAGTCTTAATTCCCTTGAGGATGAAACCTAACTTCAAAATCCAAACTAGGACTAAAAGATAATCATCATCCCACGGTCCGATGTCCCATTCCATCTTTCCTACATCAATCTGAGTATAAAATCTGGTGTCCCATATCACCCTATTTTATATTCATATTAATGTGTGGGTGATTCTTATCCTAAAGTCTAAACATCTCTTGATAGAGTACCTCAATTCTTTTACAAGAATTGGAAGTTTCAGGCATTACCTCTAACTAGATTTTCTAGGTTTTGATTCCTTCACATGATCGTCTCACAATCATGTGCTTTACCTTGGGAACTTGAAAACCTCTTAACAGAATATCAATTCTTCTTTACTGGGATTTTCAAAATGAAAACCAATCAGAATTCCAAGTTTCTTGAATTTCTCAAATTCAAGTTCAATTGGTTATTCTTGACCAATTTTGTAGCGACAAGAGTTTATGACTTCTTGTCTTTAGATTCCTTTCTATACTGGTGCTTTTAGGTACCTATCCCGGCCGGGGCTTTTTACAGGAATCTCTCTACTGCCTTAGTCTAAGCATCCGCTCATGCTTTTTGGATTTGTACCAAAATCCCTTTAAAGATAGGCAAACACTTATGTTTTACCTTCCATAGACTTAAGTACCTTCTTCACGGTTGCAGACTACATTTTTGGAATTCCTTCACTCTGTTCAGACTGGGAACAACTTACTTTTTTCACAATTTTCCATTGAATAGATGGAACTTGAGTGAATACTTCCTAACGGAATTTTTTATTGCCAATACTTGGGCAATCTATAGAGTAGTTCTAATCGCACATTACTTGGACAATCACGGCCAAGTTTGATCAAGTCTGGTTGATCCTGGCGACAAAAATAAAGACTTAGTCTTTATCTTTTAAGATCTCTTAAACTATCTTTAAGCTTCTTTGCTTACCTGCAGGATTTTTAGAGATCTTTCTCAAGTCCAAGCATACACTTATGCCTCTCAGATTCCAAAGCTAAGAATCTTTGATATACTTTTAGGTTATATCACAAATTTGGACTTAAATACCAAAACTGGTGGTTAGGGATTTACTGGGAACTACTTACTATATAACTTTTCATCTTGGAATTTTTTGCTTTCCAGTCTAATGATTCATCTTGGAATCGTTTGTAAAAAGAATATTTGAAAGAACTTCTTTTAAATAATATCCAAAAAATTTACTGATTCAATTGTATTCATTTCTTGAGTATCAAACTAGAGACGAAATATCACATTTGCCAGTATGAAAGTTTAAGTTGAACTTCCATTTATGTGATATCGACTTCTATTCTCGAGTTTGATACAAGACTCATTATTATTGGTCAATCTTCAGATGTTACTAGAGTCCTTTAAACATATTTCACCAATCAAAATTATGTTTAAAGTCCAAGCATCTATTGATGATTGATCCAATAGTAATGTTACTGTGAACACAACTTTGAACTTTATAACTTGTTTAGGAGAAGTTCATGGATTCAAGATCCATTTCTTGGAACTTTCTACTCCTAAATAAAAAGTTCACACTTGCTTCAAGTCTTTAGGAACTTATATTATTTCTTAAAGACTGCTTAGCTAGTTGCATCATTTACCAGAGATGCAACTATAGAACCTAACATCCTTTTATTGATATCAAGGATCAATTGATGTTGAGGTTTAACCTTTGATTTCCATCACCCCTTAGGATGAAATCAAATGAAAATTTATAAAAGATTGGTACCTTTATATCTTGGCAAAACATTTATATCCTAAAGAGGTTTTGCCTGCATCATTCCTTGGACCTATCATATAATATGAATTTATGTGTATTTTTGGGAAGAGTTCATGAATCATTTAAGATCCTCTACTTGGAACATCTTCCTTCCCAAAACTAAATTCATCTTGAACATAGTAGGAGAATGATCTCACATAAAATAGAAGGCTTGACTATTTCATATCTCTATTTCAAAAAGTCACTTACCAAGGTTTCATCATGAGATATAAATCTTGAAACCACAAGAAACTTCTTTAAAACTTTCGAAATCTTCTAAATAGAAGAGTGCTCATGGAACTTGGAAATATAGTTGATTTTCTCATCCAACCTTGGGATGCTTGAGAAGTTACATAAGATATATAACTAATCAACTAAAGCTTTATCCGCATGACTTTCTAAGTACATCCAGGACTTAGAGTCATCATATATCACAAAAGAGTTTGCAAGTAATTAAATTTTCTTGGTCATCAAGGAAATTTATTACTTAACTTTCTCTTAGTGCTTACTTATACCTAGCAAGACATCTATCATACTTAATTGTCATTAACTATTTGTCTTTGATAGAAGAGTATCGACTTGGGAAGAAGTCGACTAATTACTTGAGTTGCAATACTAGAACTAGTATGTCTTTGCAACTAACTAGTCCTTGGTCTTCCCTAATGTCAAACTGCGAGCTTTATAAAGTAAGCTAAATACTAAGAGAGTACATTCTCATATCTACTTGCAAACAGCATTCCATTCTTCCATGCAAATGCATGTATCTACATGCAAAAGCATATGTTCACATGCGTATGCATGCATGTTCTTTGCATGCTCAAAAAATAATACAATAATCATGCATAAACTTGATGCACGATTTTTTCCTTGTACTAAGAATGTATATCATGCAATCCTGATGCATGAATATCCTTTCCTTTGTCCTAATGCACTATGATATAAAAACATACCCTTGAAGTGCAATAGAAAACTTACTCAATGGAAAGGAAATATGTATTTAAACTACCAAAATACATTCTTTGATGCACAAGGATCTTTTTGAAATCAAGTCTTTCCTTAATGCAAACTAATGCTTGGAATGAGAAATGGATTAATTCATTATTCTAATCTAGACTTAATCAATTGAAATCTTGGCTATTTCAATGTGCATCTATGATTAAGTGTAGAATAATGAAAACAAGATAAATCAAGCATTAAGGCCAAGCAGAAACTGGAAAATACTTAGCTTTGATCAAAGCTTCGTCCATCCCTTGATCCTTTGGAAGAGTGATTCATCCTCTTGATCCTTGCGAGGAGCTATTCACCATTCTTGAAGCTTCCTCATCAAGAAATAGTCTTGGATGACTTGGTCCGTCGTGGTCGACTAGCTTGGGCCTCCGGATCTTCACTTCACAGCTCCAATTCCTTCAAGCTTTGCTCAATCTTTGATTCTTCTTGGATGGATGAGAGTTGGGCTTGCACTTCAGCTCTGCTTACTGCTTTAGGACACTCTGCTCTGCACTACAGTACAAGCAAATCTGGCTGGGTGCGTGGCTACGTGAGCCTCCTCCCAAAGAACCCGTCTGAGTTCGATCCCTAGCAGACGCAGCGGGCACAGAAAGCTACGTTCTGTTTTGTTCCTTTCGGAAATCTTCTGCAATGCTTGGTTACAACAGAAGATAAATCTCTGCAGATGTTTGGAGCGTGAACGCCCGTCGACGTGATGGATAGGCGGCAATCCTCTAGTTGGGGGGTTGGGGGTTCGAATCCCCTATGCTTCACCAGAGAATATCACTTTTTAGATCTATAAATTAAGATCTACTTCAGCGCCGGCTCTGATCAATTTGCTGTGTTGCGGGTATAATCCCACGCGGTCGATGTGCTCTTGTGGTTAGAGCAACACGCTCCAAACGGAGGGGCGGGAGTTCGAATCCGGGGTGCCGCCTGCAACAGCGTAGCGACAGTAATTGCTCATGAATGAATGACTCTCCTCCCAACCAAATGCCTCTATATATAGCTCTCTCAAGGGAACTACCTTCTTGGGCAGGTGAATGCTAATCATCCAAGTGTCAGCCATGTAACTGCATGTGCGCCAAGTGTCCAGTGGATGCTTCTAGAAGGTTCTAGAGCTCTTTGGGCAAAATACTCTTCCCATGTACCTCATGGGGATTGAACCCAAGACCTCGTCCTTCACATCCTTGAGACTTAACCACTAAGCTAAGTGGTTCACTTGTTCACAAGAGCACAAGACCTCCTAGTAAGTCTAAACTCGAGATCTTTGGTCATACACACTGATGACCAAACGGTGTCCGATTTCAGATCTGTCTGAACCGGCCAGACCCTTGGATCATAGACTTACTTTATTACATTCTTCCCCCCTTGGAAAATATTTTCGTCCTCGAAAATTAGAGCTATATATACTATAGGCAACCCCCGAGCCTCATGTTCTAAAACTTGAAGAACATGCATTCATTCAAACAGGTTATTTACTTAGATCTTGAAAGTAAAAAACCTTATCATATTCTAGATCTTGAAGAACATGATCGGTTTATCTACTAAAAACTTGAAAGTAGAAAACCTTCTTTATTTGGGACCAACTTAAAACTTGAAAGCTGGAAAACGTCGTTGGATTGTGGAAACTTTTTCCCATGTTGAATTTTCTTCAGTTCCATCCTTCCATTTTACTAAGCACTCTTCATACAAGTGGCTTCTTGTACGTTTATCTCGGGTGCGAAGTATCCTTTCAGGTTCATGAGGAACTGTTTCATTTACTGGAATAGGAAGTATGACCTGATGTCCAACTAGATTATCTGAATCTGTTAGACTCTTCCTAAGTCGGCTAACATGGAACACTGGATGAATCCAACTATCATCTGGAAGTTGTAATTCATAAGCCCACAAACCAACTTTCTTGGTGATTGGAAAAGGACCGCAATATCTAGGCGACAACTTGGCGCATTGACCAGTCTTGAACTTTTCCGATCTTTCAGGAATACGAAGATAAACTTGATCGCCAACCTGAAAAGTAACATCTCTTCGCTTTGGATCGGCATAAGCTTTTGCACGATCTTGAGCTTTCTTTAAGTTTTCTTTAGCTAACTTGAGCTTAAAGTTCATGTCTTGAAGAAACTCTTGAGCTGCTTGAACTCGTTCATTATGAAGTCCCACTGCATAAGGAGACCTAGGCTGGAAACCATACATTAACATGAATGGGCTAAATTCAGTTGATGTATTCTTGGCACTATTATAGGCAAATTCAGCTAAAGGAAGATAATCTTCCCAATCAGTCTGTTTGGAAGTAACATAAGCTCTAAGTATGTCTTCCAAAATCTGATTGACTTTCTCTGTCTGTCCATCCGTCTGGGGATGTTCAGCTGTACTTAAACTTAGTTTAGTTTCAAGTCTACTAAAGACTGCTCGCCAAAAATGACTTGTAAATCGAGCATCTCTATCAGAAACTATGTCTACTGGAAGACCATAGAGTCTATAAAGTTGATTTACAAATATTTTTGCAAGTTCTGGAGTCTTATAAGTAGTCTTGACTGGTATAAACTGAGCAAGTTTAGTCAATCGATCAACTACAACCCAGACTGAATCAAAGCCCTTCTGAGTGCGGGGTAATCCAGAAATGAAATCCATGGAAATACTTTCCCACTTTCCTTTGGGAATTTCCAAAGGATGCAGCAATCCTCCAACTTTAAGTCGTTCAAACTTATTGACTTGACATTTATGGCATTTAGACACATAGTTTTGCACATCTCGATGCAAACTAGGCCAATAAAAATGTCTTTTCACTAACTCATAGGTTCGGTTAATACCAGGATGTCCTGCACTTGGAGCATCATGGCATTCGAAAAGTACTTGATTTCGTATGTCCATTCTACTTGGGACACAAACCTTACCTTTATATAGCAAATATTCATCTTGGAGAGAATAGTGTTTAAACTTTCTCTCAGAAGTACTTGCTTCAGTTTGTTTATCTTGTTCAGCTGCTTTCCATGCTTGACTGAAGCTTGGATCCTCTTTGCAGCTTCCTTTCAAAGTTGAAATAAATTCACTTTGAATTTGTACAAAACTTAGATTGTTCAACATAGGCATCCGACTTAAGGCGTCTGCCACTGCATTGAACTTTCCTTTTCTGTACCTGAGCTCATAATCGAACTCTTGTAACTGTTCGGCCCATCTAGCTTTTCTACCTCTAAGATCAGGTTGGTTTGCAAACCACTTTATGCTCTCTTGATCAAAAACTATGGTCAGCTTTGATCCATATAGATAATGGCGCCATTTCTTTAGAGCATTTATAATAGCGAACATCTCTCGCTCATAGGTAGAGTAGTTTTGCTGAGCAGGACTTAGCTTTCTACTCTCGAAAGCTATTGGTCGACCATCTTGGCTTAGTACTGCTCCTACTGCAGATGAACTTGCATCTGTCTCTAATTGGAAAGGCTTGTTCGGATCTATGATCTGTAGAACCGGGGCCGATGCTAAAGCAAGTTTAAGATCTTGAAAACTCTTTGCTTGATCTTCTTTCCAATTTAACTTTTGATGCTTCCCTTTGAGTTGATCCGTCAAAGGTACTGCAATCTTGGCATATCCAGCCACAAACTTCCGATAATATCCTGCCAATCCAAGAAAACTTTGTAGTTCTCGAACCGTCTTGGGCTCAGGCCATTCAAGAATCGCTTGGACCTTTTCAGGGTCAACTTTGATTCCTTCCGCGGAAATAATATGACCTAAATACTTTACTTCTGGGGTAAAGAATTCACATTTTGACTCTTTACCGTAAAGTTTATTATCGCGAAGAAGTTGAAAAACTTTTTTCAAGTGCTCTAAGTGACTTTCATGATCTTTACTGTAGATCAGAATATCATCAAGAAAATCTACAACAAATTTTCCCAAATACGGCTTAAGCACTTGATTCATCAAAGTCATAAATGTTGCGGGTGCGTTTGTCAACCCGAACGGCATCACTAAAAACTCGTAGTGGCCAAACTTTGTTCGAAAGGCTGTTTTAGGAATATCATCAACTTTGATTCTGATCTGATGATAACCTTGGCGTAAATCAATCTTAGAAAAGATTGTAGCTCCCTTTAAACTATCAAAAAGATCTTCGACTAGTGGCATGGGATACTTGTTCTTTATCGTAAGATTGTTTAACGCCCTATAATCTACACACAGCCTCATAGTTCCATCTTTCTTTTTCACTAGAAGGATGGGTGCTGCCCATGGAGACTGGCTTGGGCGGATAAATCCTTTATCCAAATACTCTTGGATTTGATTTTCCACCTCTTGATTTTGGACATAGGGGAGGCGGTATGGGTTTTGAAATTTTGGCTTGGTACCCGGAAACAGATCTATGCTGTGATCGATGTTTCCACGAGAGGGTGGCAAGCCGTAGGGGAGTTCCTTAGGGAACACATCTTTAAATTCCTTCATTAAATTGTTAAATTTAACATAAACTTCTCGAGGAATAAAGGACGAGACATAGGAAACTTGATTTATATTATCAGAATCGGTTACATCGGTGCCAAGGACAAGAAAAGCTTGAGTCCTGGCTTCATTATTGACAAGTTTCTGAAGTTCAGTGTATGATATCAAAGGGATACTTGGAACATCATGCTCACCCTTGATCTTATACACAACTCCGTCGCGCTGGAATTCCAAAGTATTTGTAAAATAACACCTGGTCAATGAAGGACCTAGACTCCATAGCCACTCTCTCCCTAAAACGAGATCTACCCGATCCATATTCATTATTTGGAAGTCCAAGGTGTCTTTAAATCCTTGGATTTCTAGTTCCAAATTACAAATCATTGTGTCCCAAACACGGGTGTCTTGACCGTGCATCATGGAGACTATGTATTTATGAGGCGATGGTTCCTGAGGAAGAGCGAGTTTTTTTACTAACGCATAATTGATAAAATTATGCGTAGCAGAGTCATCCACCATTATCCGGATGGTGTGACCTTTTACTGATCCATGCAACTTGACCAAATCATGTGGACCAAACTCTTGAGGTTGCCACATGTTTTTGGAGATTTGACATGAATGGGTACTGTCGCAGTGCATAATCTGAACCTTCTTTGCACTTGAATTTGCATCCAAGTTCAAAGATTGAATCAGATGGATTTGCTGCTTACCCTTTCCCTTACTTTCTCTTCCGACTGGACAGGCACGGCTTCGATGTCCAGGCTTAAGACATTTAAAGCACAAGTTTTCTTTTTGCGCTTTATCATGATCTTCTGGAGAAAGGATGTGTCTAAAAACACGAGGTTTCTTAGACACCCTTTCACTAGATCTAGTCCCTTTACCCTTACGCTTAAAGTTATTCTTCTGGGAATAACTGCTTTCCTGCGTGACATCCAAGCGTGAATTGTCCTCATAAATCTGTGCGACCTTAATCGCCTCTTCAAGGGATTTAGGCGCATGCCTCTTAACTTCATTACGAATTCGCTGGTTAAGTCCTCTGACAAAACCGCGAAGTCGATGGAAGTCATCTAAGTTCTTTAACTTCAGAATTACATCTCTGTATTCTGAAATATACACCAATAGCGGTCTACCCTTCTGCTGAATTTTATCCCATGCTTCCCAATTGCGTTCCTCCTCATTCTCGGGGAGAAACTCTTTCTTGAAAAGATGGGAAAATTCATTCCAAGTGGTAGGTTTCTTGTGAGTCTCAGAGAGACTCATCCACCATGTATAAGCTTTCGGTCCTAGCGACAAACTGGCTTCTACTACCCTCACATGATCGGGGGTATGTTTGAGTTCATGGACATCTTTCCATTTCTCTAAGAAAGTCAAAACCGCGTCCTTATTCCTATCCTTATCCTCTCCAGAGAAATAAGGAGGACGGATCTCTTTTCCCAAAGAGAGATCCACTGGGCGGTTATGAGTTTCTAACATCCCTACCGAAGCAACACCCAAGGGAGTAGAAGACGCTAGACTAAGACGGCTCATACTTCCCGCTAAAGGAAACATATCTGTATGGGGAGAGGATAATCCCTTATCCTTTTCCATCCTAACAGACATCGGTGAAGTTGCGATCGTATCTGTGTGACTACCTAAAATAGTCTTACTGATATCCTTAGGCGTCTGAAGTAAGTTCAGAATGGCCTTAAGGTGATCCTGGATTCCATCAACAGATTGACGGAGTACTGCAACCTCATCCGGAATGCTGGACAACTGTCCAAGCTTTTGCTCAACTAGCAACATCCTACTTTCCATATCTTTCCTCTCGTTTAAAGTAGTGTTTGTTTCCCCTTTTTTCGCAGAATCCTCAACGTCTAATGCTACAATCGCTGATTCTATCTTAGATGCATCAGACGCATGACTAGTATTTGAAACCATAGGTGCAGATGAATGCAATGCACGTGCAACTATTGGTGGTCTAGTCATGAATGAGGATGTTACTAACATAGGAATGGAAGCATACATGGACGCACTAGTAGTACTTGTAAGCGAAACGTGGCTAGAAGTCCCCTCCATCGCACACAAAGCGTTATTAAACTTACTAAGTATTCCTAACGCAAGAAGTGTGTGCAACAAAATCAAAAGAGCTATGCAAGAATGTCACAAGAAATCGTCCCTGATGATTTGGTCCGTTGAGGTCGACTTGATTCTAGCCGAAAGTGCTAGAATTATGACGAAGATAGGCCTCCAGATCTTCACTCCACAGCTCCACTTCTGTTGAACTTTACTCGAACTTTTAGCTTTCTACAGCTTGGACCACCACAGAAATGTACTCGAGTTCGGATGGGAAATAAGCAAACTCCAAAGGTTAATCAAAATGAGATGATTTCGGCTCGGGATTAGCAGAGCAGAGATTTAATTCAACTTGTATATGTTATGCAGAGAACGAAATCACGAAGAACCTTTACTTCAGTGGATAAAGCCCTGAAGTTTCTCTGCAAGGTCGTGCGATCGAATCCCGGCGCCCTCCCGATGGTAGTTCAGCTTTTTTGGCCGGGTGAAGATGTCTGCTTCAGCGCGAATTAAGAGAGATTAGTTACCTTCTCAGCAGTACTCCCGTGTACTGTTGTGGGGTAATGGATAGGCGGACACGCTCGCTTAAGCAGGTCTCGTGTTCGATCACCCGCGGACGTGCAGTAGAGAGGATCAACCTTTTTGGCCCCTATTTGAGAGCTTCTTCAGGATTTCAGCTAGTACTTCTGCTGTATCTTCACGCCGACGGTGATGCTCTTCTAGATAGAGCAGCGTGCTCCAATCGGGGGGACGGGGGTTCGATCACCCTCTGCTTCACCAGAATATTTTCTTTTGGATCTTCTTCGATGAAACCTCCCTCAGCGAACCGATGATTGTATAACGATCTGCTCCATAAAGAATAGCACGAACGGCGCTTCTCTCCGTGGATAAGGAAGCGCCCTCTCACTTGAGGGGCGGGAGTTCGATTCCTTCGCCAAACACTTCAGAGATGATATACTCCTTTTATTACTCTTTTGCTCTAAACTAAAGCATGAGAATGATTTCGACAAGCATCTTAATGCGGGCGGGGGCAGAATTCGCACGTCAAAAGTCCGAGCAAGAAGATGAAAGCTATGGAGATGGCTCTGATACCAATGCAACAGCGTAGCGACAGTAATTGCTCATGAATGAATGACTCTCCTCCCAACCAAATGCCTCTATATATAGCTCTCTCAAGGGAACTACCTTCTTGGGCAGGTGAATGCTAATCATCCAAGTGTCAGCCATGTAACTGCATGTGCGCCAAGTGTCCAGTGGATGCTTCTAGAAGGTTCTAGAGCTCTTTGGGCAAAATACTCTTCCCATGTACCTCATGGGGATTGAACCCAAGACCTCGTCCTTCACATCCTTGAGACTTAACCACTAAGCTAAGTGGTTCACTTGTTCACAAGAGCACAAGACCTCCTAGTAAGTCTAAACTCGAGATCTTTGGTCATACACACTGATGACCAAACGGTGTCCGATTTCAGATCTGTCTGAACCGGCCAGACCCTTGGATCATAGACTTACTTTATTACACCGCCATGCTTCCTCATCACCTTTTTTGACTTGCGCTGAGGAGTCTTTCATCCGCAAAATAAAGATTTATTAGTGGATCCGCCGAGACAGAAGCATACGACGTCGCTTGCTGAGTTGGTTAAGACGTAGAACTCTTTAATGGATGGTTGCGGGTTCCAGTCTCACAGGCCGTCCCTCCACCAATATGAGTCCTTCTACTTATTTTGCAACCTCTATCTCGAGGTAGATCAGCCAAACGAATTTGGGACCACCTTCTGCACACCCGCAAGCGGCAAGAATGATTGCCTACAAAATTTAAATGACGAACGAGAGTGGATGATTGGTGAAATAAAGATCTACATATAGAGAGCATGAAGATGGTGAAATCTTTCAAGGTCTCCATGGAAGCATGAGGAAGATGATGAGCCTAGCAAGGTCACCATGAAAGCTTGCCTAGAGCTCTGATACCAATGCAAGAGAACAAGGATTACGACCACCACATGCTAGAGAGATGAATCTCCTCCCAACCAAATGCCTCTATATATAGCTCTCTCCAGGGGACTGCCTTCTTGGGCAGGTGGATGCTAATCATCCAAGTGTCAGCCATGTAACTACATGTGCGCCAAGTGTCCAGTGGATGCTTCTAGAAGGTTCTAGAGCTCTTTGGGCAAAATACTCTTCCCATGTACCTCATGGGGATTGAACCCAAGACCTCGTCCTTCACATCCTTGAGACTTAACCACTAAGCTAAGTGGATCACTTGTTCACAAGAGCACAAGACTTCCTAGTAAGTCTAAAACTCGAGATCTTTGGTCATACACACGGATGACCAAACGGTGTCCGATTTCAGATCTGTCTGAACCGGCCAGACCCTTGGATCATAGACTTACTTTATTACATTTGGGTACATGAACAATGCATTAGAATAGAATTAGAGAATTGCATGGTCACAAATCCAAGTGTCACACATTCTGTTAGTTCATGTAAGACTAATGTAGCCACAATAGTTCAACCACAGAGGCAAGTGAAACAGTACAAGACAACCGCTATATCAAATAAATAAACAGATTTCAAGAAGAAAGTACCTCTAGGCATGAAGCAGATCTATTGATATGTTTAGGTAGTGATAAGTGTGAACACACTAGGACCATCGAGGTACTTTTTTCCTCTTTAGGAGGTTTTTTCCCCAGACTTGTATATATGCCTATTGCTCTAATGGGTTACTTATCTTTGTATGTTCTAGTGGTAATACATTCAGTATTCTGTGTTGTGCTCCAAGCTTCTTCTTCTTCCTTGTGTTGTTCGCGTGCTTTTGAAGACCTTGAACTCCAACAATTGGTATCAGACCAAGTCGCCACTTCATCTAGGGCATCATCGACATTCCTTCGATCACAATCTTAGAATCGTAAAAAATTTGGTGAGCATACTCAGGGTGAGCATACAAAATCACGATTTGTGCTCGTTTTGGCCTCCGAACGCACTATCGTAGTGCTTGTGCAGGCTATCTAATCTTTTTGTTCCAAAGATATATACACGTCTTAGTTTGTGAGTATAAACATCTCGAAGTCTACTATAGGTTTAGCAAAGCTCGACAAGGTAGTTCTGTTCAACTTTTTGAGATACAATCAATTTTTTGCATCAAGGTATTTTAGTCAGTGGCCATGGCTAAAAGCAATGATGTATTCCGTATGTTGGCTGTTGAGGATAAGTTGAATGGTATGAGTTACCCATTATGAGCTTATATGATGTGTCATGTATTGTTCACAAAAGGATTGTGGAATATTGTGTAGAATGTTGAAAAATGTCCTATTACACCTGCAAATACAGGTATTGAAGGTGATACAGATGACATTGAAGATGAAGATATTCTTCCTGTTCTTGTTTGTGCTATAGTTTCTACTGCACCTACTATAGAGCAAATTTGTTGGGATGACAGAGATGCTCAGGCACATGTATTGATAGCCTTGTCTGTCAAACATTCCATTATTCCTCACATTCACTCTTGCAGAATAGCTAAGGATGCTTGGGATACACGCACCACTTTATACCAGGAAAGGAATGAGGCTCGTGTTGCCTACCTCTGAAAACAGTTGGAGAGTGAGCACATGAGTGAAGGTGATTCAATGGATAATTTTCTGACAAAGATCAAAGATTTGAAAGAACAATTGATTTTTGTTGATGAAGTCTTGCCTGACAGTTCACTTGTGTAGACTATTCTGAATGGCCTTCGCGATTCATATAAGAGTTTTGATTCTACGCTTTGTTTGATGATGAAAGGCAATCCAAATGCCTCAACATTTGAGGAGTTAGTCTTTATTCTATTGCAGGAAGATTAGTCTAGGTAGAACAGATCCATTATGTGTGTTGTAGATCAAGCTTTCTTGGCTAGTCAAAAGGGCAAAGATAAATGGAGCTCTTCTACTAGTAAGCAAAAATCTACTAATTCTACACAATCGAAGAAGGAAGAGAAAGAATAGAAGAAAATAGAAAAGTAGAAATGGTTTTGCAAGTACTGTAAAGCAAATGATCATGTCATAAAGAATTGTCCAAAATTGGATGCAAAAGAGGCAAAGAAAAAGAGGCTGGAATGGTTGTTGCAGAGGCCTCTACACCGAAAATAGAGTCTGCTAATCTAGTGTAGGATGAAGAATGGGTGTTTACTATTGTTTGCAGTTTTGACCTATCCTCTTCTGAATAGTGTATGTTTGTAGTAGATTCAGATGTTTGGTACTTTGATAGTGGGGCAACCAAACATATTACCTCGGAGCACCGTTTCTTCACTTGACTTGAGCTTGCCCCTATAGAGAATACTGTCACATGTGCCAACAACTCCTCTTATCCTATCATGGGAGTTGGTAAGATCATTTTGACTACTACTGATGGTAGTTCTCTCACATTCTCGGATGCTCTATTTGTGCCAGGGAGTAAGAAGAATCTATTATCAGTTTCAGCTTTAGCCAAGATTGGTTAGGTTGTGAAATTAATTGATCATAGATGTATAGTTCATGATCTGTCAAATGGCAACGTGATTATTGCTTTTGGCATTTTATGACGTGGGCTGTATAAGCTCATGGACTATAAAAAATTTGTGAATGATTCAGCATGTGCAGTACATGATTCTTAGGCTATGTCTGATGCAAAGCTTTGGCATGCTTTGGTCATTTGAATTTTGCTAGTTTGCTAGACTGCAAAAATCTGAAATGGTGTCCTCTTTGCCAAAAGTTGAGGCACCCAGTAAACATGTTCGTGAAGGCTGTATTTTGGGCAAAATGTAGCATTCATCCTTCCCAAAAAGATGGTTCAATTCGAGCTACTCATAAATTGTAGCTTGTACATAGTGATGTCTGTGGTCCTATACAGACACTTTCTTTTGGAAACTATCTCTAATTTGTGACTTTCATCGATGATTTTTAGAGGCATGCATGGGTATATCCATTTAAAGCAAAGTCCGAAGTGTTTATGTGCTTCAAATAATTTTTGGTTTTGGCTAAAAATTGTCAACATGTAAAATGAGCACCCTCCATTCTGATCCAGGGGGGGGGGGAATATATGTCTGCTGACTTTAATGCATTTTTGACTGAACGTGGGATAAAACGTCTGTATATAGTGCTATATAAACCTCAATAAAATGGAGTTGCTGAACGAAAGAATAGGTCACTCATGGAAATGGCGAGGTGTATGGTCAAGAGTCATGCTTTACCACATAGTTTCTACCTTGAGGTTATCATGTGTGCAACATATGTACTTAACAGGTGTCCCACTAAAGCATTGCATTCTATCATGTTGTGGGAGCGATTCGTGATGGCTGGTGGATCAAATCAACTGTCTCGCTAACAGTGCACGCCGGGTGCTTAGAGCAAACTCAAGATTTCAAAGACTCAAAGAAATATTAATTAGAAAAATCTAATTAGTAATTCAATTGCAATTCATAATCCTAGTGTATTAATCTTTCATGAAATCTCATTCATGGAAACAAGAAGGAATGTCATTCAATATAAGAATGAGCATGAATCAAATGAAGATTAAAAGTTCTTTTTAGTTCGAGTGATTTCTAATAACTCAAGTATTATGTGTTTCGTGGAAGTTTCAAGACAAAATGAATTGCAAGTTGAGAAACTTGTTATCAAAATTTTCATATCATAAATGTCAGGGGAGCACTAGATTGTGCTCTCTGACTACAGTAGACAAGATTTCCGAAACACAGTTATGATTACAAGAACACCCACGTAGGAAAAATAATACAAGAAGATGTAGCCGATACAAGACGTCCCACAACCCGAGACCAATAGATATGGAAAACTGGACTAGAGATGATACAGGAGATCCCACAACCTGGGATCGTAAGTATGAGACAAGATATCTGGATTACAAGAACTCCCCTCTGGGAGATGGACTAGATACAAGAAAGAACTCGACAAGATCTCGTACTACGAGATTACAAGAGGACAAGACTAGATGTCCAGGATACAAGACTAGACAGGACTGGAACAAGGAACAAGACAAGAACAAGAATTGGAACTTGGAGAGTACTTACTTAGTGGTCACGACTCCTTGAGCTCCCAAGGCTGGTATTGGCAAGACTGATTATGAATGTGGTCAACCCCTCCTTATATAGGTTTTCAAGGGCGGTTCATGAAAGGCGGTTACGAATTGATGATGTCATCGATGATGTCATCAATTCAAAACATGAGCTTTGGATATCCAAATCAGGCAAGTAGACAGTCGATCTTAGGATTTTGGCACGTTTCAGACGCAATGGAAACATTGGTTTCTTCTAATTCTGAACCAATCATGAGATATAGGGTTCACATGGCATCTAAGGTTCATGATAGTTTCCTTTGTCCATGACATCACCTCCCCCTCAAGCGACGAGTTCCACGAGGAGCGGTCATGTTATCTAGTCTCGGCTTCGTTGGATTTCTCTTATGGAATTCTCGAACCTTGATTGGTGCTCTTTGAAGGTTTTCTACAGGTTCCCAAGTACGATCACTAATGTCATACCCTTTCCAATGAATAAGGTATTCCAATCTTCCTCGGGATATTCTGGAATCTAGGACATGCTCGACTTCAAATTCTTCATGATCATCAATCTCGATAGGTGGTGAAGGACTAGATCTCTCTCCCCTCAATGGTGAAATCTGATATGGTTCCAATATGGATACGTGGAAAATTGGATGTATTCTCATAGTACTTGCTAGCTGGAGCTTGAAGGTGACTGGATTAATCTTGGCCAAGATGGTAAAATGGACCAAATCTTTGATGATCTAACTTTGCACAAGGTCTTGAGGTTTGTAGATTGTTTCTGAGTAACCATACTTTATCCCCAATTTGATACGATGGATTCTGGACACGATGTTGATCTGCATAGTACTTATATTGTTCTTGAGCTTTATGGATCTCTTCCTTGAGTTCTTTGTGAATGTCCATCAGGTACTGGGCCTTGTCTCTAGCAGCCGGATTTTTGACATGATTTGAGAGTTGTATATCCATCCTTGGATGTTGTCCATAATTTGCAAAGAAGGGAGTCTGCTTGGTAGACGCATGAACACTATTGTTAGAAGCAAACTCTGCAAAGGGTAAAAGCTCAAACCAATCATTTTGATGATAGTTGCTAGTATAACGGAGATATTGCTCCAAGACTTGATTCACCCGTTCTGTTTGTCCATCAGTCTGAGGATGATTTGCTATAGATAGTTTAACTTGAACACCAAGGAGTCTGCAAAGACTGTTCCAAAAGTTGGATATGAACAGTAGACCTCGATCACTGACAATGTCATCAGGCAATCCATGAAGCCTAAATATATACCTGAGAAACAGTCTAGTAGTGGCTACACCTGTGATTACCTTGGTAGTTGGAATGAAGTGTGCCATCTTTGTAAATCTATCCACAATAACAAGAATGACATCATACTTATCTGACTTTGGTAGATCTGTGATGAAATCCATAGACAATGAAGCCCATGGCCTTTCTGGAATAGGTAGAGGTTACAAGAGGCCATGAAGTTTATGTCGGGATACCTTAGATCTATTGCAAGTATCACAGGTTTGAATGTATTCTTTGAATTCCTTCCACATTTGAGGCCACCAAAAGTCCCTGGATATGAGTTCTATTATTTTATTCACTCCAAAATGTCCTGCTGCAAGGTTATCATGGCGTTGTTGAAGTACTCGGATCTTGGGATTTCCTGGAGGGACATACAATAGGTTCTTATAGAGCAGTAACCCATCCTTTTCTTGAAATTCATTTTCTTCTTATAATTTTCCTTCTTGAGCTTTCTGCTTAACGTCACAAAACAATTCATCTTGTGGTAGATTCTCACGGATCAATTGATTCAAGGCTGAATCTTCATGATGGCTTAAAGAGATAGTTGCTAACTGGAGATGCTCAGGCTTGAGTAATACACTCTCTTGTTGATCAAAGGCCTCTTCACCCTTCTTTGATGCAAGGTAAGATCTTCTTGACAGGGCATCTGGCTGACATTGTTGACGTCCTGGACGGTATGTGATGACAAAGTCAAATCTGGATAAAAAGTTACTCCATCTAGATTGCCTTCTATTGAGAATCTAGATGGCCATAAAATAGTCTGGGTTCTTGTGATCTGAATACACAGTGACTTTATGAGCTGCTCCTTCTAAATGGTGACGCCATGTATCAAACGCATCTACTATGGCAAGAAATTCTTTGTCATGAATTTCATAATTAATTTCTGGAGGGAAAAACTTCCTTGAATGATATGCAACTGGATGTAGGTGTTCATCATCTCCATATTGGAAAAGAATGGCCCCTAGAGCAAAGTCTGATGCATCTGTCTCAAGGAAGAAGGGCTTAATGGAATCAGGATGAACTAGAATTGGAGCGGTAGTAAATGGTGATTTCAAGGTCTGAAAGGCTAGAGCACTTCTCCAATTTCGCATATAATCCTTTTTCTCTTAGTTTCTCTAGGACTATGTTCACATGACATTCATGATCCTCTAGATTTTTAGAAAATATCAAGATATCATCTCACAACAAAATCATCTAAATATTCTCAAAAGATATCATTCATCATATGTTGGAAGACAGCTGGAGCATTTGTGAGACCAAATGGCATAACTACATATTCAAAATGGCCATACCTTGTCCGAAATGCTGTCTTCCATTCATCTCCTTCTCTGATCTTGACAAGGTTGTAAGCTCCTCGAAGGTCAATCTTTGTGAAGAATTTTGCTTTTCCAAGGCGTTCCAAGAGCTCGGGTATGACTGGTAGAGGGTATCTGTTCTTTATAGTGACTTTATTCAATCCATGATAGTCTACACACAAAAAACAATTCATTATATACGGTGAAACCTCACAGAAATGTGATTAATTCAATTTTTGCTTGAACATCCTCTAATCGTTAAGAATTATAGGTCATCCTTCATGCAAATTCAAAGTAAAGCGATGGTGATTCATCTAAAAATTCAACTTGACAATGTACCTTTTCAATTATGAATAAACTATGCAAATCGTTGTTTCAATTCATGATGGAATGGCAAATGAATATGCCAAACGTATACGAGGTTAACAAAATAGTATGATCATGAACGCACGATAGTAAGAGATGGATTTCATTTATTACTCATTAAGTTGACGTGCGATGATGGTTAAATAGCTAAACGTCGAAATTCAATTCTATGAAATAAGGTCAGTTATGGCGCTAGATTCGGTTTATATTTGCACATGGCAACTAGAAAACATCTATAAACTCTGATATTTTTATATGCACCAATTTCTCTGTTTATCAGATATGCATAGTGTTTTATGCGTCAATAATTGTGCATAATTTGAATTCCTCAGAGATCTCCAGAGGATATCAGAATAACCTTTCTGCAGTGATCATAACATACACATGTAGAGTTAGATTAGACTAATAAAACAGAGAAGTACTTAAAAAAAACACCTTATCACAGAACCTCACAATCTTCGTATGAAGGCATTAATCGAATGATTTATTAGGCTTTCAAAGTCCTGTGACTAAATAAGCCAATCGCTTAAGTCAAAAGCCTTTTGGACATAGGCAATCACCAGCGCCAACGGAGTTCGGAGACAACATAGATGCGTGCGCAGGTTAAAGTTAATTCAACAGAGCCTATGGAGCATCAAACCGACCAAGAGATTTATCAATAGATTGCAACGAAATTTGGACTCTGTTTGTAGCGTTTTAAAATCACAATCAACAAGAATCGTGCAGGTGCGCAATCAGAGATGAGCAAATAACATTCACAATTAGCGCAGAATATGCAAAAGTTAATCATGAAGAGCTTTAGAACATAAATACACAAGTCTATAAAATATTCTGTACCTCCGATGGCTTAGAATAGCCATTTCAAAGTATTTCCATTAAAAGTCCAGCACGCGAAACTTGAAGTCCGTCTGCAAGCCTCTGATTAGCGCCAGCTTTCCGTGCGATTCTACTTCATAATTTCCTTTGGTAAGCGTCCGATAAACGTTCCCACCCGGATAGTTAAATCATTCAAATATCTTTTCTACCCTCTGAGTATCGTTCGTGATCGCATCCGAATACTCCAGTTGCTACTACAGATCATTCGTTATTTCATTCGATCTCTGATTAACCCTCTCCAGAACGTGTTAGAAGATCCTCCTCCGGATTAAGCAATCATGACGATCTCCAAAGCCATTGTCGGATAATTTCTGTGTCCGAATTGACTGAAATTCGAAAAAAAATGACCTCCGCCCGTAATGTGAAAATCTTTGGATCTCTCTGTATAACAGATGTCTGCGCTTCTCCTGTATAATCATTAGAACACCAAAAAAAGACTACTACTTTCACCATTAGATTCTCCGTAGTCTGAAGCAAATTAGATGTTTATCTCAATCATCTCCTCACACTCTACGACTTCTCTGCTCCTCCTCGTCTTTTGCGCCTGAGTAATCTTTTTGATGTCGCATGGTGTTGTCATACCAGCACTAATATACCAGATTTCATCTCATCAAAGTGAACATCTCTGGCGTTTCTCCTCTGTCCTACTCCTCCATAAGCAGTCCCCCTCTGATCGTTGTGTCAAGAGATGAAGGAAGCGATTTAATTGGCATTCCCCAATCCGATGGAGGTGATCTCCGCTAAGACTCCGAGAGATCCTCTACTGCGTTTTCCCCCCTCTATTTGTGATCGTACCTGCCAGAAGGTTCCTCCCCATGCAAATCTGTCACACGACTCTACATTCTTCATGCACATGCCCCCCTTATATGCTGTTGGACATGCTTTTTCCAAATGATCTCGGAAGAAATCATGCGCCACTAAGTTGTTGTCCACTGCCGATTAAAATTGTGGCCTCTTCTTTTATCATGTTCTCATGTTTGCTTCTGCACTTCACTCTGATAGCCGCATCAGCAATGGATGATCAAGAAAGTGTGTTGATTTGCAGCATGTAAAGGCAAAAGTAGAGATGAGAATCTCGCATCAACTTAAGGAGAGAGAATCTCTCCGACAACGTTACCACATAGTTTCTGGCTTGAGGTTATTATGTGTGCAACATATGTACTTAATAGGTGTTCCACTAAAGCATTGCATTCTATCATGCCATATGAGGCTTGGCATGGTCGTAAGCCATCTGTTGATCACCTGCGTGTTTTTGGTTGTCTAGCATATGCATTAGTGCCTGAACAACAACGTAGGAAATTAGATGATAAAGCAGTGAAATATATTTTTGTTAGGTATAATTCTGAAAGCTAAGGCTATCATCTGTATCATTCACATACTAAATGCATTCTGGTTAGCCTTGATGTTTTTTTTGTGGAAGATGCTATTCAACCATTACTTTCATGTACTAAAGAGACATCTGTTAGCTCCAAAGACATGTACAATACTTTGCTGCCTCTTTTTATAGGTGGACAGTCTAGTGCGCGTCCTAATGAGGTAACTTCTCAACCTTTACAGGTTTCATGTGATGATGTAGATCATTCCATTTCTCATGCACCTTTACATGATGCACTTGTTGATGAGAGAGTTGATATTGAGGAGGCAAAAACTATGCCAAAATGGCTCATGCAAACTTTGGGTGACAACAAATTAGATGCACCTCTGTCATATCATACTCGTTCAGGCTCTCATAGTGCCTCTTTTGCATTAGATTGCTATGCTATGGCTGCCTCTAGTCTCTATGATGAGAATGCTTTTTTCATTTGATGAAGCACAAAACTCTAAAAATTGGATGGATGCTATGCAATCTGAATATGATGCTATAATAAAGAATGGTACCTGGTCTTTATGTGACTTGCCTCTTGCCAAGGAGTCCATTGGCACTAAGTGGCTATACAAGCTAAAGTGTAAGCCTGATGGAGCAATTGAGAGGTATAAGGCTAGGCTTGTTGCAAAGGGTTATGCGTAGGAAAGAGGCATTGATTTTGATGAGATCTTTGCACCTACATGCCAAATGACTATTGTTCATAGCATTTGTGCACTTGGAACTCATCATGGTTGGAATGTACATTAGTTGGACATTAAAACTGCATTTTTATACGGTGAGTTGCATGAACAATTGTATGTTTTTCAGCCCTGTGGCTTTGTGCAGAAAGGGCATGAAAAAACCAACTGTGTAGGTTGAAGAAGGCATTATATGGTTTGAAGCAAGCACCACATGCTTGATATGAAAAGATACATGCATATCTGATTGCACATGGTTTTGAGAATAGTCCAACTAAAAGTGCCTTATATGTTATGTGCTAATGATGTGAGTCTGATCATTGTTGTGTATGTTGATGACATGCTGTTCATTGACCCTCATGAGAAACATATTGTAGATTTTAAGGCTGATATGCATGCCTCATTTCAGATGCTAGATTTGGGGTACTTGCATAATTACTTGGGCATTCAATTTATGCATGTTGATGGCAGAATAGTTTTGTGTCAAATGAAATATATTGACACATTATTGCAACATTTTGGCCTTGAAGACTGTAAACCTATTGCCCCTCTAATGGAGACAGGTTCACGATTGAGTCTTCATGATGCTAGAGATGCATTTGATGTTGTTCTCTATCATCATGCTATTGGATGCTTGATTTACTTATGAATTACTCGGTGAGATATTCAGTCTTCTATCTCACAGATGAGGAGGTTTATGCATTGCCCGGGTGTCAAGCATTGGCAGGCAGTTAAGCGCATCTTTCACTACTTGAGTGGTACCCGATTACTTGGATTGTTTTATCCCAATGGGGATCACTACCACTAGATTTACATGTTTTTTCTAACTCTAACTAGGCTGGTTGCTATGAAACTCGTGTGTCCACTAGTGGATTTTGCTTCATGCTCGATAGCTTATCTATATCTTGGTTGAGCAAGAAGCAACCTACTGTGGTCACTTCAAGTTGTGAGGCTGAGTATAAGGTAGCTTTCACAACGACTGTAGGGTGTGTGTGGCTCAGATGCCTTATGGTTGATTTGGGTGTTGGTCAGTCTTCTGCCATCATCATCTTCACTGAAAGTCAGAGTGCATTGGTAGTCGCGAGGAACCCTATATCCCATGCTTGAATTAAGCACATTGAGGTGCATTATCATTATTTCAGGGAGAGGTTCTCTGCTAGAGAGATCAGCTTGGCATATGTGCCCACACAGGAGAACATTGCAGAACTTTTCACGAAGGTTGTGCCTAGGGAGAAGTTTGAAGCTTTCTGCAAAGCTTTGGGCTTGCTTCCTTTTGTGGATTGATTCCACATAGCTTGGCACTTCCTTATACATGAGTGCCAGCTCATTGTTCACTGCATCACTCCCAGGGGGGATTTGTTGATATATTTAGGTAGTGATGTGTGTGAATACACTAGGACCACCAGGGAACTTTTTTCCTTATTTAGGAGGTTTTTTACCCTGGCTTGTATATACGCCTATTGCCCTAATAGGTTACTTTCTTTGTACATTCTAGTGGTAATACATTCAGTATTGTGTGTTGTGTTCCAAGCTTCTTCTTCTTCCTTGTGATGTTCATGTGCTTCTGCACACATCGAACTCTAACAAGATCTGGGTACGAAAGGGAGAGCAATCAATCACCATTGCCATGGAACTCATTACCAAAGAATGAATAGGGAAAGCCAAGGGAAGAAGTAGCAGAACAATGAAGATCTCTATCTCAAAGAGTACTCCAAATTTGGGTACCAAAGCATGCAATGAAGGCCGACCCCAATAATGTAAAAATTTGGGTGCCTAAGGAATTAGTTGCAGCTCAACAAGGGTGATTGCACATGTGGGTACCCAAGGAACTCTTACATACCCAAAACCCTAAGCTCTCACTAATGAGAAAAGTCTCAACAAAGAAGCCATGGAGGAGGAAGAGTGGAAACCAAGAACAAAGATCAAAAGAAGATCAACTCACCTCTTCGACAATAGTAAGAAGACAAGCAACAAGGGTATGGGTCTAGCAACCAAAAGCACCCATAGCCCCCAGAGAACCAAAGATCCCACCACAAGGGATACAAAAGGTATAAAACCATCCAAAGATGAAGTAGTCAAAAGTTACCTATATGCAGTCGAACACTATTCTAACATGGATCCCTAAAAAGAGGAATGATCAATTGTCATTCAACCATCGATTGATTGCATCATTCTGAGAGCCAATGGATACCTCCAAACAAAGATTGCATCAACGTCTACAAGTTACATTGGAAGCCTCGACATGTGAAAACCATATGCTCTTTGCATAAACCCATCTTTTGCACCATTCAGGTCATGCATTTCTAGAGTATGCATTAATATAGGGCGAGGTTACATGGCCATGCATAGACATAGTTGAGAATCCCAGGCATATGAGACACATTTGACATATGTAAATTATTTTATTGATATGAACATCTTTCTTCTTGTTTTGTGATATTGCTCCTAAAAAAAGAAACAAAGAGAGAAAGAACAAAATAGTAATACCTGATTCATAATAGTTAACTCATAATAGCTAATTAGTAACAACTAATTAGTAATAGATAATTAGTCATAGCTCATTAATAATAGCTAATTAGTAATAGCTAGCTAGTAATAGCTAATTAGTAATAGCTAATTTGTAATAACTAATTAGTAATAGCTAATAAGAAATAGCTAATTAGTAATAACTAACTTGTAATAACTAATTCATAATAGATAATACACAATAGCTAATTAGTAATAATTAATTTGTAATACTAATTGCTAATAGCTAATTCATAATAGCTAATTTGTAATAGATAATTCATAAAATTATACATTCTGTGAGAAAAATGAAAAAGAATCTATGCATTGGTGGTCTATACAGATAACTATTATTGTGCATATCACATATTTTCATTTGGAGGGCATTCCTAAAAAGGTAATCCACTTTTTCATATACGATGACAAGAAGCATGACACCCTTTTTGTGCAAAATTGTTTCCAATTACATTGGCAATGGTTGAGAGAGCTAAAGTTGGACTTAGGCCAACATTGGGTATGGTCAGATGGTGTAGCTTCTCAATTTAAAGCTAAACATCCATTTAACTTTAGAGGAAGATATACAAGGCTACCAAGCATGAATATGATATGGAGATTCTTTGAGTCAAGGCATGGGAAGGGAGAACATGATGGTGCAGGTGTAGTTGTGAAAAGGGTGCTAATCCATGAACAAATTAAACCTGGCGGTGCAATGTTGAAGTGTGCTACATATGTTGTGGAATTTCTCAGGGGACATTTGTTAGGGTCAAAAGGGAGAGATGTCACACGGGTATTCTAGGAAGTGAAGATTGACAAAGTGAACAGGGAGAAGGCTTGGATTGTAAGATGATATCTTAAGTTCAATTCTTGCATTTGATTCGTGGCTATTCAAGGCTAGATGGACATTGCATTGGTGTCAGAGATCTAACATGGCAAGACAAAGAGATGGAGCAATGGAATCCATTTTATTACAAAAGATATCTTTTACATAAACTTTAATCTCTCACTAGCCAACCTAAAAAATGAGCTCTCCAGGTCTTTTTATAGTTTTTTACTAGCTTTTGGCCCTTTCTAGACCTAGTGTCTGACCTAGTTAAAAATTAGGTTCTAAGGCTTATTGAAGGCTCAAATGGAGTCTAACAATTATGAAAATTGATAGTAGGTACTCCTAATACTCCTCAAGCTTGTGGAATCATTAGCTTGAACAAAATGGAGTCTAATCTGACAAAAATGGAATTCACAATGTTGATGTCGTGATGAAAATCACTGTTGACAAAGATTTATCTTTAAAAAATTGGGTAGGCATAGTTGCCGGATCTTCATTGACTACTCTTCCTACTTGGTTCTTCTTGACTCTCCCTCTGTTTAGACTCTCTTTGGTGGCTTGCCTATCTTGTAACACCTTGGCTACTACCAACACCCCCCTCTCTCGCATCTGTCGTCCCTGACATGCCCTTGTTGTAGGGAGTGTTTGATGTAATGTTCGATGAAAACTATGTCTGGATGATGTTCTTGTATGCATAGTCCTCATGCTAGATCTATCATCAGCTGATCTTAATCTACTAGAGCTAGAACATCCGGATGTGGCAGTCGTAGCTGATCAACATGTATTGCTTGTTCTATTGCAAATAGATGCAACAGGTGGGTGGGTCCGAGAATGAAAATTTTTGAGTGGTACTCCCAGAACTCTGTAGAGGACATCTCCCAAATGTCTACTTGTAGCAAGCAAGTAAGCACTTTATGCGTGCATGCCAAGCATAGATTGTCTTAATGGAGGGGGTTTGGTTCATATCGTATACCAAATTGTAATTCCCTTCAAAAAACTCGGGGGCTAAAATATAAGGAGCTTGGAATTTGTGAAAAGCTTTGAACACTACTGTCATTAGCTAAAAAATCTTCATACACAATGTTTGATACATTCCTGAACCCTGCACGCTAGTGGCGGATGGTTGATATCATACACTCGACTGTGAGTGGTGCTTTGGATGGAGCAAAATAAGGATACTTTATCCAATCTGAGCACCCTTTGTTGTTTCAAACTTTGATTGCAAATGCCTACCAGGATCGATGAAGAGCAAGAGGACAGTAACAAGGGTTATATTTGATGTATAGTGGCATATTTGACCATGTGAGAATCATTTTAGGATAATCTTTCAATAGTCATATGTGCCAATTTGGTTGAAAAATGGATCCTACATGTGCCTTCTTAGGTAAATCATTGGGCTCGAATTGAGTAGCAAACATGGGTTCTTTTCCTGTATGCCTCTTTATTTCTACATTATAGTCTATGAAGAATACAAAATAAGGCATGTATTGCATTTCTGATGTGGTGATGAGTCATTGATGGGATAAGTTCTCAAAATAAGAGAACTTGAGAACTATTTCTTCTAGATTGGACAACGATTGAATTTGTACGACTAATTTATCATCATGGGTTTGACCTATCTATTGTACTCGCTTGAGCCAATGTGGTGCTTCAATTTCAAAAGTATATCTGCCCTCTTCAGTGATTTGCCCTCTAGGTACTGTCATGGGTTTGTATGGTTCTTCAAAGGATTCTTTGATCGAAATTTCCACGACTGTGTTTGGCTCTAGTTCTTCAATTAGAGAAGGTGGCCTCTCATATGGCAATAGCCTTGCTTGAAGTTCTTCAACCTATTTCCTGAGGGTTTCCACTTTCTTTGTAGTCTATGGGAGCATGCTAGCCTCCGATCTAGATGTGCTTACCATGGTTAATTGCTTCTTAAGGTCATCACATTCTATCTCTAGATTTTCATATGATTCTAGAAAATTGACATGTTCCTCGAGTAAGATCTTGATGTCTTTTGAGGGCACCGCTTGAAATCGTGTGGGACTTATAGGTGTGCTTAGTGTTCCTTCCATAGCAGCTTTAAGATTATCTTGGTTTTGCTGCTGTAGTCTCTTATTTTCTTCTAGCACTACTAACGTATGGTTCCTGAAAAGCCCTATATTGCTTTGTAGTTTTGCATTGGTTAGAGTTTGCATGTGGAGCATGTCCTCCAATCCTTTGATGGCTTGAGAATCCACATTTGATATCTTGGCCTCCAGTTCTATGGGTGAAGTATTTTGCCTAGAGTGTTTCGTTATCTGCTTCCAAATTTGTGACACATGCTTGTAATCTTTGAGATTCTGCTTGGAAGGACACATTCCGATCTTCCAATCTTTGATAATCTTGTTGAAGCTGTGATACACATTGAATCAATGTGTTGAAAGTATTATTTATAGTATTAGATGCAAGGGAGGTAGGGTGGAGTGCAAGGGTAATGGGAGTGGGGATGGGAATGGTGGATGTATTAATCCATGATAATATTGGTGATGTTGGTGGAGGGGGGAGCAAGGATGGTGGAAGCGTAGGGGGGGGGGGGGGGAGGTGCAATGGGTGGAGAAATGTCCATAGGATCGGATAGTGCGATGCTTGTGAGAGCTACCATGTAAGTGGGGATGGTAGGTGAAGTGGTTGTGGTATCTGTGTATAGTGAAGTGGACGTGAGTGTTTGTGAATCTAACATCTATGTGGTGGGGACACAAATGAAACTTTCCATGAATGATACGTAATGGGGTGGGGCTATGGTTGCGATTGAGGTGTAGGGCAAGATGGAGGAGATGAATGGGAAGTATGGATCATGGGAAAGTTCCATCCACAAATATCATGAAAGATAATGCTCCATCCTCAGCAAATCAATGTCACCCTACAACAAAAGTTAAGCACACCATGCCCAAGAAGATAAAAAACTGCACAAAGCACTAGTTTCAACTCAAATTGAAGATGGCGAAGAAGATAAAAAATTGAATAGGTTCTTGGTTTAAAATAAAAAAAATCCTCTACTAGTGTTTACACCACAAGGGAATCAAGAGCCGAAAAAACTACCGAGCAAGTAAAAAAAACAAAAGAGATCAGATCTTGTGGTAATGGAACCTAAATTTATTGAGATAGAAAGGGACCCCCAAAGATTCAACATGGCCTGGTAGAGGAGGAGATACAAGAATCAAAACCTATTCACAAGGATTTTCAACCCACAACTCTCATTCTAGAAGTTGATGTATTTATCAACACTCGAAGTGATCAAGGTTTTCTAGACAGTAAGCCTTTTCTACAATGATTCCTTGAACATTTCAATATCTAGATTTAGAAAGCAAAAGTCGTTTAGTATGTGGATAATGTAGGCGATAGCCTTTGCTTTCAGAACTGTATCCAACAAAAATACATTTCACTACTATATCATCCAATTTTCTACATTGTTGGAGGGAGGTGTGAATGGGGGTATGTGGGGATACCTAAACTACCTTTGGTGGGTCTTAGGTGTCCTTCTATACTAGGTCTAATTGGGTGTCCAATGGCGGGCTCTACATACAAAAATGGGGAAGTAAAAAGAGGGTTGGTGATAGAGGAAAAGAGGGTTTCCTGAGAGGTTGGTTCATGGAAGGAAAAGGACGTTGATGAGGTAGGGGTTTGGGTAGTGGTGGTTAATACTACAACGGTTTTGTTAGTGGTAGGAGGTGCAGGTGGGGGTGATGGGGGAGATGTGGGTGCTGAGGTGAGATACGTGATGTTTGTACCAAATTTTTTGCAGTAAGATCTATGGTGGCTATTGAGGTGGCCATTGGTTCTATGGTTGCTTCTGGTTCAGATATGGGTATCAGTATGTCTTTTCCCACGCATGGCCTTGTCTCCACCCTGCATTTTTCATACTAGATTGATTGTTGTACCGTTGTGTGCACAACCTCTTGAAATCCCAAGGATTATGTTAATAACTTGAGTGTATTGATGAATTGAGGGTCCACCCCTTCATCTACCAGGATTTGATCTATCAAGGCTTGACATGATGTGAATGAAACTCTACACCATTCTTGCATCACCTTGATTGTATCATATAATCTTTGTAACTGGGGTGTATACATTGAAGCACTTGCAAGTTCAAGAACTTCTTTTTTCTCTTCTTGATGTCTTTCCTCATGTTCATCATTGCCTTCTTTAGATTATTCATCTTCATCATCTTCTTCATCCTCGTCGACTATGGTAATTGGAACTTGTGATGTGGTCGCTTGTCGTTGAGAGCATTCGAACAATTGTTACTCACCCGATACAATATTCACCTTTCTTAAGGTCTTCTCAAAATCCTCATTGGTGAGCTCTTCTAGGTGTACTCCACCAGGGAATTCAAGGTCTCTAGGGACTAGCAGAAATATCAAGCTTGGGCCTTTAGATCTGCGTCTTTGGGGGCATAGTGTGAATGGTTATACATGTCAAGGTGGGAGAGTGACATTTGGGGTTAAAGTGGCTCCTCATGGTTGAGCACATGATATTGCTCCTTGCATCCTCTATGATGGGGGTCTTGTGGATGTTTGGCCTTTGAATTGTTGTACCCTATTTCACATTAGAACGCTCTTAATTGGAATGTCATAAGCCAAACATCTGTAAATGATCCTGGACAAGGCACAACATCCATACAAGAATGACTTGCATGGCCATCATTTGTGCACCAAGTGGATTTGATCAATAATCCACTAAGGTAGGTTAATCATTACGTTTTGAGTTTTTTCTAGATATAAATTGAACCATACCTTCTTATGTGGCATGGCGAACATGTTTTGTGCTGGAAAGACAAAGTGTTGCATACACATTCTAAGGTGAACCGCAACATTAAGCATCATGGCCACCATATCTTTGAGTTTAGTGAGGTTTCTATTCTTCATGTTCTCTGGCACTAGAATCTCCTTCTCAGTACGTATGTGCATCCTCTCATATCCAGAGCATTGCGTACTATGTTATTGGTTAACTTAAACAACTTCAATTTGTTTCCTCTAGTTAGCGATGGAAGCACAAATGTGCTTGAAGCTTTGGGATTCTTGTTGGGCATCAGGCTGTTGATAAGATAATAGCATCACATGAAGTCCGGATTGGGAAGTTGAGCATTGAAGTACGCATCTAATCCTGCTTTTTGCTACACTAGGCATAACTCTTCCATATTTTGTAACTTCTCAAACTCCCTCATGAAGAAATGGTACTTGCCCCACTTGCCATTGAACTCTAGCTCTACCCCCCAAAGGTATGAGACCTCTTGCAATGGTCTTGCTACTTCAATAAACCAATGGGAGCTTTTGCCTACCGGCATGGTATGGCCTCTCAGGGGGTCTTGTGTGGGTATTATCCATATGGCCTGCAAGTCCTCAGGTCATTCATTTGTCTTAGGCATGATGGGTAAGCTCTCCATATTGACCACTTGCTGACTCATGCTTACCTGAGAGCTAGTTCCCACTACTTCAACCATGGTCGTGTCTAATGATTGCTTATCTGTTGGAATAAGAAAATCATATTAGCATTGCATAGGAAACATGATAATACTGTGTTCCCTCTACAATACCAACACGTTGTTCATTGAGGTTAGAGGTTAGTCAAATTGGTGTATTGTGTGTGTCAGTGAGAGTTGGGAACTCAGTAATGTTCCTATATGCATACTCTGGTTGTGCACTCTACTCAAATGCATCTATTCTTGTGTACAATATCTTACATGGTTGAGTCAGGGGTTTTATATCAGGTTTTAACTATCCAAATTTTCTTTATGGGATTGCATCTTTTGGCTGTGATGATCTTTTCATATTTTTGAAATCTATCTTCTTGGATTTGGGACTTTTTAGGTACCCATTTCCAGACAATCCTAGGTGTGATTTCAGATGTGGAGGTGTTGATTGCAAATGTTTGCCATGAAGTGTATGATGTGAGTGTTTGTGGGTGGTGATTTGAGCTTATGAGCCTATGCACAGCTATTTGATCTAGTAAGCAAGTCGTAGGAACCCAAATTTGTTGTGCATTAGGGTCAACCTTCATCGACTGCTTGAGAATCGAAATAGAAATAGTTCGACTCGGTTGATTCCTGGCATACTTCTTCATTATAGTGTTTGACTGAGTAGTTTTTCTATTGCATCTTTGGTGTCTTCTCATCGGAGAAGAGGGTTGTTCACCCTTGTGTATCCATATCTATTTACTCCATGAGGTGCCTTTTTTGCACTAGTCACCAAACATATGACTCCGTTGTCTATTTCATCTGCTTCCTGGGCTGCCTTGCTTGTTTTTCTTGAACCGTCTTTGGAAAAGAAAGGAGTTCCAGTTTGGCTTTTGTGAATCCTTCATGAGTGGCCTTATTTTGCATCATAGAACTTTGGACAAAAATAGCATCATTATCTTCATTTGTGATCCTGCAAGGACTAGGAGTTGGTGCCTTTCCTAGTTCCTTGTGTGATTGATTTTCTAAATCAATTGTGACACAGTTTTGATTCACCCAGACCTAAAGAAGTCCACTTCTTAGGTTCAAGTTGACTGCATGATCATAGATCTAGTCTTGACCCAAGACAAGAGGTTCTGTGAGATCCTCATCTTGACACACTAGCACCTTCACTTTCATAAGAACATCTTGAATGTAGATGGGAAGCTCCACCTCACCCATGCAAGGCGTTTCCACACCTCCCAATCCTATGAGATATGCTTGTGTAGGATTGACTTTTAATTGCAAAGCTTGACAGTAAGAAAGGAAAACTGCATTAGTGGCTTCTCCTGAGTAAATGAAGGCTCCCACTATCCTTGCACTCTCTTCCTATCCTACCTCTAGGATCATAAAGGGTCGTTGGTCAACTATTCTATGGGAGCATACACCTGATGCTTCACACATGGCCATGTGATATCTTGGAGCTTCATAAGCATCTGGCCTAGGCTAATCTCTACCTTATCTTCTCAATTCCATTTGTTGGATGTGTTCTAAGGCTTTTGCTTGCACTTCTTCTTGGACTCTTTTCTCCTCTTCTTTACATTTCTTGGTAGTATTGAGTCGATTTAGCATTTCCTTTGTGAGGGGTTCTTGATATAATTTGACTCTGCATCCACTGATGTAACTAGGTAGGATATTGCCTTCTAGGGTGGCTAATTGGACAGCTCCACTTGTTGATATTCTATTAATCACGGGTCCCTAGCCTCTCTTCTCCAACTTCCATGCATGTTGCTTTCAAGGTGTATAGGAAGACCAAATCTCCTACCTTCAAGCTTTTATCCTTCACGTGGGCATCAAATTATGCCTTTTTCCTTTTCTTGGATGTGTATATTCCTATAGCCGCCCTTAATCTCGTTTCACCTAATCATTCTAGATCAAAGATTCTAGACGAGAGCTCATGGCCAGTCCATTGACACTCTAGTGCCACTTTCAGTGTGGGTATCATGAAGTTTAATGGTAGCACTGCATTTTGGCCAAATACCATTTGAAAGGGTGTGGCTTGGAGTACCTTGTATAGGCGACTTGATATGCCCAAACAACATGGTGTAGCTACTTGTCCCACTCAGAATGCTTATTGTTTACTAGTTTTGTCAAAACAGTGCAAAGTATCTTGTTCGTGCTTTTGGATTGGCCATTGGCTTGTGGGTGATATGGAACTGAATTCTTATGAACCACCATGAACTCTTGTAGCAAGTATTCAATGACCTCATTCAAGAAGTGTGTGCCCTGATCACTTACTAACTCTACTGGTAACTCGTATCTTGTGAACATATTCTCAAATAAGAACTTAGCCATCATCTGAGCATCGTTCTTCATTGTGGCCTTCAGTTCCACCCATTTAGTTAGATAATCAGTGGCATGAATAATGTACTCAGCATGTGAACTCTTAGCTGGTTGATTAATAGGACCAACAAAGTCTATTCCCCACTCAGAGAATGGACGTCCACCCATCATGGGTTTCAGTGGCATCTCATCTACGTATCACGTACTGAGTTCGTCGACAAATATCACACATCTTCACATAGGTATGTGCATCCATGTGAAGTGTTGGCTACTAGAGACCTGCAAAAATGATTGCCTTGATCACACGGTGTGGTCCAAAGCGTGCTCCTCCTACTCCTTGGTGAGCAGTGACTAATATCTTAAGATATTCACTCTAATGGATGCACAGTCTTAAGTATCTGTCTCTTCCACGCTTGTATAAGTTATCTCCAATGAGTGAATAATCTAGTGCTTCCTGTTTTAAGCTCTTTCATCTAGCCTATTTCATCTCTTGAGGGGATTTTTTTTTTCCTCAAGGATTCTACCAAAGGTTCGCTCCAATTTGGCACTAAAGACACTTGATAGAGAGTGGTGTTGGGAAAGATGGATGGACACTCCAAGAAATGAGTAAGTGCTGCTAATCCCTGCTTTACACCAGCCCTCTTTTGCTTCAGAGTTGAGTTGTAGGCCCTCTTATCTTTCCAATGACACTAAAAAAGTGCCTATGTACTTTGGAAATTATGTGAGAATTGATTGATTCAAGGCAGACTACTTCCAAGTTCAAGAATCAATGAAAACCTTCTATTTTTATTCACACACCTGCTGCTTGTTAAGCTCAGTGCTTCCAATACAGTAGGAATTAGAAAAATTCCTTTTGGAATTATTAAATTAGCTTAATGAGCTAATGATTCCAAGTGGAAACACTTGAAATGATGCACTATACACAGAGCAATCAATTTAGCAATCAAATCATTACCCTCAATTTTTTAGGACCTCTACAAAGTTTGACGAGTGATCACCTCGATGCACTTTTCTCTCAATCCACTAAATAGAAAATCTTCAGAATTTCCCTTAAGGTACTTCAAAATCCTCTTTGCAGCCTCCAAGTGAGGTGCCCTAGGTTTGTGCATAAGTTGACTTAAGACACTTACTCCATAAGCAATATCAATCCTTGTCAATGTAGCATAGTTCAAGCTTCCCACTATGCTTTGGTAACCTGCAATATTATCAAGCACATCACCTTCATGAGCAGTTAATTTTTGGTTTACCTCCATTGGAGTGCTTGCTGCCTTGGCATCCTACAAATGAAACTTCTTTAACATGTCCTGTATATACTTTCTCTGAGTGATATAAATTCCAAAGTTAGTATATACTAACTCAAGTCCAAGAAAATACTTTAATGATCCTAGATCACTAATTTTGAACTCCTGCATCTTTTGATTCTTAACCTGCTTGATGCCATTGGCATCATTACCTGTGAGTATGATATCATCAACATATACACATAGGTATATTACCTCTGAATTACTTCTCTTAACAAACAAAGAAGTATCTGCTTTACTCATGATGAATCCTTGATCTTGAAGATATGTAGTTAACCTATGGTTCCATGCCCTAGGTGCTTGCTTCAATCCATAAAGAGATTTGTTCAATTTACACACATATGCTACCTTGCTTGGATCCTCATAGCCAGGAGGTTGAGACATGTACACCTCCTTTGAAATCCAGCCATTTAGAAATGCATTTTTTACATCCAATTGATACATGTTCCAATGCTTTGATGCAGCCACACTTACCAATACCCTGATGGTTGACATTTTGGCCACAGGTGAGAAGGTTTCTTCATAATCAACTCCTTGGCTTTGTGCAAAACCCTTAACCGCAAGTCTAGCTTTGTGCCTGCTTATTGATCCATCAGAATTCCTCTTGATCTATATATCCATCTAGAACCAATTACCTTCATAGAATCTTTCTTTGGCACTAGCTCCCAAGTATCATTCTCCTTGAGTGCTTGGGAATCGATCATGTAGGTCATCCATAAGCTCAATGGGAGGAGGATTCTCACTTTCCTTTGCCCATTTATCTTCTTGAATTTCTCTTAGAAATTCTTGTGAGTATTGATTTATAGAAGCAAATGTTGTTGACTGGATTTGGGAACATAAGCATCCTTGGGAGGAAGGCTTATCCTTTCACTTTAGATATTGCTCACTTAAGATGTAGCTTACTTTCTTGACTCAACTATCATCTTTTCCAATCTTTTTAATAGTCCATCAAAGTGTAATCGATTTTTAGCTGAACTAGAGTAATTGAAGAGGTGACTGGCTTCAAACGTGGTTTGAGCCAATTCTACCATCTTTGCAAAAACCTTTGTTCTTTCAATCTCTAGGTCAGCTCTAGGGTAACATTTTTCATGATCTATCATGTTTGGCCCTTCATGGAGTCTGGCTTGATATGCTTTAAGCATCATGTCTAGGTCTTTGGGAGTGGGATCTGCTAAGAATGATCCTACTCTAGATAGTGGTGGGGTTATATGAGGTGGATTAGATGGTGATGGGGATGGTGATGGTGGTGATGTGTGAGAGTGCATTTGAGATGTGAGTTCAACTACCTTGGCCTTTGTTTCTCTTAGGCTTTCCTCAAGTTTGCTCATCTTTTTTGACCATTATCTCTTCATTCGTTCACGGCTATCTTTCCAAGCTCTTATTCCTTTCTTAGTTAGACTCTTAGTCTCGATAACCTCATAACTCCTTTCCTGACCTAAGCCTTGGTTCTACTGTAATTCCTGAGCTCTCATGACCACTTGCACTAGGGCAATGGAAGTTACACTTCTAGTAGAATCTACTACTAACCCAATGACATTAATGGGAGTGATCTTGATACATTGTTTGGGTTCTTAGGACAATCCCGTAGAAGGTGCTCCTTCCCACAATCCTCACAAAAACCTTGAATTACCATCGATTGGGGTTGCATAGGTGCAGGCATAGGGCAATCACCAATGAAGTGATCTCCCTAGCATCTGTGGCATGGTCTTCTAGGTGCGGAGGGTCTTGTCTATCTAGATTGGGGCCTAGATTTAGGATTTGTGTACATGACATTAGCATATTCTGGCTCCCAACTAGGTTTGTCAAGGTCCTTGTAAGAGTAAGTCTCATTATGCTCTCGTGACTACATATAGTAGGCTGGTGGACTATCCATTCGATCCGAGTCAAAACTGTGATTATTCATGTCACTTTCTGAGATCAAAGATGATGCTAGCACTAAGGCTCTATTCAAATTTTCTTGAGCCATCGCATACTTCACTAGGACCACATTGGCTGGAGGTGGAGGTTATTGTACTAACATAGGTTGAGGTCTTTGTTGTGCTTGATAGGTTGGTTGGTAGGGTTGCTAGGGCCTAGCATACTACTGCGGTGGGTACTGGTTTTGGTATCTCCCTTGTTGTGGATATGGCTATGGATAATTTTGTCTGACCGCTTGCTTGTTATATAGGCAATCCCTTGTTGTGGATAATTTTGTCTAGCCAGTTGCTTGTTATATGGGCAATCTTGTGTGTATGGTTAGTGTATCTCTTTTCTATGGTGTAGTATTGGCTGTTAGGATTCACTTGGGGTTGAGTCATGATTGGGCACACATTATCCATGTGGTCTCCTCCGCAGGTGTAGCATCGTTTCACTGGGGCAAATCTAGGTGTCTACTTGTTAGAGACTCCTAACTTCTGAGCTACCTTTTCCGCCAATTCATCAATAGAATTAAGGGGTTTGGATATGAGGCTAGTGGAACTATCTGAATCTTTGTAAATCTTAGAGAGCTCTAGTTCCTCACCTAGTTTTCCTCAATATCTATGCACATGTGTACGCATTGCTCTATGGTTCTTAGTTCCTTTAGATACACGTAGGATCTCAATTTAGCAATCAATAATCCATCTAGGAACAAGGCCACTTGTTTGTCTGGTGTGGGTAGCTCTGGAATTGGAAATCTCTCGAAGTATTTCCTTAATCTTCTTCTTGCAATTCTCACTGTCTCTTGAGGTGTTTGTTTAAAACTATGGATCGATGATGACGTGTTGTGCCTTATGCCTCTCTTAGAAAACTTAGTAATGAAGGCTTCTAGCACGGTATATGTTCCTAAATTATCTCTAATGTAGCAGTTGAAACCACGGTCAAAGCTATGTTCTTGAGTGTTAGACCAAAAGTGTTGTATTGCGTGAAAACGTCATCAACTTTCTCAGCTCTCAAGACTTGCCTAAATTTAGCCACATGATCGTACGGGTCTCTTGTGCCATCGAAATAGTTCTTCATGGACTTAACCACTTGTGTAGGCCTCAAGATCCTAGTGTGTTCTCTAGGATTTGGTAGAGGGAATTCATCTGCATTTCTTTGGTTCCTTGGGCCTCTATGTCACTCGGTTTGCATTCTATCCATTTATATTCCTATTCTTTCTCTTCCCATTAGGTTAGCAAAGCTTACCTTGGGTCTATCTCTACTCCTATCCCTCTGAGTTCCATGAGCTTGGGATGTTCGAGCTCCTTGGTGAACATAAGAGACATTGGATCTTGGTTGGGGAAAAAAAATTCACCCTTCCAAGTGTAGGCATGCCTACCAGGCTTAGTTACCACAAACACTCTCTCTGATGTGTTGTCTAAGTAGACCACTTTGCCTTGGGTATCATGATCTTTAGATTCATATGTCGTCACACTCCCTACTTCGCTAGGTTGATTGGTCTTCAACCTGTAAACATCTTCATTTGTCTCCCTATTCTAGAACAATATACACCTTTGTTATCTTGGGGGATCCATTTTCGTGTGAGTATCCTGGTTAAGACCGAATTACCTCTAGGGGTTCTTGGCTCTCTTCCTAAATTCCCTTGCTCTATGTCACCCATTTCAGTCTCTAGGATTACATTGCCAAATTCGTCTGTTCTATCTGGATAGTTGGTGACTACATACATGGTCCCTTCTTTATCAATGTATGAACCATTTTCAAATTCAACTACCGGGTGTTCTAGTCCAATAGGTTGATCAATGTTTTGAATTTGGACAACAAATCTTCTTAGATTGTCCTCCTAGATGTGCACAACCTAATTGGTTGGTCTTGATATATTCCAATTGAGTCTTGTAAGATCCTTTTAGTTTTTCTAGTTACACCACTCTTGATCCACCTACCGGTTTCTCCATGCTATATACATCTCAGGATCACTCATTTCTGAACTTAGAACGTATGGGTAATCACTCAATTGCTGGGCCTAGGACCTAGCTGTATGATTGACACTAGCTTCAGAAGATCTGATACTTTGTCTATCTCATTCTAGATATCTTCATGCCCTAAGGTTCATAAGCCTTGGCTGTTATCCCAATTTTTTTTGCCAAGTACAACCTTGTTGCAAAGTTCTTTGGTAATAATCGCTTATTCTTTTTTATTTTCCTTAGGCTATCACTTCTTGTCCAATAAGTTTCCGTCGCAAGGAATACTTGAGTTTTAATGCACTTGAAGTTTGATCACTTGATTTATGTTCTTTCACTTTAGAGTTTGTCGCAGAAGTAACCTATTTATGCTTGCACTTGAGTAATTAGGGTTCTTGTATTGTATCGTGACTAACTTAGCTCTAACTAATCAGTACCACTAGCTGTAATTAGCCTTAGCTAGGAATTGGTTGAGGGGTTGAGAATGCTCCAACCTCAAGGTGGTTCTCCTTTGCTCACACTTGAGTGCTCAAGACACTTGTTTTCAAGCTTGCAACATGCTCTTGCTCTAGATGCCCTTCAATGCTCTCAATGGACCTGTAAAAGTCCCAAAGTTAGATCAAGAGTTAAATTTAATTGAATTAACAAACCATGTTCATTCATGGAATTCCAAGACTAGATTTTCACTTGTCTTTATGAAAGAATACTCTAGAGAAACGGATTTTGTATGAAAACGTTATGCCTCTTCAAGGTGTTGGGGGTCAAAAAAGGCTAACAAGCAAACAAGATTTCTCGAATTACTTTCTTGGGGGCCTCCCTATGCTCCAATCACTTGAAATTTATGATCAAACTTAGCCAAATTTTGAAAATTAAAAAACCCTGAAAAATTGGCCAAAAATGTCTATCAATTGTGATGGACAGAAAAGTCTATCGTGACCTGTCTATCGCAATGGACAATGTCAATTGTGATTGATGGTGTCAATTGTGATGGACCTGCCAATCACGATGGGCATAATTTTTCAGAGTTTTGTGTGAATATGTGTCAATCGTGGGCCTGCGCATTGCGATGGATAGAGTTTTTGTTGAGAGCAAGTGTCAATCGTGATATTTCTATCAATCGCAATGGACAAGGGTGTCTGTCGAGATGGACACCTATCTATCATGATGGACAGGTAGTCCATCGTGGGTTGTCAATTCTGATGGACTAAAAATTTTGATTTTTTGCATTTTGTTGTCAATCGTGGTTCTATGTGTTGTGATGGATAGGTTTTTGGACGAGTGCAAGTGTCAATTGCGATATTTGTGTCGATTGTGATGGACAAGGGTGTCCATCACGATGGATGCTATCTATCGTGATGTACAAAAGTGTCCATCGTGGTCTGTCTATTATGATGGATATGTTTTCCATTGCATGGATAGTGTCAATCATGATTGATGGTGTCAATTGTGATGGATAGAGAAAATGCAAATTTTTTTGAGATTTTTGTGGATTTGTGATGTGCAAGTCCTCTAGTCTATGGCTGTGCACTCAGTTTTACCAAAAAGCTTAGTTTTCTATCTGTGACAATGGATAGAGGTCAATGCCTCGGGACTTGTGCAGAGATTTTGTGTACCTACTCGAGTTGCTGCAGTTGCTATGGATGCTTATACCTCCAAGAATGCTCAAGAAACATGCAAAAACAAAGCACACAAATTTGCAATCTCTCTCTCTCTCTCACGCACACTAATGAAATGAGTAAATGGAGATAGAATGTAGGGATATGACCGAAAAGGTGAAGATGATGATGGAAGGAGATGGAGAGTAGAGATGGTGGTGATGATGATAAAGTAGGTAGGAGAGTAAAAAGTAAGAGATTACCTATGATTCCAACATCACATCTTTATGTCTTACCATCACACCTCGTCCTCAAAACTAGATCCTCGACAACGGGGCCAAATTCGGTGTCACTCTAGCACAATGACAAGTACCAATGTAAGGAGATCAACCTCATAATTGTCAGTCTGGGAAGATGTGAGGAGGGTATGATGATTGTGAGCAAGTGAGATGCACAAATGCATGAGTGAGAAGCATACTAGCATGCACACACATACACACACATGTGCACGCACGACAAGACAAAGAGATGGAGCAATGGAATCCGTTCTATTATAAAAGATCTCTTTTACATAAGCTTTAATCTTAATACCCTCCACTTGCCTAATGGCAACAACTGTTGTACCTTATGGAACATGTAAGTCAACATCTTGTTTATGTTCCTACAAGTTGGTATCCAGAGGCTCTAAAACCGATGAAGCATCATCGTTCCAAAAGTAGTAAAACCTTTGCATCTTCAATTACGGTGTACCCATCTTCCTACATCTCTCAATAGATGCTTCTAGAGCTATAGCCCATGCCACTTGGTACATAGATGGATTTATTGATGTCTGAGAAATGGTGCAATTTTCAAATACAAAAGTTCTAGCAAATTGTACAGATAATTCGTAGTTTATTGGTATCTCTTGGTAGACCTTTTGATGCAACACCATCAGTGCATCATAGAACTCTCGCCTGACATGTTTCACTTTCATTTTTCCCTTCACTCGAGTTACTTTAAACACGGACAAATCTTCCTCGCTAATCGATTTTTTTTATATAATACCTAATCTACACCAATGATAGAGAGGCCATACACGATGTTGAATTCCTCTTTTTGCTTGCAAAATACACTGTGGTTTAACACTTTTGGATATGTTGGATATATCCATCTACATCAACAAGATCAGTTATTGGTCATAAATGCAACTAAGAAGGTGCAGGTTGACTAATGAGCTAAATAAATCAAATCAACAAGGGGCTTACCTCGTCCATTGCTTCCACTTCAACAATGGACTCCTAATGGATGATGCCTCTCCTCTGCCAAAAATAGAAGGTCTTACATTAGAACCAAAGAAAATACACCTAGCCATGCAAGCACCTAAATGATGCATGCATGCATGCGATGCTAGATGCAAACCCACACTTTTCACTTTTTCATGCCTGCTCATGCTCATTCCTAGTGTTTCTGATTCAACTTCATCCAATGGAAGAGCTTTGTTTATGGTAGCTTTCTCTCGACTGATGAACTCACTCAAACTTCTATGTTCCACTAGCGTAGACTCCATGGATAACCACCTTGTGTAGGAAGTGACGAGTAATGACAATTACTATTGACATTTAAGTCATGATACCTTGTAGGCTGCCTTCTTTCACATGAGTAATGAAAATATTCAAAAATCATTCTCACATGAATGATCATGTGTCAAGCAGAGGATATTATGAATCTAGTTTTTTGCTATTTAAACAGTTTTTGAAATAGGTAAATCATGATGTGCTTAAAAGTGGTAAATAGTCCTAAAAAAGTGTTCACATTAACATGCTTTCACCCCTAATCAAGCATGGAAATGTGAAGCATATGAAATCAATTGATGCAAACATAAGGTAAGGATTGAAGATAAAAAAGATTATGAAGGTTTGGAGATACAAATTTATGCCCATATGAAGGGACAAGTTCACACATGTAAAATAGAGTTAGATTTTAGATCCACATTAGTTCTCGAAGATCAAAATTACATGTTTGAATGTTGAAAGCATAAAACTAGAATGTATATAAGACAATTATAAGCATTAAGTCATGATGATGAATGTCATTTAGTCGATTGTAAGTCCTAGACATTTATGTTGGCTGTTGGGATGTATAGGGTGAGAGGTTGTGAAGAAAATGTTGATATATTTAGGTAGTGATGTGTGTGAACACACTAGGACCGCCGGGGCACTTTTTTCCCTCTTTAGGAGGTTTTTTCCCCCGGCTTGTATATACGCCTATTGCCCTAATGGGCTACTTATCTTTGTACATTCTCTAGTAATACATTCAGTATTGTGTGTTTGTGCTCCAAGCTTCTTCTTCTTCCTTGTGCTGCTCGTGTGCTTCCGCAGACGTCTATCTCCAACAATTGGTATCAGAGCAGGTCGTCGCTTCTTCTAGGGTGCCGTCGACACTCCTCCGTTTGCAGTCTCAAAATCGCACGAATTTTGGTGAGCATACTCAGCGTGTTTCCGAGATCTGAGCTCGTTTCGGCCTCCGAACGCACTATCGCAGCACTTGTGCAGGCTATTTCGTCTTTTTTTGTCAAAGGTATATACCAGTTTCTGTTCGCCAGTTTAAGCATCTCGAAGTCTGCTACAAGTCTAGCAAAACTCATTTGGGCAGTTCCGTTCAACTTTTTGAGATACAGTCAATTTTTTGCATCAAGGTATTTTAGTCACCGGCCATGGCTGAAAGCAGTGATGTATTCCGTATGTTGGTTGTTGAGGATAAGTTGGATGGTACCAACTACCCATTATGGGCTTATATGATGTGACATGTACTGGTTGCAAAAGGACTGTGGAACATTATGCAGGGTGTTGAAAGACGTCCTGTTACACCTGTAACAATAGGTACTACAAATACAGGTGCTGGAGCTGATGAAGATGGTGTCGAAGATGATATTCCGCAGATTCCTATTCGTGCTGCTCTTTCTGTTGCACCTACTGCAGAGCAGATTCGTTGGGATGGCAGAGATGCCCAGGCACATGCATTGATAGCTTTATCTGTCAAACGTGCCATTATTCCTCACATACGCTCTTGCAAAACAGCTAGGGATGCTTGGGATACACTTACCACTTTGTACCAGGCTAGGAATGAGGCTCGTGTTGCTTACCTCCGAAAACAGTTGGAGAGTGAGCACATGAATGAAGGTGATTCTATGGACATTTTTCTCACAAAGATCAAAGACCTGAAGGAACAATTGATTTCTGCTGATGAGGTTATACCAGATAGCTCACTTGTGCAGACCGTTCTGAATGGTCTTCCTGATTCATATCAGAGTTTTGCCTCTACTCTTCGGTTGATGATGAAAGGCAATCCAAATGCCTTGTCATTTGAGGAGTTAGTCTCTGTTCTGTTGCAAGAAGATCAGCCCAGGCAAAACAGGTCCATTATGCGTGTTGCAGATCAAGCTTTCCTGGCTAGTCAAAAGGGCAAAGGAAAATGGGGCTCTTCTACTAGTAAGAAAAAATCTACAAATGCTGCACAATCGAAGAACCAGGATAAAGATGAGAAGAAATCAGAAAAGCAGAAATTGTTTTGCAAGTAGTGTAAAGGAAATGATCATATCATAAAGAACTGTCCAAAACTGGCTGCTAAAGAGGCAAAGAAGAAAGAGGCTGGAATGGTTGTTGCAGAGGCCTCTACACCAAAAACAGAGTCTGCAAATCTTGTGCAGGAAGAAGAATGGGCGTTTACTATTGTCTGCAGTTTTGACCCATCTTCTCATGATCAGTGCATGTCTGCAGTAGAATCAGATGTTTGGTACTTTGACAACGGGGCGACCAAACATATTACCTTGCAACGCAGTTTCTTCTCTTCACTCGAGCCTGCCCCTACAGGGAATACTGTTACATGTGCCAACAACTCCTCTTATCCTGTTATGGGAGTTGGTAAGATCATTTTGACTACTGCTGATGGTAGTTCTTTCACTTTGTCAGATGCTTTATTTGTGCCAGGGATCAAAAAGAACCTGTTATCAGTTTCTGCATTAGCCAAGATTGGCTTGGTTGTGAAATTTGTTGATGACAGGTGGACAGTTCATGATCTCTCAAATGGCGATGTGATTATTGCTTCTGGCATTCTATGTCGTGGGTTGTATAAGCTCATAGACTATGAAAGATCTGTGAATGATTCGGCATGTGCAGTTCATGATTCTCAGGCTATGTCAGATGCAAAGCTTTGGCATGCACGCTTTGGTCATCTGAATTTTTCTAGTTTGCTACGCCTACAGAAATCAGAAATGGTGTCCTCTTTGCCCAAACTTGAGGCACCTAGAAAACATGTTTGTGAGGGCTGTATTTTGGGCAATGCAGCGTTCATCCTTTCCAAAAGATGGTTCAGTTCGGGCTATGCAGAAATTGTAGCTTGTACATAGTGATGTCTGTGGTCCTATGCAGACACCCTCTTTTGGAAATTACCTTTACTTCGTGAACTTCATTGATGATTTTTCCAGGCATGCATGGGTATATCCACTCAAAGCAAAGTCCGAAGTGTTCATGTGCTTCAAACAATTTTTGGTTTTGGCTGAAAATCTGTCAGCATGTAAAATGGGCACCGTCCGTTCTGATCGAGGGGGGGAATATATGTCTTCAGATTTTAATGCATTTCTGGCTGAACGTGGGATAAAACACCAGTGTACAGTGCCATATACACCTCAACAGAATGGAGTTGTTGAACAAAAGAACAGGTCACTCATGGAGATGGCGAGGTGCATGGTCAAAAGTCAGGCTTTACCACATAGTTTCTGGCTTGAGGCTGTCATGTGTGCAGCATATGTCCTGAACAGGTGTCCCACTAAAGCGCTGCAGTCTATCACTCCATATGAGGCTTGGCATGACCGCAAGCCATCTGTTGCTCATCTACGTGTTTTTGGTTGTTTGGCATATGCATTAGCGCCTGAACAACATCGCAGAAAATTGGATGATAAGGCAGTAAAATGTATTTTTGTTGGGTACAGTTCTGAAAGTAAAGGCTATCGTCTGTATCATCCACAGACTAAACGCATTCTGGTTAGCCGTGATGTTGTCTTTCTAGAAGATGCTATTCAACCATTGCTTTCATGTACTAAGGAGACATCTATTAGCTCCAAAGACATGTATGATACGTTGATGCCTCTGTTTACAGGTGGACAATCTAGTGCTGGTCCTAATGAGGCAACTTCTCAGCCTTTGCAGGTTTCATATGATGATGCAGATCATCCATTTCTGATGGAGATTTACATGATGCAGTTGTTGATGAGAGAGCTGATATTGAGCAGGCAAAAACTATGCCAAAATGGCTGGTGCAGACTTTGCGTGACAGCAAATTAGATGCACCTTTGTCATATCGTACTCGTTCAGGCTCTCATAGTGCCTCCTTCGCATCAGATTGCTATGCTATGGCTGCGTCTAGTCTCTGTGATGAGAATGAGCCTGTTTCTGTTGATGAGGCACAGAATTCACAAAATTGGATGGCTTCTATGCAATCTGAATATGATGCTATAATGAAGAATGGTACTTGGTCTTTATGTGACTTGCCTCTTGGCAAGAAGGCCATTGGCACTAAGTGGGTATACAAGCTGAAGTGTAAACCGGATGGTACAGTTGACAGGTATAAGGCTAGGCTTGTTGCAAAGGGTTATGCACAAGAAAGAGGCATTGATTTTGATGAGACCTTTGCACCTACATGTCGTATGACTACTGTTCGGAGCATCTGTGCACTTGCAGCCCATCATGGTTGGAATGTACATCAGTTGGACATTAAAACTGCATTTCTGAATGGTGATTTGAAGTGTATGTTTTTCAGCCCCGTGGCTTTGTGCAAAAAGGGCATGAAAACCAGGTTTGCAGGTTAAAGAAGGCATTATATGGTTCAAAGCAAGCACCACGTGCTTGGTATGAGAAGATACATGCCTATCTGGATGCACATGGTTTTGAGAATAGTCCAACTGAAAGCACCTTATATGTTAAGCGTGTTAATGATGTGCTTCTGATCATTGTTGTCTATGTTGATGACATGCTGCTCACTGGTCCTATTGAGACACATATTGCTGATCCTCATTTAAGATGTCTGATTTGGGGCATTTGCATCACTATTTGGGCATTCAGTTTATGCAAGTTGATGGTGGAATGGCTTTGTGTCAAACGAAATATATTGACACATTATTGCAGCGTTTTGGCCTTGAAGACTGTAAGCCTATCGCCACTCCTATGGAGACATGTTTACGATTGAGTCTTCATGATGCTGGAGATGCATTTGATGCTGTTCTCTATCAGCAGACATTCAGTTTGCTGTCTCACATATGAGCAGGTTTATGCATTGCCTAGGAGTCACGCATTGGAAGGCGGTTAAGCGCATCTTTCGCTACTTGAGTGGTACTCGACTACTTGGGTTGTTTTATCCCAAGGGGGGATCACTACCGCCAGATTTGCATGCTTTTTCTGACTCAGATTGGGTTGGTTGCTATGACACTCGCGTGTCCACCAGTGGTTTTTGCTTCATGCTTGGTAGCTCATGTATATCTTGGTTGAGCAAGAAGCAGCCTACTGTGGCCACTTCTAGTTGTGAGGCTGAGTATAGGGCAGCTTTCACAGCGACTGTTGAGTGTGTGGCTCAGATGCCTTATGGCTGATTTGGGTGTTGGTCAGTCTTCTGCCACCACCATCTTCACTGACAGTCAGAGCACATTGGCAGTTGCGAGGAAACCCTGTGTTCCATGCTCGCACTAAGCACATTGAGGTGCATTATCACTATGTCAGGGAGAGGTTCTCTGCTGGGGAGATCAGCTTGGCATATGTGCCCACGTAGGAGAACATTGCAGACCTTTTCACGAAGGCTCTGCCTACGGAGAAGTTTGAAGCTTTCCGCAAAGCTTTGGGCTTACTTCCTTTTGTGGAGTGATTTCCACATAGCTTGGCACTTCCTTATACATGAGTGCCAACTCCTTGTTCACCGCATCACTCCTAGTGGGGATTTGTTGATATATTTAGGTAGTGATGTGTGTGAACACACTAGGACCGCCGGGGCACTTTTTTCCCTCTTTAGGAGGTTTTTTCCCCTGGCTTGTATATATGCATATTGCCCTAATGGGCTACTTATCTTTGTAAATTCTCTAGTAATACATTCAGTATTGTGTGTTTGTGCTTCAAGCTTCTTCTTCTTCCTTGTGCTGTTCGTGTGCTTCCGCAGACGTCTATCTCCAACAGAAAAGTCCTTTAGAGATCATGACTTTTCTATGATTATGAGCAGAAGAAGGTCAAACCATTTTTTTACCACCTTCCCTAATAGTAAATAAAGTCTTTTTAAAAAGTAATTTATCTAATTGCTAGTGTGAGATGATATCCAATGTGATTTGTGATTGAGAATTATAAGAAAATGGTGCAGTTCATAGCTGAACTTCTTAGCATCAATCTCTTAGTATAGTGCAAAGTTTTTTATAATTGATAGCTCATTTGAAAGCTCATATCCTCAACTAACTCTGACTAAAATATCTCATTCAAAGGGGATGTGAGTTGAGAGAAATAAGCTAAAGCCTATAGGTATGTCAGAATAAAAAAAATCAAGACATTTTGGCATACATGATTTAACTCTTGAGAAGAAATGGAGAATTTAAAGAGGTAAGGTTTCAATGTATCATTTTGAATCCTTTAATTAATACATGATACAACTTTTATTAGTCATTGTTCATAATAACTCTAAGAATTTCTATCAATTCTAAGAGAATATTGAAGGCAAATTTTTGCAATCATAAAGGCACATATACAGAGAAAGTGAATGCTAAAATTTCTTGCATAAAGTGATAAAGATTTCAAATTTTGAAGGTTGTTTGAGCTTATGATGGTTATATAGGTCTTCTAATACCACATTAGTTTAGTTCTTGTGGTGTTTCATACACCAAGTGGTATCAGAGAAAAAAATCCTTAACGGTACAAAAGGAGTTGCAAATATAAAGGACTTGAAAGTTTTCATTGAGAAGCTAAAGTATTGAAGTGTTTGATTTTAAAAGCATCAAAGGATTACTTTGAAATTGACAATTGATAAGAGATTATGGAAGATCATATGACAATTGACAAATTGGATAGAGATAATCATCCTACTTGAGTAATGAGAATGGAGGCTTTAGTTATGAGTAAGGATCTCATGGTTTACATAACATGTGAAGAAGAAACACCTATATTTGAGGATGCTAGTCATCCCAAGAGAGAAGAACTAGAAGCATTAAAGTTATAGCAAAAGAAAGATGCTAGTACAAGAGCATACATTTACAATACAATTTAAGAACATTGGTTGCCACATATTAGAGGATTTGAATCAATAGAAGAGATATGGAGTGGAATCAAAATCAAAGTATTAAATATTATGTCACTAAAATGAAAGATTTGGCAGATAGCCTTGGATCCATAGATGAAAATATTGAAGATCACAGATTAATTGCATAGTTACTTAGATGTCTGAGAGGAGATGAAAGGTGGAAATATTTTGCCTTATCAATTGAACTTTCCTTAAATCATTTTGTACCATATTCAAATCAATTTCTTAGATTGATGCTCATATTTGAGCAAGACTTGAATTCATATGGAGATAAAGGGAAAAGTTTTGCTATGTGTGCAAAAAATAAGAAGAAGTTTATAAAGGCAAAGCTAAGAAATATGAAGAATCAATCTCATAGGCCAACTATGTCAAAGGAAGAGGTAATGGTAGAGGTAAAGATAGAGGAAGTGGAAGAGGTATAGGAAATCAGATTAACAACAAGAAAACATGCTTGGTAAGTGGCTGAGCAATCATCTAGCATATGATTGTTGGCACAATCATCAAAATTCACGTCAAAGTCAGAATACCAATGCTAGAGGTAGAGGTGGAAGGTATCAAAAAAATGTTCAAAAATGAAGACAAAAACAAAGAGGATGTTATGGTAGATGTGGAGGAAGAAGTTGGGGGAAGAATCAGTCCTACAACACCATCTATTAAAAATATGCCAATGATACACGAAATGAGAGGCATACAACATTGATGATGAATTTTATTAACAACTCATAGAATGAAGATATGAAGGTATTCATTGACTATGGCTATTCTAATAATTTATTAAGGAATATAGAGTGTTAGCAGCCAATAGGGACTAAGTCGATAAGGAAGCATGCACCTAGGAAGTCAAGGAGGAGACAATCAAAGAGAAGCCCAAGGAGGATTAAGTAGATAAGGTAGTCAATGCAGACCTGACAATCAATAGGCCAAGCTATCATTTTCTTCAAAACAATATTTTAGCAATTTTCATCACTATCCCGTTAAGCCTCCAAAATAGCCTAGGAACCTAATTTTTAACTAGGCCAGACACTAGGCCTGAACTAGTCCAAAGCTAGTCTAAAACTATAAAAGGAGCAAGAGAACTCATTTTGGGGGGTTTATATTTTTATGAAAATTTGTACTAAGAGCTTTTAATCAAAGGATTCCATTGTTCTACTCTTTGTCTTGTCCTGCGTGTGTGTGTGTGTGTGTATGTATGAGCATGCTAGTGTGCTTCTCACTCACGTACTTGTGCATTCCACTTGCTCATGGGCATCATACCATCCTCATGTATCCAAAAATTGATATTTAGGAGGTTGATCTCCTCATGTTGGTACTTCCATTGTGCTAGGGTGACACCAAATTTTGCACCATTGTTAGGGAGTGCAATTCGAGGACGAGAGTATGATGATAAGACATAGCGTCTTGACATTAGAATTGCAAGTAACTAGGTAAATATTCTAATTTCTTTATTTTTATCATCATCCATACCATCCCCACTCACCTCCTACCTTCATCTCCTTCATTGCAAAAGTTTCACCTCTTTGGTCATATCCCCATCTCCCACCTCATTCCCCTCATTTCACTTGAGAGAGAGAGAGAGAGATTGTGTGCATTTTGCTTTTGTGTGTTTGTAAGTGTACTTTGGTAGGTGCAACATCAGTAGCAGCAACATCAACATCACCAAGTACGATAGAAATCTACACTCAATGTGAGATGATGACCTCTACCTGTTGCGATAGACAAAACATTTTGGTCTTTTGGATTTGCATGCTAGGCATGATAGATGAAACATTAGGAAATCCCAAATCACTAGAAACATTAAAAAAATTCACATTTTTTGTCCATTAGAACAGACAGAAGTCATGAGAGAACTCGGCTATCATGATATACATGTCTATCATGATAGATAGGTATATCGTGATACACAATCATCCATCACGATAGACAAACACCCATGACAAACACACCCCCATGGCAGACACAATCCATCACAATAAACATGTTGATTGTGATAGACATACATTCCACGATAGACAATAGATGCCAGACACCATCTATCATGATAGATCAATATATCGCGATAGAGTGGACCCTAAAATAGAACCATATGTAGACACTTGTCCATCATGATAGATAGACCAAAATAGATGAAAGCCAATGGCTTGCATTTATAATGATAGATGAGTCTATGCTAGCATCCAAGGAAGTGGCCCAAGTGGACTTTCATGCCAGAATAGCATGAGACAAACGAGCCAAAGGGAGCAAGGGCAGAGAGAAGGCTAAGGAGGATGGGGCTAAGAAGGAAGCTGATGTAGATCTGGCAAATAGGCCAAGCATTCTTTTTTTCAAAACTCAATCATTTAACAAACAACGATTTTTATCATTACACTATGTTATAAATCCCGCTTTTAATAAGTTCAGACTCCATTTTGTCCAAGCCACGGAGTCCTTGAGCTTGAGGAGTATCAAATGTGCCCCTATATCAATTTTTTTTAGAGCTCATTTGAACTCCCAAATTATCTTAGGAACCTAATTTTAACTAAGTGAGACACTAGATCTGAATAGGGCCAAAACTATGGAAAAAAATATAAAACGAGCTAGAGAGCTCACTTTTGAGATTGATTTTTTATGAAACTTTGTATGAAGAGCACATAATTAAAAGATTCCATTGTTCATCTCTTTGTCTGACCTTGCATACACGTGTGTCTGTGTGTGTGCATATTAATGTGCTTCTCACTCACTCACTTGTGTGATCACTTGGTCATGGTCATCATACCACCCTCATGTCTCCTCGGATTGATAATTATGAGGTGGATCTCCTCATATTTTTACTCATGATTGTGCTAGAGTGACACCAAATTTGGTTTCATTGCTGGGGATCAAGCTTTGAGGACGAGCATGATGGTAAAACATAGAGATTGGACATTGGAATTGTAGGTAATTAGGTAATTTCTTCACTTTTTCTTTACTTTTCTACTCCATCACTATCTCCAGTCACATCCTACATCCATTCTCACGTTCATGAAAAATCCACCTCCTTGGTCATATCCCCACTTCCATTGTATTCCATTTATTTCAATTGTGGGAGAGAGAGAGAGAGTGAGTGATTGTGTGTTTTGTGTTTTTGTGTGTTTCTTGAGCTTTTTGGCAGGTACTGGCATCTGCAACAGTAGCAACTACAATAGGTACGACATCACTGTACACACACCTGGGAGTGAAGTTCTTTGTCAATTGTGATAGACAGTAAAATTTGCTATTTGGTAAATAGAGTACACCATAGTAGAGTAGATAGATAACCTACACATTCTAAATATATAAAAATTTCCAAAAAAAATGAATTTTTTATATCCATCATGACAGACAAGTGTCTCTCATATGATAGACAACAGATAGGCCCTGCTAGACAAATGTGTCCATTGTGATGGATAACCAATCCATTTCGACAGACACCTGACATTACAAATAGAATTTCTTGAAAATCTTATCAATCGTGGTAGATACACATCACGATAGATAGAATCATCAGAAGCCCTATTCATAATGACAGATAACCTATCCATCACAATTGACATTGTCTATTGTGCAACAGACAGTTTTCCATCATGATAGACCTATCCATTGCTATGGATAGCCACAATGAACACTCTGTCCATCACAATAGAGATCCTTTGTCAATCACGACAGACAACCAACTTTGGCCAAATTTAAGGTTTGCAAATTAAGGGATTTTTGAGCTAAAATTAAAACCTTTGCAAGCAACTGGAGTTTCTTGGCAATGTTGGAAGTCCACTAAACCCTCTCATCCAATTTCTAGCCTAGGCTAAGAGTCAATATATTATTGAATTAACATAGGGATTATGATAGGAACGAAAGAAGTCAAGATTGTGTAATTTCTCATGTCAAAGGCTAATCTAAGATAATCAAGGATAACCTAAGATGGAAAGGACATAACCTAATAAAAAATGATCACAAATACGACAACTTAAGTGATCCTTATGATGATACATTGCTACAAGAAAATACATTCATAAAAACCTATAAAGAATAAGTGCTTGATACAAAAGAATCTTCAACGCAATTACTTGGGAAATTGGGCTAATCAACGAAGCATATGAACCTTTGGTCAAGAAGGCACCCAAGGTCAAGATAGACAAAGCATCAGATCCTTTAAAGCACGTGTAGGTCATGGACTCAGAAGCTCAACAATTATCCCTATGTACTTAGCTCTGAGACCAGTGATTTGAAATGTCATTTAGTATAGAAAGACTTGTAGGTAGTTCAAGAATAGCCTATTTAGAAAAACCAGAAGGTCCATATAAGACTCAGTTGGAATACATTCAAACCAACCAATTATGTGCTCGCATTTATGAGGACGGTTTGAGAAGATCAATGACCCAACTCGAAAGCCCAGATCAACCCTTCGGACTTGAACACCCAGTGGTCAAGTTTGATGAGGGTTCATATATCGATAAACAAGGAACCATGTATGTGGCTACTAGCTCACCAAATAGGACATATGCGTTTGGAATCATTGTCCCCGACTCTGAAATAGGAGACCTAGACCAAGAGAACACCGCAAAACAACCTAGAACACCTAGGGGCAAGTCGACCTTGCCTAGGATAGTACACCAGAATGGATTCCCCATGATAACAAAAGCATCGAGCTCTTCTTGAAGAGAGACACGGATGAAGCCTTATGGAGATTTAAACTAGATTGACCTAGCAAGGTAGGTGAAGTCACTATATATGAGTTCAAAGACCCCAAGGCTCCAGGGAAGGTTTTCTACTTAGAAAACACTTCAAAAAGAGGTTTCTTAGTAATGGAGCATGGTAGGCATGCGTACACTTCGAAGGGTGAGTTAATTTTTTCCTCATTGAGATCTAACATTTCTCGTGGTCGACATGGAGCGAGGTCATCTCACATTCATAGTAGCCATAAGGAAAGAACTAGAGGAAGGCTGAAAGTAAGCTTTTTTTAGACCTTGTAGGGATGATCAGAGGCCTTTGAGCAAGTTGCTTTGCCTTCAGGCAATTTGAACTCCATCCACTTGTTCTTCTTCAAGCAATTTGAACTTAGTCCTTCGAGCACCTATTGTACTAACTCCGACCTTCGAGCATTCCTATGTTTGCAACCTATCGGCCTAATGGTTTCTATGCATAGCAATCCAATTGTCTCATTGGGCCTTCGGGTCATCCCTTCCCCAATTCTTCTCTAATTCAAGCTCTGTAATCCTAAACATGCCAAGAATCTAATCCTTGCTTTGGGGGATAGGAGGTTCCCATGAGTACTAAGCCCGCCTTCACCTGCACTTTCAAATTAATTAAAGCGAATCCGAAGAGAGTAGGTCGCAGGCCAAACTTCCTTTAAAGAAAAAAGAGTTAGTTATCTTCTCCCAAAACATCCTTCCACGTTCCAATGGTGTACATATTGAAGCAAGTTTGCAAGCCTTCATATAAAATCAAAAATTTCTCCCTCGTTTAGTGGTGCCGGATGCCACTAGAACAGTGATATGCACAAACCCACAATAAGGAGAATCGTGCATCATTAAAGCCCGCGCCCACTTAATGATGGATGACCGAATGCTTGCCTTTTAAATCACTTGCCAATCCCCTTGGAGATGAATAACATCACAACAGTAACAACAAAAAGTAAAGGTGGGACTATGGGTATACAACAGATTGTAATTTTAATTAGCAGATGCAGAGTAGAAGATAGAAACACATATGTTGTACTTAGAGAGGCTTCATGCAATTTAAAATGGGAAGATAAAATTGCAGATACAGAGTAGAAGATAGAAACACATATATTGTACTTAGAGAGGCTTGATGCAATTTTTCAAATGGGAAGATAAATATCTTGCAACTTTTCACCAATAGCTCTTGTGAACCTTATGGGATGCAAGCATAGAATAGAGAAATTATAACTGCTTTGGTGCATAATGAAGCATCTGTGGATATCTTTCCAAGTCAAAATTCAACAACTAGCACCCTTGAGACTTTCATCAATCTGCACACAAATTCTTCTGAAGTGCAAATGATCCGAAGCTTGTATTGCTCAGTTGATGGAAGTAATCAGAGATACCCGTTGACCAATCAACAATCTCCATGAGTCCATCATCACTTACTATCTCCTCCATGATACCAGAACTCTGTGGCCTTAAAATGGCCGGATAGCAAACTCATTCTACAACAATGAATCTGTTGATTGTGTTTCTCCAAACAATTGCTCTTCAGAAGATTTCAGTATGAGCTTCACTAAAATTAACCCATCAAGGTCTATTAAAGCTATCTCACCATTGTTGAGGTAAAAGTGTATGTCAATTGCACCCTAATAAAGACATGATATCACCATAGTTCAAAAGAATAGTAACCTACTATGTGGTCAAGCTCACTTGATCAAAGGAACATTTCACTTATATGAAAATCTTGATTGAATGTACTACAGATTGCAGAACTTCGGTATTTATGTTACAACATAAATAAATCAGATAAATAATCCTTTGATGTACAATTATAAGCTCCAGATTCAACAGATCAAAACAAAACCATACATATTGCGGCCTTCGTCCTCAAAGAAATAAGTTTTTGTCCAAGACAACCAAGAAAACTCTCATACACTGTCAGCTTGAAGTTCTACTGGTAAATAAAAACATGCCAGCATTGTAATTTGCATCCATCAAAATCCATCTTTTTGCTGTAATATCAATACTTAGGACTTGTCAAATGGTGTGTACAGCACCTTTTGAAGACCACATCCTGTGTATGGACCTGCATTGTCCCTGCCCACACCTAGCAGCTCCAGAAACTCTAAATAATGAGAAACTCGATCGATCATTCTGATATCATCTCCATGTCCACATTCCACGAAGCCATTGAGAATATTGATAGTCATTCCAAACCCTGGATAGATGGAGTTAAGAGTGTCATTCTTTGTAGGGACCCACTTGCCAGTCATGACATCATGGCATGATGGTTGTTTAGGCCTCATAGGCAGCATCCAGGTTGCAATAGCCGCTTGAAATGCAAGGGTGGCATTAGTAGCGAGCCAATCAGGACGATGAAGAAGATCTTTCTTCAAGTAATTGCCCACTTTTCCATAGTTGTAGTTCCTGATGGTAGAATAGCTCAATCGTGAGAAAATCAACAGTGACACACAGTTAGCCAGATCCATAAGAGGCTCTACAATTACAAACGTGCAGATGATGAAGGGAAAGGTTTTCTTCAACATTTCCATAACCCATATGTTCACAGCATTTAAGAAGCTACATCTTTCTTGATTTGAGACACCCTACATTACAGCACAAGATCCTTTGGGAACAAAAACTTATCGTGAGAACCGTCTCAAGCAAACTCAGAGACACATTCCCAGACCATCAGGTATCTCTAGGCATTAAAAAAATGCCAGTAAATCACTTGAACATGATACCACTGGACATATTTATTCAATATAAGTTTCTATGAGAAGATTACCAATAGACAGGCATCGCCCCTCTTCCATGGTAGCTGATACCAGGAACACACGGGTACTCATCACTTGATTCACAGTAGAGTGAATCAGGGCTCAACTCTTCCTTATAGCACAAACCCCACGCGAATGGGCCCTTGGGAGCAACGGACCAACCACCTGCCGAAGTGCAGAGTTCCATAAGCTTTCACTTCAAAGGCCGTAAAAAGAGAAGTAAGAAACCAATCAATTTCAAAAGTAATGCTATATACAAGTTGTCTCATGAGCAACATGAGCGAGAAAGGCCGCAAGCTCAATCTTCTGCATCATCAAATCCCCTGTTGTACAAAACCCAAGGGGCTCAAACATGGCTGCTGCTTGGATGAAGTCATAATGGTTCCAAAAGCCAGCGGCATGAGCAACGGGCAAATTCCTCTGAGGAAACAGCGTATCAAAGTCTTCTGCTGAGAAGAACTGTGCAATGGTCATGTTCCTCTCACATTTCTTGCCTTCTTTGCAGTTCGCATTAAAAGCCCATGCCCTGGAAACCAAAACAAGCCCCACCAACAGGAGGATAACCCCAGTAATCTTCATCATGCTGCACAAAAACGCCAAAGTTAAGTTCATTACTCAAAATGTTCGTTAAAAGATAGAGCGCAGGTCTCATCACAAAGCGAGCAAAGTTAAAGAAGTGTGTCGGCTGCCAATTAGGAATCGAGTCACAAATTAATTAGAAGGAAGTAAGAGGATATCATGGAGGACACAAACTTTTTGCACTCGATCTATTCCGAGAGAGAGCAGAATGCAGAGTAAAGGAAACATTTCTCGTTTACAACCCCTACCAGCACTGCATAAATGGTATGAGCATATGCATAGGCACAGAGCGAGAAACAGAGACATGTAGAATCTAACCCCGGATTAACCGGAAAGAAGCATACACAGAAACACATATATATCGTAACAGCGTTAAGACAGGATGTCATGCCGCTTGACCTCTAAGTCAGCTGTGCAAAAGATCCCTCTTGCGGAACAATAACTGCGAGAACGACACCCCCGTCGCGGCCGAAATGGAAATGAAATAAGATAGTAACGTGATCGGTTCTTCCCGCAGACGATGAGGGACGCTATGAAGATACAGGAGACATTTGCATTGTGCACAATGTGCAAGGAAGCACTACTGTCTTCTTGTAGATTATAATTACAAGGAAACCTACGTAGACACACGGAAGACCTGCATTTTGCAGAATGTGAAGAATAAGTGAGGATGAACGGACATACCTACAGAAAAGAAGGGTAGATTCGGGCGCGCGCTGCGCACACAGAGAAAACCTTTCGGACAGAGTTGTGTACAGATACAACCATGAAAGCAGTCCAAATCCTTATAAAGCACACAGAAACATAAACAGAAAGAGCTGGGTCATTACAAGGGAGGAGATTTTGTTGCAAGGATGAAGAGGACGTTTCTGCTGCTTTGATTGGTGCTGTTTTTCTCCAATATGAGCAAACTCTCTGTGAAAAGAAAGTGTTGTGGAGCAGAGTCATGAGAGAGCTGAAGCTTGAGAAGACATCTCATCAACCGCCAAGTGGAGATTTCTTTTGCAGAGGAAGAGTAGACAGGAAGGTTGAATCACTTTTTTCTACAATCTCGATTAATCTTTTTTCAACTGATTTATGCCTTTTTTTCATTTATAAACTTGATGTAATTCTTATTTCAATAACATCTCCATTTTTTTAAATCAATGGTTCTCTGTACCCTTTAATAAATTCTGTCTTTCAAAGCATTTATCGAATTAAACTTTCACTGAGCTAAATATTTCCACATGACAAAGCATTTATCGAATTAAATTTTCACTCAACTAAATATTTCCAAATAACAAGTCATATAAACTCAAAAAAGAGTGTGATTCGGTGATCTGAAATATTTATTTTGTGCAAGAGTGTGAACTTCATGCATGAATGAAGAAAGTAAGTGTACTGTGCAATAGATTAAATACTAACAGCGACTTTGAATACTAATAAGTCCGTAAGCGATTCATGTATATTTATAGCAATACATTGGGTTGAGGCTGAGCATAAGGAGTTTGGAGCATAAGGAGAATGACTTTGTTGGTGTTTTTGGACTATCCAATGGCCTGAGTATGATAAGGAGTGCTTGCTTGATTTGAAATTGTTCAGTGATATACTAAACCGAGACATTTGTACCGTAGACAGGGATTGCAAAGATAACTTGAAATTAGAGCCTTATGTACAATGTATTTCCCTATTTCTTTATCAAACTTGGATTGTGAACCTATCTTGGAGAAAATATTGTCCAATCATAGTAACTTTTCTTGCCTTCAAGGAAATATCTCTAAAACATTTGTGTACATCCGACTCACAAGGTCATATGCACTAGTTATAAGGTCAGAACTCACTTGCCTCAAGGGGTTTTTGACTCTTTTCCTAAGTTCCCTTGCTCTATGTCACCTATTTCAGGTTCAGAGATTATGTTGCCAAATTCATCCGTCCTTTGTGGTTGGTTGGTGACCACATACATTGTTCCTTCTTTATCTATGTAGGAACCATTTTCAAACTTGACTACAGGGTGTTCTAGTCCAATGGGCTGATCTGGGTTCAAGGGTATGCCGACGAAGAGGTTTCCTAATCTCTTATGGTTATATTGTTGGAGCATACAATTCTTACCATGGTGAAAGGTCTATCAATAGTCATCTCTTCGTGTTGTACTCCCATCATGGTCATTGACCATGGGCTTGTCCTTCGTTGTGGATAGATGTCCTTATTGATGATCCACTGATGAGATTCTTGGCTCGCATGGTCTTGTTTCTTCTTCTCATCTCTCTTTTGTTGTTTTCTTTTTGAACAATGTCACAAACAAGAAGACAATGGTTAGTGGCAATAAAATATTTTACATATGTCAAGTGTGTCTCATGTGGCTCGGATTCTCAATTGTGTCTATGCACGACCGTGTAATGTGGCCCTATATTGATGCATACTTTGGAAGTGTATGAATGGTGCAAAAGACAAGGTTATGCCAAAGGCACGTGGTTGTTGCACGTCGAGGCATTCAAGGTTGTTGGTGGATGTTGATGCAGTCTTTGTTGGAGGGAGCCAGTGTATCTTGAAATGATGTGATCAATCCATGGTGAAATGACAACTGACTATTGCTCCCTTTAGGGATCCATTTGAGAACAGTGTTTGGCTGCATAGAGATCAAGTTTGGCTGCTTCATCTATGGATGGTTGCTTGAATTTTGTATTCCTCGTGGTTGGTGCATTGCTTTTGTGGATGCTATTGATGCTTTTGGCTTCCAAACCCATATCCTTGATGAGTGTCTTCTTACGTTTGCCAAAGGGATGAGTTTATCTTCTTTTGGTCTCTGTGCTCGATTCTTCCACTTTTCTCTCCTTGGCTTCTTTGTTGAGACCGTTTGCATGGTGGAGAGCATAGACCTTTGTGCATGTAAGAGTGCCTTGGATACCCACATGTGTAATCACCCTTGTTGAACTGCAGCTAATTTTTTTGGTACCCAAATTTGTCGGAGACCTTCTTGTTGAGCTAGTCCTGGCTGCTTGATTCTTGCCTTCGCATGGTTTGCTTGCCTGAGTGGGAATTTTGTTGGCGAGGTTGGTGGTTGCTCTCCTTTTCGTACCCAGATCTGCTTTATGCCCAAAACTACTTTCTTCTTGAAATCTCTTTGTCTATTTGATATAGCAGTTTTCATGTGTTGTGTTGCTTGCCTTTTTGGTTGAGTTGTGGTGGTGGCCTTAGTCCTTGTACAAGAGGAGGAGTCCGCTTGTCCTTGAGCCTATTCTTCCATGATTGAGTTCTTCTGAAACATAGAGCTTTTGACACATACAACATCTTTTTTGCTAAGATGAGTCTTAGAAGAACTAAGAGAATGTGTGACATCTAGATTTGTGAGCATGCAATTCTCTAATTCTAATGTAATGCATTGTTCCTGTACCCAAACTTGAAGAAGTTGACTTCTTAGGTTCAAGCTGACTGCATGGTCGTAAATCCAATCTTGACCCCAAGACAAGTGGCTCTGTAAGGTCCTCATCGTAACACACTCGCATTTTGACTTTTATTGGAACATCTTGAAGGTAGATGGGGAGTTCCACCTCGCCCAAACAAGGGGTTTCCACACCTCCCAATCCTATGAGATAGGCTTCTACGGGCTTGATGTCAAATTGCAGGTTTTGATAGTATGAAAGTCTAACTGCACTAGTTGCTGCACCTGAGTCAACCAATGCTCTCACAGTCCTTACATTCTTTCCTCGTCCTACCTCCATGGTCACAAAGGGCCGTCGGTCAATTATTCGAGAAGTAGTTATGTCCGATTTTTGGCACATGTCCATGTGATATTTTGGGGCTTTAGGGTTGACATCTAGGCCTAGTCGCCTTAACTTATTTTTCCCGATGTGCTCTGTCGCCTCAACTTGTGCTTCTTCTCTAACCCTCAACTCTTCTTCTTTTCGCTTCTTAGCAGTGTTGAGTCTCATTAAAATATCCTCTGTAAGAGGTTCTTGATACAACTTGACTCGACATCCACTAATATAGTTTGGCAAGATGTCACCTTCTAGAGTGGCCAATTGAACCGCACCGCTAGTGGAAATTCTATTAATGATCATGGGTCCATATCCTCATTTCTCTAATTTGCGGGCATGTTGCTTTAGTGTATAAACCAGCACTAAGTCTCCCTCTTTTAGTCCTTTATCCTTGATGTGTGCATCAAAGTATGCCTTTTGTCTTTTCTTTGCAGCATAGATGCGTGCTGCCGCTCGTAGCCTAGTCTCACCTAAGCATTCTAGATCAAAGATTCTAGAGGACAACTCATGTCCGTTCCACTCGTGCTCTTGTGCTACTTTTAAAGCTGGGATTAGGAAGTCTAATGGTAGCACAACATTCTATCCGAAGACCGTCTAAAATGGGGTAGCATTGAGTACTGTTTTGTAAGCAACTCGGAAAGCCCAAATAGCATAACGAAGTTGTTTGTCCCAATTAGAGCGTTTATTATTTACAAGTTTTGTCAATACATTACATAGGATCTTATTTGTGCTCTCAGCTTGCCCGTTAGCTTATGGATGATAGGGGGCCGACTTCTTGTGCACCACCAAGAATTCTTGGAGAAGATTTTCAATGACTTCGTTCAAGAAGTGCGTACCTCTATCACTTACTAACTCTATTGGTAACCCATATATGGTGAACACGTTCTCAAATAAGAACTTAGCCGTCGTTTGAGCATCATTCTTTGTCGTGGCTTTTACTTCTACCCACTTTGTAAGGTAATTTGTGGCTACAATAATGTATTCGGCATGGGAGTTTCTAGCCGGGGGGTTAATGGGACCAACGAATTCTATACCCCACTTTGAGAATGCACGTCCTCCCATCGTTGGTCTCAAAGGCATCTCATCTTTCCTTATCAAATATTGTGCACGTTGGCATGTGTCACATTTCTTCACATAAGTATGTGCATCCATATGAAGAGTGGGCCACCAAAGTCTTGAGAATAGAATAGTCTTAATTACTCGGTCAGGACCGAAGTGTCCTCCTGCAACACCACTGTGAGCAGTTTCTAAGATTTTCAAATAATCTGATTCCTGAACACATAGTCTTAGGTAACCATCTTTTCCTCTTCGATATAGATTGTCTCCAACTAAGGCATAGTCTTGAGCCTCTTGCTCCATGCTCTGTTTTCTTGCTAGGCTAGCCTCGTTTGGTAGGGTTCCTGATTGCATGAATTCTACCAATGGAGCACTCCAATATGGAATTAATGACATGTGATAAAGGGTCGCATGCTCCATTGGGGGTCTCTCCTGGCACACTGGACAATTCTTAACCCACTCATGTATTTCTTTGTCCATGCTAGGCCAATACACTCCTAAACATTTTAGATTCTGCAATGTTCGTTGTTTCGAGTAGTGATTTCCTAGTAATCCTTCATGGGCTTGTTGCAACCAACTACTATGTTCATCATCCTTGGCACAACAAGTTAATACACCATTTGTATCTTGTTTGTACATGCCTCCTGCCAATATTTGATATTCTTGTGATTTTACAATCTCGTCTTTGTTTGTTTTTACATTCTTATTTGCAGGTCTGAAGGTTAGGACTGATACCAACTTATTTACCAATTTAGGAACAACCTCTAAATTGAACAGATAAGCGTCAGGTAGTTCATCAGACACTCCTTGCGGTGACTCTCGTGAAGTTATGCGAGAAAGCTGATCTGCCCTGAGGTGGGTTCTACCTTTCCTAACAACCACTTCAAAGTCATATTCCATTAGTAAGAGAAACCATCTCACTAAGCGTCCTGTATTGCGAGGTTTATTGACCAAGTATAATAAAGCTTGATGATCAGTGAAAAACTTGAACTTATTGGCCAATCGATAGTGTCTAAACTTCTTCACGGCATATACCATGCCTAATCCTTCTCTCTCAGTTGTCGTATAGTTTCGTTTAGCCGCATTTAATTGCCTACTAGCATATGCTATTGGCAAATCTAGGTTTCCTTCACCTGTGGGTTGTGACAACACACATCCTATTGCATAATTGGATGCATCCACGTGGACATGGAAGGGCTTATTCCAATCTGGAATGGTTAGTATTGGTGTTGTGCACAAGCATCTCTTTAGCTCATTGAAGGAATTCTCGCACTCAAAATTTGTCAAGAGACCATAAAGAGGTTTGGCTATGATTGCATACATGTGGATAAATCTATGGTAATATCCACAATGGCCCATAAAGGCTTGTACCTCTTTAACATTCCTTGGCCTTGGAAGCTCAGTTGTGGCTCTCACTTTATCCTCATTTGTAGGTATTCCGTTCTTAGAAACAATGTGACCTAAGATTTTACCTTTTCGTACCATGAATATACACTTCTCTGGGTTCAAACACACTCGATATTCTCTAAACTTCTTGAAGATTTGTCTGAGCTCAATGCTCTATTCAGGTTTTTCTCTGCCATTGCATACTTGATTGGAATCACATTGGCAGGAGCTAGTGGTTGGTTTCCTAGGACTAGCTGTGGCCTATTTGGTGCCTGATATTGCTGCTGGTATTGAGGTTGAGATTGTTGTTGTGGCCCATAATATGGCTGATGGTACTAGTTCTGATACCTACCTTGTTGGTAAGGTTGCTGATAATTTTGTCTAAGAGCCTGCCTATTGTAGGGACAATCTTGAGCTGTGTGGTTTGTGTATTTTCTCTCAATGGTGCAATATGAAGCATTAGAATTTCCTTGGGGTTGATCCATCATTGGGCAGACATTAGCCATGTGGTCTCCTCCACAAGTATAACACGGCTTCAATGAGGTGAACCTTGGCATTTGTCTATTTTGAACTCCTAGCTTCTTGGCCACTTGCTCAGCTATCTCATCTATCTCCGTGGAGGTTCTAGAGGTATGACTAGTAGAACTGTCAGAGTCCTTATAGAGTTTAGACAACCCTAACTCCTCACCCAAATTGTCGTCTATGTCAATGCACACCCGCACACACTCTTCTATGGATCTAGGCTCTTTCAAGTACACGTATGACCTTAACTTTATGCTTAGTAAGCCATCTAGAAACAAGGCCACTTGTTTGGCTGTTGTGGGTGATTTTGGCACAGGGCATCTTTCTAAGTACTGTCTGAACCGTCTTCCTGCAAGTCACACTGTTTCTTGGGGTGTCTGCTTAAAGCTGTGGATCAAGGATGATGTGTTATGCCTGATACCACTCTTGGAAAATTTGACAATGAATTCTTCTAGCAATTCACCTATCTCTCGATAGTTGCGACTATTCAAGGGTTGAAACCAAGCTAAGGCAGTACCCTTAAGAGTCAAACCAAATGCCTCAAACTATGTGAACAAGTCCTCAACCTATTCAGCTCTTAACACTTGTTTGAACTCGGCCACATGATCATAAGGATCTCCGAATCCATCAAAATAGTTCTTCATTGCCTTGACCACTTGAGAAGGTCTAAGGGTTCTTGGATGTTCTCGGGGTCTGGGCAATGGAAAATCGTGTTCTTCTCTTTGATGCCTATGAGCTCGATGTCTTTCTCTTTCAGGTCTTTCACCATCATGTCCTGATTTGTCTCTGCCCACAGTGTGTGCAAAGCTTACCTCGGGTCTCTCTCTAGTTCTTTCCCTCTGGGTTTCATGAGCCTTGGATGATCCCGCTCCTTGGATACCATGGGAAACGCTAGATCTTAGTGGAGGGAAAATTGATTCACCCTGTCAAGTGTATGCATGCCTATCCTGCTCTATTACCGAGAACATTTTCTTCGATGTGTTATCTAGATAGACAACTTTACCTGGTATCTCATGATCTTTGAATTCGTAGATGGTGATTACTGGGTTAGGTTGGTCTGGCTTAAATCTCCAAAAGGCTTCCTCTCTTTCTCTATTCAAGAATAGTTCTATGCTTTTGTTGTCTTGAGGAATCCATTCTGGAGTGAGCACTCTGGTCAAAACAGATTTCCCTCTAGGAGTCTTGGGTTCTCGTCCTAGGTCTCCTTGCTCTAGGTTTCCTAGCTCGTTCTCAGGAATGATGTTTCCAAACTCATCTGTCCTATCGGGTAGGCTTGTAAACACATACATGGTTCCTTCCTTATCAATGTATGAACTCTCTTCGAAATTAACCACTGGGTGTTCAAGTCCAAAGGGTCGATCAGGATTTTTGAGTTGGACAACTGATCGCCTCAGGCCATCCTCATAGATGCGAGCACCTAATTGGTTGGTCCTAATATATTCCAATTGTGTCTTATAGGGACCTTCTGGGGTTTGTAAATAGGAAGTACCTGAGCTACGTGTGGGTCTCTCCATGTTGAAGGACATTTTTGAGTCACTTGTGTCAGAACTTAGCACGTAGGGATAACCACTTAGTTGTTGAGCCCAAGACTTGGCTGTATGGTTGTCACTGGCCTCAGATGATCTAATGCTTTGCCTATCCTTGCCTAAGTGTCTACCAGATCTCAGGTTCATAAGCTTTGTCTTCTGGTCCAAAATTACCCCTTTGTATTGCTCAAAATCCCTTGGAGTCCCCTCGGTTTCCTAGTCCAACCTGAGGGTCAACTTCAAAATACTATCTCTAATAATCCCCATATCAATTTTACCGTAACTAGTGGAATTTTTAGTAGTACTCCCCACGAGGTTTCCAACGATCCCAAAATCACACCAAACAGATTTTGTATGAGAAAGTTATGCCAATTCAGGTTCTGGGGTTTAAAACAAGGAAATAAGACCTCTCTGGGATTGCTTCAAAACAGGCGACACATGACACTTAGTAAGTATCGATGATACTTGGATGCAGAGATACTTGGAATTCCATGACACACGACACCCAAGGGATATCACGACACTTGACACCTAAATGATCACGACACTCGATATCTGGCGGATGTCATGACACTTGTCCGCGACACTTGAGGTCCGGTGACACACGATACTTGCTGAGATGTCGCGACACTTGATGTCCACGACACTCGACACCTGAGGATATCGCGACACTTGGTCAGCCTCAGATATCGTGACACTTGGTTATGGCAGATATCGCAACACTTGCTTCAGGCGACACTCGACACTTGCTGAGTATCACGACACTTGACTCACAATACGTGGATGTCACGACACCTGATGGAAACGACACACGATACTTGGGGGATCACGACACATGACACTTGTCAAATATCATGACACTTAATGTCACAGATATTGTGACACTTGTCAGATATCTACCAAATATCGCGACACATGGGAATTCAAGTATCGCGACACTTGAACTCAACCGGTCACGACACTTGGATTTTTTGAAGTCCAAATTCAAAAATTTTTGCAAATATGAGTACCTTGTGTCCTCCTTCTCACTGCTATGTGCATGTAGATGCAAAATATATCTTCAAACCCGCGATACCACACTCGCGACACTTGGCGCAGGTCTTGTCATGTCCGGGATAGTTCACTCAATTTTTGGGTATATTGAGGTGTATTTCTTCAGTGTTTCATTTATGCACCCTCTCTAAGGTTCTTTCTCACAACCACAAGTGAAAAGGACGTGAATGTACGGGTGAAAACTGAAAAAATAAAAGAAGGTGAAGGTGGGAGAAGATGGTGATGACGATGAAGATGGAGAAGAAAAACTTAGAAACTGAACTGAAAATGGTGATTTTTTTAACCTTCCAACATTGCTACTCTATGTCTTACCGTCACACGCTCGTCCTCCAAGCTCTCTCCCCGGCGACGGTGCCAAATTTGGTGTCACTCTAGCACAATGGCAAGTACCAACGTGAGGAGATCCACCTCATAATTGTCAATCCGTGGAGATGTGAGGATTGGTATGAAGACTATGAGCAAGTGATGGCACAAGTGTGTGAGTGAGAAGCACACAAACATGCACACACATACACACACACACAAGGCAATAACAAGGAGAGGAACAATGGAGTTCTTTGCACTAGTAAAAAAAGTCTCTTACATAAGATCAAATCAATAACAATCTAACCCCAAAAATGAGCTCTCTAGCTCTTTTTATAGTTTTCTGACTAGCTTTGGCCTTGTCCAGACCTAGTGTCCGGCCTAGTTAAAAATTAAGTTCTAGAGCCTATTTGAGGGCTCAAACGGAGTCCAAAAATTATGAAAATTGGTATGTAACTAATTCTACTACTCCTCAAGCTAGAGGACTCCTTGGCTTGAACAAAATGGAGTGTATTCTACCAAAAAGGGATTTACAATGTGTGTGTAATGATGAGAATCACTTGAGTTGGAAATTGTTTATGAAAAGAAAATGATTGGGCCTTGTTGCCATATTGTGCATGACTGTTCCTTTATGCATGTATGCTCTTCTTATGAATTGTATGCCAACAGAGACATTAGTTGAGCATATGAAGTTTCAAATGAGCTATGCCTTATCAACAACTTTACATTTTACTAAGAGATATGATGCTATGAAGATCACCTATGAAGTATGTTATTTTCTCATAACTATCAATTGACACATATGTGGTTACAAATCACATTGGATCTCATCACACAATAACAATTAGATCACTTCCTTTTACCAAAAACTTGAATTAATATTAGGAAAGGTGTGTAAAAAATTATTTGACCTTCTTCTACCCATAACCATAGAAAATTCATCATCTCTAAAGGACTTTTCTTCACAACCTCTCACCTTGGAGATCCCGAGTGCCTACACAAATTTTGAGGACTTACAATCAACTAAATGAAATTCATGATCCTGATTTAAGGATTCTAATTCTCTTATATATATTCTAATTTTATGGTCTTAATATTCAAATATGTAATTTTGATATTCTAGAATTATTTTGGATCCAAAATCCAAATCTATTTTACACGTGTGAACTTGTCCCTTCACATGGTCATAAATTTGTATCTCCAAATCTTCATAATCTTTTTATATTAAATCCTTGCATTATGTTTGCATCAAATTACTTCATATGCTTCATATTTCCATGCTAAATTATTGAGTGAAACTCCAACAGCTCCCCCTCAATCACTAATTGACATTCTCTGAATCTTCATATATTCTTCTTCTCTTTTATTCCTTCCATTCATTTGAATCTTCTTGTCTTCACACCATTTTAGATTTTGGTCATAATGTTAGATATTTGATCCTTTGTAGGAGTATATACAGCTTCAAGTTCCTTTTTCATTACCTTCTCTTTCAAGAGGTGATATTGAATCTCTGTATGCTTTGTTCTTAAACACTGGATTTTCTACAAGATAAAGTAAACTCATATTATCTCCATGAATTTGAGGTATACTTTGATCAATGCCCAAGCTTTTGAACAAGGTCTGCATCCATATGATCTCTTTATCTGCTTCCACTAATCCTTTGTATTCAGCTTCTGTTGATGATAAATCTATTGTGTTGCCTCTCTGAACACCAACTTACAAGATTATCACCTATATATATCCTATATCCATGAGTTGATCTCCTATCGTCTTAACATCCTACCCAATCTGATTCAATATATGCTCTCAAATTTGTATATGAAGTAAAGGGATAATATAATCCTTCAGTTATGGTTCCTTTAATGTATATGAAAACTCTTTGATCTGCATTCCAATGTGGATCATTGGGACAATGCATAAATGGCTAGAGGACTCCCACTACATAACTGAGATCCGGTCTTATTAGTGTAGCATGAATTGGACTTCCTACAAGAGGTTGATATTTCCTCATGTCTTTATATTCTGCACCATCATGTTTGCTGAGTTTATGATTGCGTTCAAGCGGAGTTGAAGCCTCTCTACAATTCTCCATGTCAAACTTCTTCAATAGATTCAGTGCTTCCTAGATGCATACTTGGGCAATGTATTGAGTTCAACATGATTCTAATGGTGTACAATTTTATTACACGATTGGATCAGGTGGTAATTTACAAGGTTTGACTTTCTAGAATTCGCTTATGGGATTACAAGTTTGGCTTTTCAAATCATACATGGTGTTTGATGATGTCTCAACTTGAGTATGCAACTTTTTAGGTACCCATTTCCAAATTTTTCTAGGAGTGACTCTACATTATGATGTGATTGCAATAGATTTCAATGTAGGTTTCTGGGGGCTTGGGATTGATGAGTACTGACTAAACCCTAAGAGCTCATGTGTAGAGATTTGAGCTTGTAAGAAAGCCTTAAGAACCCAAATTCCATGTCCTAACAAGTCGCATATCGAAAAAATCAGACAGCACTAGTTGCAACTCTTGAATCAATTAATGCTATGAGCTCATTGTCCTAGCTCGATTATGATAAAGGGCCATCTATCAATGATGCTAAGAGAGGGATTTCTCTTAGCTTGGAACATTGCCATGTGGTATCTAGGAGGTTCTAGGTAAGAATGACCATTTCCATCCCTAGGCTGATCTATGCCTCCCCTTCTCATCCTAATACATTCTAAGGCTTCTACCTATGCTTCTTCTTGTATCCTTCTCTCTGCTTCTTTGCATTTTTTAGCCATGTTTAGTTAGCTTAGCATCTCTTTTGTCAAGGGCTCTTGATAGAGCTTGACTCATGATCCACTGAGGCAAAACCTCACCTTCTAAGGTGGCTAACTAGATTGCTCCACTAGGAGATATCCTATTGATGATCATGGGTCCATAAGCATGCTTCTCTAGTTTACGTGCATGTATTTTAATGTGTATACCAAAACTAAATCTCCAACTTTCAATCCTTTATCCTTCACATGTGCATCAAAGTAGGCTTTTTTTCATTTCTTGACTGCATATATGCCTGCAACTTCTCTCAATCTAGTATCACCTAATCTTTCTAATTCAAAGATCATTGAAGATAGCTTGTGGCATGTCCATTCATGCTCTTGTGAAACTCTAAGTGTGGGTATCAATAATTCTAATGGGAGCACAACATTCTAGCCAAATACAATCGAGAAGGGGGTGGCATATAGTATTGTTTTGTAGGACACTCAGTATGCCCAAACAACATGATGATTTTTTTTTTCCTCAAAATGGTTGTTGTTCACGAGCTTGGTCATTATTGTACATAGGATCTTATTCATGCTCTTGACCTATCCATTTGCTTGAGGGTGATAGGGAGCCGACTTCTTGTGAATGACCATGGAATCTTGACATGTGAACTCTTAGCTGGGGGATTAATAGGTTCTACAAAGTATATTCCCCAATTTGAGAATGCACTTCCTCCCATCATTGGTCTTAGTGGCATCTCATCCTTATGAAGAGGATATTGAGCTCTCTGACATGTGTCACACCTCTTTGCATAGGTATGTGCGTCCATATGAAGGGTTGGCTGCCAAAGACTTGAAAATAAGATGGATTTTATCACTTAATCATGTCCTCAGTCTTGAGTCTCTTGCTCTAGACATCTTTGTCGTGCCAAATTCATATTTTGAGGGAATTTCTTTGTCCTCAAAAAATTCAATCACGGGATTGCCCCATGTGGTATTAATGACACTTGATATGATGGCCAAGCTAAAAGAGGAGATGGACAAAGTCTTAGAACCAAATATTATTTATAAGATTGAGCATACCGAATGGGTGTCCCCTCATCATTTTTGTGCCCAATGACCCAAATATACACCTATGCTGGAAACGTTGTTTGCTAAGTGCAGATAATATAGAGTCTCATGGAATCCAAAAAAATGTCTTCATGCTAAGTCGAGGAAAAATCTTGGGACATATTGTCTCAAAGAATGGAATTTCAATAGAAGAAAACAAGATCAAGGCAATAGTAAATATGAGGAATCCAAAGAACATAAAGGAAGTCTAGGTCTACATGGGTTATTGTGGATAGTATCGTAGGTTTATCCACATGTATGATGTTATTGATAGGCCACTCTATGCCTTGATTACAAAATTTGAGTGGGCCAAAGAGTGTGACAAAGCATTTGAATACTTGAAACACAATCTTATCATAGTTCCTACACTAAAAAGTGCAAAATTGAAACACAATATTCCATGTGCATGTTGATGCTTCCAACTATGCCATAGATTGCATATTAGCACAACTTGCCAATGAGGATAGGCTTGATTTCTCTATCTCCTACACAAGTAAGCAAATCAAAAGGGTATAACAAAATTATACCACTAATGAGTTTGAGGGCTTAGAAATGATATGAAGACAAAAAACTAGATATTTTTTGTTAACAAATAAGTTTGAGTTTTTTTGTCAACCGTCATGCCCTTCTCTACCTAGTTATAACCCTTGCAACACGAGAGGACTTGTGAGATAGTTTCTCCTATTAGTGGAATTTGCCTTTGAAATCATACTTAAGAAAGGTAACACCCACACATGTGCAAATCACCTTTATAGGTTAAAAAAAGGTGAGCCACCCAATAGGATACCATATGAGTTATCAAATGCCTATTTTTTGACCTGGAGTTGATATGTAAGTGGATGGAACCCTATGAATCCTTGCTTGCATATGGTCCACTGCATCACTACCTTCTTATAGATAAAAAGGAGACTCAAGAAACTAAAGATCTATATATGAATTGTTGAAAATATAGATAGTAAAGATGAACGATGTATTCTATCTTGTAGTGTGGAAGAAGATGAAAAGTTGGATCTTATTAGACAATCCCACATTGCTAGTTTGTCTTGGAATTTCCAAACTAAGACTCTACAAAATGTAAAGCAATTAGGAGCCTATTGGCCACACATGGCTAAAGAAATTCATGATTATTGCTCTAATTGTCAATTTTGCATTGAAATTCCTACCATAAAGCATTCAATTTTATATCTCATTCAAGTGATGATAGCATTAGAATGAAGTAATCCTATGGTGGATTATCTTTGTGAAGGAATACTTCTAGAAGGTACTGCCCATGCAAGGATTTTTCTCTCATATGGAATCATCTCTATAAAAGAGGGAAATACAACTTCTTGCATGTGTGCATATAGGAGAGTGAATATTTACCTATTCTTGAAATGGCCCACTTAGGTGCTTTATTTGGAAATTTCTTGCCTAGGTGAACAACCAAACACATCCTTTTTGTTGGCTTATGGTGGCCCACTTTGCACATGGATGCAACAAGCTATGTTAAAGATCAAATATATGTCAGAAGAATAAATACCCTTTCTATAGAGATTAAATTCCACTCAAACCTATGATGAGAGAAAGAGCATTCGCTAAGTGGGGAATTAACTTTGTTGGACCTATTAGTCCCCCCAATGAAAGTCTCTCATGTGGAATACATTTGTGGCGAGAGACTATTTGAAAAAAACGGATCGAGGCTAGAGCTACAATGTTGCGATGCTCAGAACACATCAAATTTTCTATTTGAAGAAATCTTCACTAGATATGGCTTACCAATCAAGATAGTTAAGGATAGGGGATTGCATTTTATGAATGATGTTATTGAGCATCTATTAGAAAAGTTTCTAATAGTGCACAAGAAATCTGCTCCTATCATCAACAAGTAAATGGTGAAGCAAAAAGTACTAAACCAATCCTTTGTATAGTACTCACCAAACTCTTGAACAACAAGCATTGTGATGGGGAAAAATAGTTGCATCATGTAGTTTGGGCCTACAAATCTGTGTATAGAAAGTGCTACAAATGAAACCATTCAATTGGAGTATGGGCGGAATGGTATATTACCCATTGAGTTTCTCATTCCTGCATTGCAGATAGTAGAAACCCATTAATGGAACGGTCATGAATTATCCAACCATGTGGAGTTTCCAGAACAATTATAACACATATGATTGAGAGCAACAATAGGAATTTATGTTGCTAAAAGAAGGCAAAAAGCTTATAACAATGCACACATTAAAGACAAAGGTTTTTAAGAACAAGAATATGTTTTATGTACACACTAAAAGAACATGCAAAAAGGTTTCAAAAGAGATGTCATGGACCATTCGTTATAACAAAAATCTCCATTGGAGGTGTGGTCTAGTTAGGAACCTTGGAAGGTGATATCTTGCCTAGTTAGGCCATGTCAAGAGGTAAATTGAGCCCATGACCAATGAAATGTTGGCAACACTCTAAACTACTAAAGAGAAAAAGGGAAGGGAAAATAGAATTGAAGAGGAGGATCAAGAAAAATTCATGCAAAGGACTTCAATATAAGAAATTGATGCAAATGATTTTTGAACCCTTTCCTTCCAAACGTTTTCAAGTATTCATGTCGAGAGTTACAGATGAAAATCCATTAGAAGAGAAGCCATGGATACATGCCATGCTAGGACCAAAATTCAAAGAGAAAACAATTTCGATGCAATCATTTACTTGTGACAAGTGATCCTAGCTAACAACCACATGTCCTACAAGCACAATCAAGTGGTGGCTTGACTTAACATGTAAAATTGCCAAATCAAGAGCTGACCCGGCCAAATGAATAGAAGCATGTGCACATACAATGGTCAAGCAAACATGTACTGAGTGTGAATCTCCTCATACAACCATCTTCTAAACTCAGATACACACTAGGAAACTTGTAATAGTAGTAGACATAAGAATGATGTTTTCTCTCATAGTCAATAGTGAGTTCATTTTGAAGCTTTTTTAAAGATGGATCTATTAGACATTCTTTCAAAGCATTCTGAGTTCTCTACACATCGTTGTGGTAAGAACAGTAGGTGTTGGAAATCATCTACCTACACGCTAAGATGCCCTACACTTCACACACATACACACAAGAAAAGAGTGAAAAAAGATGGGGAACGGGTAGAAAACACTTCTTAGCACACATTCCAAGCCATAGCCATGCATAAAAACACATGAGGAGGGAGAAAACTGATCGAGAAGATGAAGTTACGGGACTCCTATTCTTCAAGTTAGCTCCTCTATTCAAAATGAAAAAAGTCTTTACAAATGAGTCAAACATGACTTATATGCATGTCATTTCACATTTATGCATGTCATTTCACATTTATGCATGTCATTTCACATTTTGTACGTGCATTGAGATATGAATTATCTTCCTAGAGCTAACTCACTAGTTTACATGGTTGGTAGTGTGACGCATGAGGATTCCTGTAAGTGAAAATTACAAGGCTTGAGATATGCATAAGTGTCATTTAAGCATAAGAAGTATTTTAAAATGAAATTTTTGAGGCCCTTCTTTTCGCTCCTCTTTGTTCTATTCTTTGTCACCGCTCTACCTTATCTTTTCCTTTTTCCCACTACAACACTCCCCTTTCTAGTATTTTTCATCTCGAATAGAGCTCCATTTGAGTATTCTTGATGCACCACTTGTGGGTGAAGAGAACTTACTCTTTGTGTTGTAAGTGTTCTTGAAGTACTCTTGACGAAGGCCCTTCTTCACCATTGTCTTATCTTCCAAAAGCTCCCCTTTCTATACTTCAGGATTTCATCCATTATGGCTTAACCCATTGTTCTTGATCACTTTTTTACTTCCTCAATCCTTCTCTTTCATCTTGAGCCTGATGAATGTCCTTGCAAGGCTTGGGACCTTAGGTATTTCTCTTCTTTATCACCTATTTTAGACATTCATACATCTCTAATTATGACGGGTTTGTTCTCTTCTTCTTTTGTCTTCTTCTCTTCTTCTTCTTACTACACTTTGCTTGATCATTGAAACTTTTTGTTGTTATTGAGACTATTACCTCTGTCTCCACACATCATCCCTCCTCCTGAACTCTATCATCCTCAAATGTTGATGAAATACAAGATTTTTAAATCATTTGTTCTTTCTGAGTTATTGGCTTTACATCTTTCATGAAAAATTCCTATCATTACTCAAGTTTTATTGCATTTTTTGGGGGCTTTTATATCATAGGAATAAAAGTTCAATTCATATTCTTTGAGCCATGCATTCAGGTTGGATATCATCTCCAACAATATCTCCGATCTTGCTAAAAATTAAGTGAAAAATGCTTCTTTGAATGTCTATAAATATGAGCTTGGAAAAAAGATTAATCTAGAATAGTGTGCGATTACTGTAGTTCTTGGGGTGCTCGATAGATCAAATAAGAGTGGATCAACCATTTGGTTTGTTCTCAAATTCAAAAACATGTACTTGGCATGCTTGAAGAATTTCAAAATTATCAAGATCATACTCAAAATTTTATTTGTCTTTCTTATTGTTAAGTTTGGATCATTTGTATGTACATGTAGCCAAGGCTCAATTTTCTTGACCATGTTATCTTCTATTAGCACATATCCATATGGTAGGCTTAGTATTAGAGACAAACTGAGCCAATGTTTATTTATGTACCCTTTCTTTTGTGTTTCCCAAAATTTAGGATAATATCATCTTCATGGCACTAGACAAAAAAGTTGGATTTACTTGTAGTAAGTAGGGAGAAGCTTGCCAATGTGGTTGTAGCATGGTACTCTTTTACAAAAACTTCGTTCTCCAAATAAGATCTAATGCATTGAGATACTTTCCATGTAGTTGAATATATCCACAGTGAAGTTGAGATCAACATCTGAATTCTTCTTGGTTACCTTCTTTTTATATCACGGTGTTTGTTGTTTCATAATGTGGTAAGGTATGTTGAATGGCCTCAAAATGTTTTCAATTTTCTTGCTCTTTATTTTTGCATCCTTCATGCACTTGAGTACTTCATCCTCAAATTCCTCTAGAAGTGTGGCCACCAAAATTGCCCATTCCATCTTATCTATTGATGTTGCATAGGTTATCTTTGGTACATCAGACATCAAGCCATCATCCCTCCACACAAGTGATGGATCAAGGAGTTGAAAGAGGGGATGTACCTCAATCTCCATAGGAATGTGCAATACCTGAGGCCTATGGCCACATCATCTATAACTTTGGGACCTTTCATGGTTTCTATCTATGATGCCATCTCCTATATAATTCTCTCTTGTTATTTTGCTTTGTATATTGTTTCTTATAAATCTTGTTCTATCTTCATTTTCCTTTCACAATGTATTTTCACTTGATCATTATCTTGATTGCATTGTTCCAAGTATAGCCTGGGCAATTCATCCAATTTATTTTTCAATTCGTTTCCTCTACTTTAAACATTTCTTCAACTGTTACTCTTATGTCCATTCATTTATTGAACACATTCTTCTAGCTCTACCTTTAATGAGGCTACTTCAGTAGTGAGATTGGTTGTCAAACCGATTGCTTGATTATATAAAACCAAATTCATTAGCTCTTCATTTTTTTTCTATGTGAATTTGAGTCTTCCATATACCCTACTATGTGAGATTCTATTAATCCAAATCTAGCAATTATTTGTGCCTTTTCTGTTTCTAAGTTCATGGATTTGTGATTTGGGTTGGTATTCTCTTTACCTAATTTGTATTTTGATGTTTGATCCTTTTTTTAATTCCTTAAAGTGTTGTTCTATGACATCAATGAATCAAATTTCTTCAAGGTTTCCACCATTTCATTCTTTAACTTTTCTTGTTGGTTCTTCAACTGAGACACTTCCTTGGAAAGTCCTACATTGCTCGCATTATATTGATTTTTCTCTCTATTTTCTTCTTCTAAAATCTTGCCTATCTCCATCATTTCCATTTGGTGTCCATCTCACCTTTCATCATAATATGGACTACTAGATTTAACTGATTTAGATTGGCAGTTAACCATATGCAGATAGGAAGTGAAGTTGGTCCACTAGTGCATGCTTGATTTCCTCTCACTCTATGCAATAGCTCATAACATGGTTGTTTAAATTTAAAAATTACATGAGTTTGTGATACAGGTGTAGCACCAGTACTCATTTCTTGAACTTTATCTTTCACAACATTTGAACGTGTAGCAGCTTGTCATCCACTTCTTTCTATAGTCACCTTGAATCGTATAGGTGGTGCATCACTTTCTTCCAAGGACTCTTCATATGGTTGCTCCTTGATTAGTGTTTATAGACATTGTTTATTTAGTAGAAGATTGATTAAAATGTATAGTGAAATCAAGACATGATCATGAAGACCAAACTAGATATCACTCCATTGGTTTGGCATGATCTTCGGCCACCAAATGCGGTGGTTCTTATTGTTTTTGCCCTTCTAGAAGGTCTTTTACTTGGTGCAGTTCCTCCAAAATGGATTGGGTCTTAATTTTGTATTGGTGGGGGAATCTGTGTACCTAAGTCAAGAAGACTTAAGGACTTGTGCCAAAGAGACTAAACCTCAACTGCCACACAAGTACATATAGTGGGAAATTGACACACGCTTATTTGTCAATCCGATCAAACGACCTAACCAAGTGTATGAAGACATGTGCACACGTGATGGAAAATGAAGTGTTTCAGCTTACATGCATGAGAAAAGACTAATCCACCTCTCTAACTCACTGAAATATTGAAAGTGTCTGTCGCGATACCACTTACAACAGTTTTCAGTAAATCGAGGATTTCTCTCAGTTCCGAACTCCGAATATAGTCAATAGGAGATCTTTTCGAAGCTCTCGACAAGACGCATCTATGGGAGGTGATTTCACTTGATCCTGACAACTGTGCTTCAAGTTATGACCAAAATAGTGAATGGCAGGAAACACCCATCCTCACTCCACAACTCCCACAAGCACACACACACACACTACAATAGCTCAAAAACAGTGGGGAGGGCTAGATAACAGTTCTACACACACATTCCAAGCATTACACACATAGAAGATCAAAGAGAAGATGAAAATCTGCAAGAAAGAGGCAAATTCGAAAATCAGGAGCTCTCCTTCTTCACAATGGCAAAAAGTCTCTACAAAGGGTCACAAAGTGACCTGTATACTTGTGCCCTAAATTTGGTCCTTTCACACAAGAGACCGGCACTTTATTACTAAAAAGTGAATTACTTACTAATTTACAAGGAATATATTACAATGAGTTGGGAATATGCATCTAGAGGACTTCTCTAGTGCATTTACATGGCTTGAGGAAATTTCCTAAGACTTTGAAGAAGAAAAATGTGCCCATTAATTTGCAAATTTTGGGGCTCCTCTTTTGTGCCTCTTTTGCTCTACAACACTCTCCCCCTCTTTGTCTCTATCGTCCCTTGACACGCTTTTGCTTCTCATTTAAGGCTTTTGAATTCACGCACCCAATGGTCGAAGAAGCGGTAAGGACTGTCAGAGAATTTGTTATTTTGTCCGACGTAGGTCCTTTGCTTCTATTTTCCCCTTGGTATTCCGTACATCACAAATCTGGGTTGCTGCATTCAGTCGGGCTGCTAGGCACGCCACCAGTGACTAATAATGTGCTGTTCTTGGTCACTCTCTTCAACTTTTCAGCTTCTACCTCTTTCTAACTTTTGGTCCTCTGATTTGTCTTTGTCTTCATACATCTGACCCTGTCGTATTGTTCTGAGCCTGTTTACTTGGTTGCCCACGCACGCTATCAGCGGGTGGATTATTACCTACCAAGTATTGTCTTGCACTTCTTCATGGATACTTCCTGGCCCTGGTCCGTCCTTCCCATGAAATGTCCTGGTTCTGATTGATCTTTAATCAGTGAAAAATGCTTCTTCATATGTCTGCATGTACGTGCTTGGCAAAAACATAAGTCTTGAATAATATGCCATAAGTGTTAAGCGGCTCGGAATGGTAGAAAGATAAAAAAGGAGCGCTTCAGATCCTTATGTAATGCCGATGAAGTTCAAAAATGTATATTTTGCATGTTGGAAGACTTTAATGACTGTAAGGAGCATGCTAAAAATCTTATTGGTCATTTTAACTGCCAAATCTGGAACAGTCGCATATCTTGCAATCCAAAATTCCATTGTTTTTACCATGTACTCTTCCATCGGTAGGTAGTTATGTGGTGGACTAGGTAGCAGTGGATAATTCAGCCATTGATTATTGATGCTTCCTTGGCGTTGTCCTTCCCAAAATTGCAACCAGGAGCATCTGCGGGGTACTCGACAAAAAGATGGGTTTACCTGAAGGACATATGGTGATGCTTCCCACTGTACCTGCAGTGTAGGGTTCTTTTCCAAAAGTTTCCATGCCAGATAGGATCAGCCTTCTCGAATTCCTCTTGAGTATAATTGAAAGTATCTTTGTTGAACGGGAGGTTACTGTCAGGTTCTTTATTTGTCATTGTCTTTATATATTGTCATGTTTGTTCTTTAAGTATTCCATATGGTACACTGAATGGCTTCAGAATTCAATCCAAGTTTTTGCTCTCGATTTTAGCTTCCTTCATGACTTGGATTATTTGATCTTCAAATTCAATAGTAAGCTAGGACACCAATAGTGCCCTTTCTAGTCGGCTCAATTCTGCAATGTCCCGATTATTATGTTCAATTTGGATCTCTTGTTCCTCCCTTATTGACGAATGATATAAGGGGGGAGAGAGAGGACGTACCTCAGTCTCCTCAGTAGCCTCTGCGGATTTTGGAACTATTGGTGTCCCCTCTATTGCCTTCTGCTCTAGCTGCTCTTGTAGTTGCTTAATCATCTCATCTTTTTGCTTGATTTCTTCATTGGCTTTAGCAATAGTGTCCTTGTGTTTGAGAAGTTCTTGAGCAACAATATCAAGGTGATCAATGTCTTCTTTACATTGCTAAAGATAGCGATTCTCAGCCTTTTTCCATTTAGTCCTTAGAGCTGCGGTGTCTTCCATGTACCTCTTTTCCCAGTCAGCAATGACTGCCTGCTCTTGCTTGAGCTGATCTTCATACTTAGTCATCTTCTCCTCTAGTTCCTTGATGTCTTTTTCTAGCCTTTCTTGAATATCTATGGACTGATCACTTAGAAGAGCTGTCATGAGCTCCTTATTTTGGTTCCTTAGGTTTTCTGCCTCCTCCATATATAGCTTTATTTGCGATTCTAGTATTTTACTTCTTGCATTCATCCTAGTCTTCTCCACCTCACTAGCTTCATATTTCTTCTGTAATTCTTGTAGTTCTTCTTTTAATTTGGCATTTTCCATCTCTAAGGTTTTGCACTGTTGCTTAGCTTTTTGAACTTCATTTTCTTTATGTACTACTAGCTCTCTTGCTAGCTTTAGTTCTGCTGAAAGTTTCTTACCGACTTCTTGCAGTTCATGCTTATCTTGCATCGCTTGATCATAGTCTTTATCAGCCTCAAGCATTAGCTGTTGTGTATCCATTGCGGTTCTGATCATGTCTTGCACTACTGGCTTGAGCTGGGCGATGTCGATATTCAACCATGTTTGTGGTATGCTTGGAGCTTCTCCGGTTTGTACATCTTTTCCGTGCTCTACATGGATAGTCTCGTTGTGTGGTTGTCTGATTTGTAGCTAAATTGCTTCATCCAGATCAATGACTTTAGTGGCACTCCCTTGAAATGTAACATCCATGGGGGAGGGTTCTGCCACGACCCTTATCGGTGTGAAGGGTTCTGAGTCTTCAACTGTAGCTTCTTTAGGTTCTTGCTTTATATTCTTTGTTGACCCCTCCCCTGTAAGTGTCGTTTCTCTAATTTGAATTTGAAGTGTCATTTATTTGTATTACATGTATTCCTTCTTGGTTTGCTTCTTTGTTTGCGGTGTCTTTTTCGAAGTGGACGTTATTGTCATTTCCCTTCATGTTCTCGTCTGCTTCATCGTAGTTGACTGCATTAAGTTCCTCCCATTGTCCATCATCTTTGGATTCACTTTGAATATCCACATTTAATAAGGATGTTTCGGGTTCTTCTTGTGCCGCTGAGGATGAGCTTGAATTATCTAGCCCTAATTCTCTGTATCTATGTACTTTGGTGAGCTTCTTTTTTACATCCATATCTTGGTGGGCCTGCTGGTAATGGTGCCCTTGCACCGGTAGGTTAATTTTCCCTTCTCTGTACTGGTGTGTATCCTCCAATGCTTGTGTTAAATCCTCTTTGATAATAGGTCTTTGCTCTTCAATCCTGGTCTTCGAAAGTACGTGAGCCCTTTTCTTGGTTGGAACTTCTTCTTCTACTTGCTTTACTTCCCGTAATCTCTTTGTTCCTCTCATTTTCGGTTGAGAGTTGGTTTCTGCCTCTTCAACAATTTTTACTCCTCTTTTCTTTTTTGTACTGTCGCGACTTTGACATACTTAGCCGTAGCAATTGATGATGGCATTTCTTGCAGGTGCTCTCTAATGCCTAAAGCATGATAGATTAAAATGGTCAGAGCTACACTGCCATTCAGAAACTTTTTGTTATTCCATTGTTTCTTCGCCTCGAACAATCGTTCCTGTATGTATGGAGTCAGATTAATTTGATTGCCAATCTGCTTGATGGCATGTGAGAGTAGCTGGACAATAATCTTCTGAGGGGCCGTGTATCGATGCATATTAGGGAAGCCGAAGTGCTAGTGGTTGAGTCTGACTTCTTCTTCAATATCCACTCGATTGATGTCAGTGAATGTCCTTGTCTTTGCTCTGCGGCTTTCCTCTTTCAGTACCATGTTGCCATCTTTTTCCCATCCAAAATCTTCCTTAATCAAGTCATTTGTGAATTTAATAACTACCCATTCACCTACTCCATCCATAAATCTAGCCTCTGGCACTAATGGATCATGTAGTGCTAGCTGTAATGTGTTCATGACTTGTGTGCACCTTTGAAAGTCGGGCTTGTAGATCGGCAGGTCAAAATATTTGTGTATGCCCGCTTTCTTCATGATGTCGATTGTAGACGGGAGTTCATGCACCACTCCCAATTGATGATCTCTATCCATGATTTTGATATTCACCAGGAAGAGGTATTCCCTGACCGGTTGATCTTCTCTAAACCAATGTCCCTTTGCTTTGGTTACACTTGGGAGAGGAAATTCCAAGACTTCCTCCTGAATCGTTGCTTCAGAATCTTCAGAAGCCATCTGCACTTGTAATGAAGAGTGCATTAGCTTCAATTGAAACCATAGAAAGTATGCAGTGCATTGTAGTGACATATCGTCATTCCGTCACTCCGTTTCCCTTGATTTTATAAGTGAGATCTCTTACCACATATTTTTATTTCTTTTTTGAAAGAAAACAAGTGATAGTATAGCCGAAGCATTTATTTATTTACATAGTATGTCCATTCCGAAGGAAGTTGAAGCTATGACTTATTCCCCATAGGAGAATGTGCACCACTAATTTTATTATGTACATCAAGTGCCGAATGCTTGGCCTTGTAATGTGGCCCTATTATGCATACTTTAGGTGCATTCAATACTTCATGAGTGCAGTTGGAATCTTTGTTGTTCTGGTGGTCCATTCCTCGCTTTGGCTTTGGTTTCCAAATCCATTTCGTGGTCGCATTGATACTCTCTGCCTTATCTTTGGTCCTTCGAGCTTCATTTGTTTCCTTTGTTTCTTGTATTGTCCTAGTGATAGAGGTTTTCCTCTTCCTGTTTGTATGGCGAGTCTACCTTGGCTTCGTTGTCCGAACGTCTCGATGTAATGTATCCTCCTGTTTGCTTATCTTGTGATTGGCTACTTGTCTGACCTTCTTGGGAATCCATATTTTTTGTCGATCCTTCTGAGCTTCAATCAAAGGCTTAGGAAGCCATACTTGCAATAGTCTTTTTGATTCGGGTTTTGGTGAAGCTGACTTCTTGTCCTCCTTTTTCTTCTCATGAGTTGGTGTTGCAATCTCTGGTTTCTGCACTTGATCCTTACATACCCATTTGAATTTGACTTTTCTTGGAAGAGGGTATTTGAATGTGGTTCTACGAATTGGTGATCCTTCTGTCATGTGAGGAACTCTCAGATTGTTGGTTTCCTTAGTGTCTGGCTGTTCACCACTTGAAAAGGATGAATTCACCGCTTCCTTGGACACATTAGGGTTTGAAATTTCTCCTTCTTCTAGACTTGCTTTTGAGGTATTGGGGCTGGAATCATGTTCTAAGTGCTCTTCCTTGGGTTCTTCTGCACTCTTGATGGCTTTTGGTTTTGGTGAGGGCTTCTCCCCTAATAGACTAAAAATTTCCTTGTGTCCTATCTTGGCTGAAATATAGCCTTGCGCTAGGTTGATACTTACTTCATTCTCAATGATCCAATCCTCTCTTAGGATTAAGTCTTCTATTAAGTCTTCATCCTTACATATTAAGACTCGTTGTTTCATGGAGGAATTTCCTAGGTGGAGGGATACAACAGTTTCTCCTATGCATTCTATGATTTGACCTCCGATACCTATCATATGAGCTTTTGTGGGAGTCATAATCGTTTGAAGATCTTGGATGATTGTATTTCACATGCAGCTGATTTCTGCTCCTGAATCTATCAAAGCATCTATCAACTGATACTCCATGGTTCCAATTCCTAGGTTTAGATAAGGCTGTGACACGTAGGCAATTGTTGTATCAGACTTATGGACTTGGTAATTAGCCATAGGGATAGGTTCTTCCCCTTGGAGATGCCGTTCGGCTCTTTGCCTAATCCACTCTTTCCGTTTCTTAAATAGTTCCAAGGCTTCTTGCCTTGATGAACCGTTTCACTCTACACCCACTTATGTAGTTAGGAAGAATGTCTCCATCCAGAGTGGCTAGATTAACTGCCCCACTCGTAGACATCCTATTAATGATTAGAGGTCCATATCCGCGCTTTTGTAACTTCTTGGCATGTTGCTTCAGGGTGTAGACCAAGACTAGGTCTCCTTCCTTTAGTCCTTTGTCTTTTATGTGAGCGTCGGAATATGCCTTTTGTCTTCTCTTGGCTGCATATATTCCTGCGACAACTTGTAACCTAGTTTCATGCAGCTTCTCTATTTGGTCTAGTTGTTGGGATAATTCATGTCCGGTCCATTCATACTGTTGGGATCCATTCATACTGTTGGGCTACTCTCAAAGTGGGTATTAAAAAATCAATTGGCAAAATTGCATTCTACCCATACACTAAATTGAATGGGGTAGTTCCAATGGAAATCTCGTACGCGACTCAGAAGGCCCAAATTGCATGATGCAATTGTTTGTCCCAATCTGACCTCCCATTATTGACAATCTTTGTCAATACCGTGCATAACACCTTATTGGAACTTTCCGCTTGCCATTGGCTTGAGGATGATATGGGGATGATTTTTTATGGATCACTAAAAATTCATTCATTAGAGACTCTATCACTTCATTAATGAAGTGCGTTCCTCGGTCACTCACAATCTCAATTGGTAATCCAAAACGAGTGAATATATGCTCAAAAAGAAACTTAACCGTGGTTTGAGCATCATTCTTTCTAGTAGCCTTTGCCTCTACCCATTTTGTCAGATAATCAGTGGCTACTATGATATACTCAGCATGTGATCCTTTAGCCGGTGGGTTAATGGGTCCTATGAAGTCAATACCCCATTTGGAGAAAGCTCTAGCACAAACCATAGGTCTCAATGGCATGTCATCTCTCCGAATTGGGTATTTAGCCCTTTGGCATGTTTCACAGCTTCTTACATAGGTCTCCGCATCCATATGTAAAGTTGGCTACCACAAGCCCGCAAAGAGGATCATTTTCACGGTTCTCTCAGCTGAAAAATGACCTCTTGCTGCACCTACGTGTGCCATCTCTAATACAGGTAAATATTCTCCCTCGTGCACACATAGTCGTAATTGGTCGTCTTTTCCTCTCTTAAACAAGTTTCTTCCTATGAGCACATAATCCTTGCTCATTTCTTCTAGGGATCGTTTTCTCGCTAAGCTAGCTCCTTCCTCGTGTTCGCTCATATTTAGAAATTTGACCAATGTTTTGCTCCAATTGGGTGCTATTGTTGAGAAAGGTATGGATGTATGATCCTCTGGGATAGTCTCCTGGCATCCTATGCAGTTACTTACATAATCATGGACATCCTTAGGCATGTCAGGCCAGTATACTCCTAAGCGCTTTAACTCCCTAATAGTTTTATGAGTTCCTTTGTGTGTCCTCCATTTGTTCACATGAGCTTGTTCCATTAACTTCAATTGCTTGTCTTCCTCAACACATCTCATCAATACACCATTGGGTTCCTTGTAGTACACACTTCCCGCAATAATATGCAAATTCCTTGACTGAAGAATTTCCTTTTTACTCTTTTTATTGATTGAGTGTTGTGGGCCATGAGTGAGTATAGGGATTAGCTTCTCTGCCCACTTTGGACACACTTCTAGATTAAACAAATAAGTGTCTGGTAGATCATCGGGTACTCCACTTGGTGGTTCTCTGTGTGTTAACCTAGAAAGGTGATCTGCTCTTACATGGGTATTTCCCTTTTTCACAATCACTTCAAAGTCAAACTCCATCAATAATAGGAACCATCTTACCAATCTTCCTGTGTTACAAGACTTATTGACTAGGTATAATAAAGTCTGATGGTCTATGAAGAACTTGAACTTGTTGGCTAAAAGATAGTGTCTGAATTTCTTCACAACATAGACCATTCCTAATCCCTCTCATTCCATAGTGGTATAGTTCCTCTTAGCTTGATTTACTTGTCTACTCGCATAGGCAATTGGGTGATCTAACTTTCCTTCATCTGCTCATTGGGCTAAGATACATCCTATTCATAATTAGAAGCATCCACATGAATATGGAATGGCTTGTTCCAATTCAGTGTTTTCAGAATTGGAGCTGTGCTGAGCCGCTTCTTTAACTCATTGAATGCCTTCTCGAATTCCTCTATCCAAGTGAATTGAGTTAAGAGTCCATACAAGGGTTTGGCAATTATGGCATACATATGGATAAATCGACGGTAATATCCACAATGCCCCATAAATGCTTGCACCTCTTTCGCATTCTTTGGTCTTGAAAGCTCCTAAATGACCTTAATCTTGTCTTCATCCGTGGATATTCCATTTCTAGAGACTATGTGTCCTAAGATCTTCCCTTGTCTTACCATGAAGACACACTTCTCAGGGTTTAGGCAGACTCTATATTGTCGGCATTTATTAAATATCTTCCTCAATTCAGGAATGTGGTCTATTATTTTATTTGAATATGTACATAGGTCATCTACATACACTTCCATGCTCTTCTTCAAGAATTCTTTGAAAACATGACACATCAGTCGTTGGAAAGTAGAAGGCGCATTAGTAAGTCCGAAAGGCATCACTCGGAAAGCATAGACTCCCCATTCAATCGAGAATGCGGTCTTATGTTGATCCTCAGTAGCAATAGCTACTTGGTTGTATCCAGAGAATCCATCTAAGAAGCTATAGACTTCTTTTCGTGCAACTCTTTCCAATAGATGGTCAGTGATGGGTAATGGGTAGCTGTCTCGTATGGTGGCTGCATTGAACTTTTTCAAGTTAATGCACACTCTCAATTTTCTGTTCTTCTTAGGCACAACTACTAGTGGCGATACCCACTCGGTATGTTCTATTTCATATATGAATCTTGCCGCTAGTAGCTTGTCTATTTCTTCCTTAATTTTAGCAGCATAGACCTCATTGTATGTATAAGGGCGTTGTTTTGATGGTTTCACATATGCCGTCATTGGTATTCTATGAGAACAAATCGAGGGTTCCACACCCTTGAGATCCTTATATGTCCATGCGAATACATCTCGATATTCTCGGATCAATTGTATTAGTTCTTCTTCCTCTTCAACTGACACATCTTTACCTATGTATGTGCATCTTTCTTCTCCATCTTCCACTGTCACTATGATCTTCTTTGTTTGTTCTTTGTTGTCGTATGCTTCTCCTTCTCGAGCATCTCGTTTAGGCATTTGAATGGCTACCTTTGTCTCTTCTATTTCATATCTTTTAAAATGTTCAGGAACCTCAAACAGATCTAGATCTGGTCCAATTTTACTCATTCTTTCCTCTTTCTCTTGTACTATGGGGACGGTTTCTATTGCCAAGATCTTTGTCGGTTCTTGCTTCCCTTTGGTTCGAATGGTGTCTAGATAGCTCTCTTCTGAATCGAATTCTGATTCCATTTCTATACTCTCATATTCCTCTTTCCATTCTTTTTCCAAGATTTCTCCTACTTCCACTTCTTGAAGGACAACCATGTACAAATTTACATCATAGCCTTCCTCGTCTATGCACTCGTTCATAGTTAAGACTTCCTCATTCACACATACGTCCAAGATTGCTAAGATTTCCATCCATCAGTGTGGTTCAAAGGTTTCATCAGGAAAGATTTGAGGCATGTACCTTGGATCCTCTACCGGTCGGTAGTTAGGATGTCCTATTGGCCATAGCTGTCTTTTATTATCCTCTTTCTTGGCTTCTTTACACATCCATAACTAGGCGTCCTCGTGCATCCATGATTGATCGCTTGATCTAGCACTATGAATGGATAGGTCATCTTTCTCCTTGTGTATGGGATTCCATTGTAGTGGAGGGACATCTCGATATGCAAATGTATGCAAGTTTATCTTGGTAGTGTTTCCTTGATGTTGTAGGTATAACAAATCTCTTCCCCAATCTTGCACTACCCGCATTTGTCTCATGAAAGGTTGTCCTAATATCATTTCGTAATTGTTAGCCTTTTTGAACTTACAAATGGCTAATGTGTGTTCAAATTCAACTCCTCAAGTGGTTAATTTGATTCGTTCCAATATTCCTAAGGGTTTCTCCACATGACCGTTTGCTAATTGGAGCTTCATGCGTGTGGGTCGTAAGGCAGGCTTTCCCCATTTCTCCCAAATTTCCTTGGTGGCAATTCCTACTCTTGCTCCTGTGTATAGTATGGCCTTGGTCATGTACCCATTGTAAGTGATAGGTAGACACGTATTACCTTCGTCTCCTTCACTAAATTCTCTCACCTTATCAACTGGAACCTATATTTTAGATGAGTTTTCTTTTCCTTTGCTTTACTTTTCATCCTTCTCTTGCACTAATTCCAGTTGACTCGCTAATTGCTTCCATAGTTGCGGTTTAACCTGAAGTAATTCTTCCACAGTCAGTTTGCATTGTACTTTCGTCTTCTTAAGTTCCGTTAGATTGTGTGAACTCTTTTCTCAGTTTCCCTTTCCTTTTCCATGTACGGTGGGTGCTCGGATTATCATGAATTCCTTTTGGTATTCTCCCAAGTAATTAGGTAAAGTTGAAATGCTCTGAGCTTCTTCTCTATCTTTGTCTAGCCTTGATACTTCCTCATAGACTTCTTCCATGTTGGGATTTGGTTGATAAACTTCTACATCTAATTCCTCAAAGGGAGGCTTAGTCTCCCCATTTTTCTTCCATTGTTCTTCTCGGATTCTATTCCATAACTCCTTTGGCCAATCAGCTTCTAAGTCAGGTATTGTTGACATCGGTTCATCTTGAGTTTTCACTCGTTCACATTTGTCCTTTCTTCTAAATCCCTTATCCTTGGCCTTGACACACTCCTTGTATTCTTCCTCTGCTATCCTTGTCTCTGGAAGTGTCGGGAAAGTCTTTTCTAGGGTTGCTTGTGCTACCTCTATAAGTTTTTGACATATCGCAAGCCTCTTTTTTTCTAATTATCCTTGTGGGTAAAGCTTTTTGTGTTTCTCTACATTCGGTCCAGTCTTAATTCTAGCTTCGAAAGATTTCAACCACATGTCCAAATCATCCGGTTTCGGGTCAGCTAGCATTGATCCTGGTTTCTCTGCTTCTCGTGCAAGCTGTGGATTGGGAACTTCCTCCTGAATCTCTGGTTCTTTATGCTCTTTACTGCTTCTGGGTTGTTTCTTATTGTCTTGAATCTTGTTTTTCATCCATTTATCTTTGAGCTTCTCTCTTCTTTCCTTCCACTTTTGCGCTTTTATGTTCTGAGTACTCTCACGTGATTCCTCTGAATCTTCTATTATTTGGCTTTTGAGGTTTTCCTTCCTATTGTTTTCTTGTTCTCGATCTAGTTGTTTTTCTTTTCGTTCTTTCGTTTGAGCTCGCGTAATGGCTTTTAAAGGTACGATGTACTCCTTATCACTTCTCGATGCTTCTATTACCTCGATTACATTAACAGGTGTTGTATCCTGGGTCTTATTAGGATTTTTCGGACAATCTCTAAAAAGATGTTCCTTTCCACAATCACTGCAATATCCTTCCCAAGTCCTAGGAAGTGGTGGATTGTAAGGTCGAGTACACTCTCTAATAAAATGGTCTCATCCGCATCTATAACATGGTCCTCTCGGCGCAGGCGGTCTGATGGGTGGTCTCACGGGTGGTTGTGCTTTAGGTGCAGTGTACATTAATGTTGCCACTTCTGGCCATAGGCATATTCATATCCTTCATATCCATAGTAGTGTGGATCATAGGATTGTTCGTACTCAGTCATGTTAGTGTCATAGGTATAGTACTCTCCCTGAGATTGCTCATAGCCTGAGTTTGCTGATTCCACATTGGTCATAGGAGATGCTGGTACTATGGCTCTTTCTAGGTTTTCCTCTAGTTGAGCATACTTAACTGGTACCACTTGTTGAGGTTGTGACAGTTGTGGTCCTAACACTAGTTGGGGTGGTGGATATGGTACTTGCTCATACGGCCTCAGTGCTCTTGTTGGTGTTGGATAGGGATTGTACCTGGGCATCTCTCTGCCTGGCTCTCTAGGTGGATATCCATATGGTGGATACTGAGGTGGTTGTAAAGGTCGTGTCTGCCTATTGAATGGACAATTTTCCGTGGTGTGGTTGGTGTATTTTTGTTCTATGTGGCAATACAAGGCCGTTCCTTGTTGGGGCTGTCTGTTGTAAGGATATGTCTGAGGTATATCAGTTCCTCCTCGTACACACATGTGCGTAGGGTGATCTCCTCGACATAGACTACATCTTCGTAACATGGGCACTCTGAAGGCAGGGTGTTGGTAATTTCTCTGTCCTTGGACTCCTAATTTCTTTGCTACTAGCTCTGCTAATTCCTCCACATTACTGGAGTTGGATGTGACAGTACTTCTAGAATCTTTTGATTTCGTGGGGCTGGGCGTGCTCTTGAGATCCTCAGCTAGATTGTCTTCTAGTTCAATACACTCTTCAAGACACTCACTCAGGGTTTGTAACCTTTTCACATAAACTAGTGTTCTCAGGGTTCCATTTGTGAGTCCATCCAAAAATAATGAAATCTTTTTTTGTTGAGTGGGTCTCTCTGCAGCTGGGCATCTATCCACATACTGGCTGCCTACATTTTCACTGTTTCATTAGGGTTCTGTTTAAAGTTATGGATTAAAGACGCAGAATTGTGTTTAATCCCTCTCTTAGTAAATTTCCCAATAAATTCTTGAAAGAATTGCTCCATGTTTCCAAATTGGTTGGGATCTAATGGCTGGAACCAAGTCAGACCGTTCTTGTGAGGGTGAGTCCGAAAGAGTCATACTGCACAAAGAAGTCGTCTACTTTTTCTGCCCTTAGAACTTGTTTAAATTCAGCAATGTGATCGTAGGGTTCTCCCAATCCGTCATAATGATTTCTTACGCATTTGGCCACCTGAATAGGCCTCAATCTTCTCATTGGTTCTGGTAGTCTAGGCATTACAAGGAAGTTAGGAACTGCTGGTCTAACTGGGGGTATTCCAGGCTCTACTCCTACTGGTGGTGGTGGTCTTACTGGTGGTTGGTATTGATTACCTACTCCCGGGTAGGTCGGACTGTGTGGTTGCACACCTGGAGTAGCAAATTGCACATGAGTACGGTTTGGAACACTCCATTGGCTAGTTTGTCCTGACATGGTGTGCTATGCCTCTTGTTGGGTTCCAAAGGGGTTTTGAGAGGTGGTTGCCTTCTCTCGCTGAGGGAATACAGGCAAACCCATGTATTTCAATTGAGCCCTGTTTATGGCATCAACCAACCAATATCTTCTATTATTTTTATTTTGGTATGTTATTCTAGTCTCGTCTTCTGGATCCTTTAGCTCATAAAATGTCATCGGGCTTTCTTCTCTTCCTTGGGCTGGTGAATCTGTTTGAAGCAACAAGTCCATTCCATGGATCAAATAGCATTCCAATAGGTAGTCGTCCTGAGGTATCAAGTCTCCTCTCAAGACTCGTGTCACTTGGGACCTACCTATAGGGGTTGTCACTAATTCCTCAGGGTTTTTTCTACCTGAGTTTTCATGTCCCACTAACTCTCCCCTTTCATTGATCAATTCGGGAAATTCGGTCACTATGTATATGTGACCTATCTTGTCCATGTATGCTCCTCCCTCATACTTAACAGCCGGTCTGGGCACAATTGTTGCATCCATTGAAGTCAACATCCTAGCCACCGATCTGTTTAAGCCATCCAAGTAGATGGGAATCTCTTGGGCATTAGTAGAAATGTACTGTAAGGAAGTGTAGTACTCTCCCTCCATAGTGGTCATGAAGTTTCTACTTGAAGCGGGACCTTGCATGTCTTCTGAAGCCATGGGTATCTCTTCCTCTGAGTCACTAGAGGTGTCTGAATAGACAAAGCGGTGACTGACCTGAGCGACACTTCCAACAGAAGATATGACACTTTTACGGCTACTTAGCACTCTCCCTGACCTCAAGTTCATTCACCCTCCTGGGACTCTCTAGGTCTCTGAAACTCTCCCCAAGTGGCTCTCAAAAAGCCTCAAGTTTGTCCTTCAAATTGCTTCAAATACTCTGGATGATACTGCCCTTGACGATACTAAAATGTCCACGATACGATACCAGAGAAGTAGGCGATACGATACTGTAGCAACAAGCGATACGATACTGCTTTTGGCACGATACGATACTTGTTGTCCTGGCGATACGATACTGTAGCAACAGGCGATACAATACCGCTTTGGGCACGATACGATACTTGTTGTCCTGGCGATACGATACCTCCAGAGTAGATGATACGATACCAATGTCCACACACAATACAATACTAGAAACTCTCGCGATACGATACTAAATTTGAGGCGATACGATACTGAAAATCTGGACGATACGATACCTGAACACTTGCACGATACGATACTGCTAATAAACACGATACGATATTGATCTTCTCACACGATACGATATCACAGTGGGTGACGATACGATACCACAATGGTATCGCGATACGACACCGGAATGAGAGACGATATGATACCTGGGGGTTGCACGATACGATACTACTGCAGGTGGCGATACGATACCACCAACCTGAGCGATACGATACTGAAGTAGGGGACGATACGATACTAGAAACTACACGATATGATACCAGCAATTATGCGATATGATACCTCATAACCGCACGATACGATACCACTGCAAGTGGCGATACGATACCACTAACTTGCATGATACGATACTGGTATGGTATCGCGATACTAGACTGGACAAGATACGATACGATACCAAAAGTGGACCGTGATACGATACCAATTTGGTAAAGTGAGATCGCGATACCAACTCGGTGATACGATACCACGAGTGGTATCGCGATACCAAAGATGGTAATCGACGATACGATACTTCAGCAAGTATCACGATACAAGGGAGTTTCTAGTATCACGATACCAAAAACTCAACCGATCGCAATACTCAAGCCAAAATATCTCCAAATTCAAAAATTTTTGTTGCCCCTTACTCTTCTCTCACCCCTCTTCACTCCTAGCCTACTGTCTCTTCCAAGAAAGCTCAAAAACACACAGTCCCTCCCCGCGATACCGGAACGCGCAATTAATCACGTTTTTGTGCACTTATAAAATGTTTTTGTCAATGAAATCTTACCTCAGTGAAGTCTTGCTTGCACCTTGAGCTCAAAAAACTAGTTTTGATAGCCTAGAAGACACGATACCTCCCGCATGATACAGATCTCTGCTCGTCCATGATACTGCTTCTTTGACAAGTGAGAAATGAACTGAAAGTTTTGGTTTTTATACTTTTTGGTGACTGAAACTGAACTACACTAATTTGGCAAATTTTTTTGGGATTTTTCTTGGTGATCTTGGCTTACTCCTACTTCACTCCTCTTCTCCTCTTCTCCTAACCTAACCCTAACTCTTCCTTCTCTCCCTTCCTACTAACCCTAAACCTAAAAACTCATTACACACACCTCCGAGATGTGAAGTAACAAGTGCTGAAGTGGTTGACTACTTGCCACTGAATGAGTTCACTTCTACAAGTACGATTTCATCACTCTCGAGTTATAACCATCACGAATGCACCTTGGCTGAGTGTTCCCCGACAACGGCGCCAAAAACGTGTGTACCTAAGTCAAGAAGACTTAAGGACTTGTTCCAAAGAGACGAAACCTCAATTGCCACACAAGTACGTATAGTGGGAAATTGACACACGTTTATTTGTCAATCCGATCAAACGTACTAACCAAGTGTATGAAGACATGTGCACACGTGATGGAAAATGAAGTGTTTTAGCTCACATGCATGAGAAAAGACTATTCCACCTCTCTAACTCACTGAAATACTGAAAGTGTCTGTCGCGATACCACTTACAACAGTTTTCAATAAATCGAGGATTTCTCTCAGCTCCAAACTTTGAATATAGTCAATAGCGCACTCGTTTCGAAGCTCTCGACGAGATGCATCTATTGGAGGTGGTTTCATTGATTCTGACAACTGTGCTTCAAGTTATGACCAAAATAGTGAATGGTGGGAAACACCCACGCTCACTCCACAACTCCTACAAGCTCTCACACACACTACAGTAGCTCAAAAACAGTGGGGAGGGGTAGATAACAGTCCTACACACACATTCCAAGCATTACACACACATAGAAGATCAAAGAGAAGATGAAAATCTGCAAGAAAGAGGCAAATTCGAAAATTACGAGCTCTCCTTCTTCACAATGGCAAAAAGTCTCTACAAAGGGTCACAAAGTGACTTATATACTTGTGCCCTAAATTTGGTCCTTTCACACCAGAGACCGGCACTTTATTACTAAAAAGTGAATTTCCCACTAATTTACAAGGAATATATTACAATGAGTTGGGAATATGCATCTAGAGGACTCCTCTAGTGCATTTACATGGCTTGAGGGAATTTCCTAAGAATTTGAAGAAGAAAAATGTGCCCATTAATTTGAAAATTTTGGGGCTCCTCTTTTGTGCCTCTTTTGCTCTGCAACAGAATCATTCTCTCCTTCATCATCTGTGCCTAAATATGAGCTTAGCTCTTCATTAATGTCCTATTCTTCATATCATACTAGTCTTATTACTTTTCTTTCATTAATACGACTTGATTGCCGATAGTGGTGTCCTTGGATGGTGATATTTACATGGCCTTTTGGATACATATGCATATAACTCAGTTCTACTTCCAATTCCTCGTGTGAATTGTTGTGGTTGAGCTAATGTTGAGGTAAGCAACTCATGCAATCTCTTTTGAAGAGGTAGTTTGAAATCTTTCCTCATTTTCACATTGCACTAGTCTCTGCCATGGAATTGTTGCCTTATCTATTTTGATTAGGTGCTTCCACTCCTTTGATATACTAGGCTCTTTTTGTGGATGTTGGAGTTATTAATAGTTTTCCTCTTACCCTTAGGGCATGATAGATCAATATGGTTAGAGTGGATCTTCCATTCAAAGAGTTTTTTGTTCCTCATTTATTCTTTGCTTGAAATAGCCTCTCTTAAATATACAATGTCAAATTAACCTCATTTCCAACTTGCTTTGTAGCATAAGAAAGCAATTTCACTATGATCATTTGCGAGGTGATGTTGCATTGTTGGTCAAGTGGGCGATTGAGACCCCTTAATTGTCAATCTAAGTACCTTAACTAGTCAAGGGCATGGAAACTACGATAGAAAGCTATGGAGGAGAGAGAAATGTGAGAAAATGAAGAGGAGTTGGAGTTGAAAATGTTGTAGAATTTTAGAAGAGATATCTCTTTGTGTATTAGGCATACCCCCTTGTCATATATCGGAACATGCAGAACTGAACATTCTACTGTAAATATACTCAAACCTACAAAATAGAAAACATAAAGAGAGAAAATAGGCTTCAAAAGTCTAGTGAGATTGAACTTATCTCACATTGAAGCTCACTATGCACATATGGTACCATCAATGCATGGAAAAATTCTATCAAGGCCTACCTACTCCCTTGGGACACTCATTTCTCAATATATCCACCTCCATGGAGCAAGGAGAAGAGACAAAAGTGTATGAGAAGAGAGAATTATGAGATTTTCAAGAGCTATCTATTCAACAAATGTCAAAATTCTACAAAAATGAGCTCTAGTTGAGCTCTATACAAAAATTAATGTCCTTGTTCACGCCCAAAAGTACTGGCCACTCTAGTTAAAAATAGCCTTGCACTACTTGTAGAGATATTCCAGATGGTCTATTGATCTATCTAACCTATAATTATGAGGAAATTACACTGAGCTTTCCTAGACTCCTGAGAATTCCGAAATTGGTTACATCCATAAGAATTTAAGGCTCTATGATAAGTCAAAATATTACAAAAAATTCTATAGGATTCCCAAAAAAAAAAGTCCTTTGTGTTGCTTTATTTCATCTCGTGTCCTTTTTCTTTCTTGTTAGCCACCAAATCTATAAATTACATTTAATATGCAATGCTCCCCCCTTCCTAAATGTTCTCATTCCTGACAATGCCTCTAGGAGTTGTGTCCTTGTAGCTCCTTGTAAGCTATCAAAATTTTGTTGTAGTTTTTGTACATGATCTTGAGAAAATCGAATGGTTGTATTATGAGCTTCATTTGACTCTAGAAGGTGCATGTTTTATCATGTTAGTTCTTCATATGAAGATTCACTTGGCAGCTACAATGTATCTAGCAAGGGTTCACCTAATGACAATGATCGTAGCAAATTCTTCTTATCTGCCCTCAATCTATCATGGTTTCCCATCAATTATGAATGGTTTGATTGAAGTTATCCATGTGTCTATCAAAGATGCATCGTTGAATCTTGTATTGGTTGAGTTCTTGTTGAATTTGAGCAAGACTTGCATCCTTTTTAGCATTTCTCCATCTTAACATATGCATGTTGCTCATCATGAGGCTCTAAGAAGCCTTTAGAACTACAATTTCACATTTTAAATCTTTGTTCTATTTCTCGTCTAACTTGGTTTTTTTAGTTGTTCCTAGTAACACCGTTCATAAGTTCATGTGTTAGAACTTGAGTGATTTCTATGATGTCAAGATGGATGCCTATATTAGGTTGAGATTAGTGAAATTGGTACATTGCATATGTCCCTGAGTAGTGGTTGACTACTCTCCTGTTTGTTCCTCTATCTTCCTCGGTGGTGGCAGTTGATGCAATTGTTGGCAAAATATCCATGGAAGTGGGTGAGGTTTGTTGTGCCATAATTCCAATGGGTCCTTTGTGGATGTATGATATGAGAGTTAGTGAAATGAATACCAAAGAGATCCACAAGTTGTGGAGAGGGTTTGGTATATACATATATTTTTGTTAAATCCACAAATTATGGGGTTGGGAGCGTAATCGTATTTTTTTAGTATTTCATGAGCAAGAGATATTTTTTCACCACTAGTAGTGGTTTGACATACTATTCCTTCAACACGTACTAATTCATCTCTAATGCTCACAAAGAATTTGCATGTATGAAAAAGAGTTTGTTCCAACAAGGATGTTTTGAACTAAAGTCCTTTTGCGACTTCTTCAATTAACCAGTATGATGCATGTCTGTGTGCTTCCTTGAGCTCGCCTTCTTGTATAGGTGACTCTTCATCTTCATCGGGCCAAGATTCCCATTGATTTCTTGAGAACACAAATCTATTAAGATGAAACACAATACTTCTGATGGTTAGTGGTTTTTGTGGATATTCTTTTCCTTCGTGGTTGTATGATTAAAGCCTTGCAATGATTTACTATTAGTGCATGAGTGTAATTACAATTGCATTCTAGAAGAGTGTGGATGATCCCCATTAGTGTTGGGGTTCCAAAGAGATTCTTCTATTTTTACCACCTTCATCGTGTTGAATGTTAGGTCCTATTGCCACCCTTGCATGATATGCCATTAAGAACATTTGTAAGCCTTCAAGCATAGGATATGTTAGAACTGATCTTGCATGGTTCTTTTTGTGATTCCTCCTAGGTTCGTCTAGAACTTGTCTCACTTGAGATGATGGCTATGCATGGTTTCTAAGAGATTCACCGAGCAGTTGATTCTTTGCTTGTTCTTTTTGTAGGTTTTCTTGTAGATCCATCATCCTTTGTTTCCATTTTTGATTGATTTTCTCTTTTCTAGCTTTTCAAGTCTGTGTTCTCTTTCTTATTGGACTCTTACACTTATTTAGGGTGTTCTCTATGATTCTAGGGTCTCACGCTTCTTTGTTCTCGTCAAATGAATTGAAAATTTTGAACTCTATTTGGACTTCATGATGTTGCACTTGGGCTTTGGTTATGTTAGTCGGCCGCCAGATTGTAAGTTGTAAAAACTGAATCTTGGTCGCACGAGCGAAAGGTTGTTACGCAGACACCTTGTAATCTTTATATAAAGCAATAAAAAAGAGACGCAGGGTGACGTTCGTTGGATTCACCAGACTGTCTGTCTAGGTGATTGAGTGAACATTACTGTGTTGTTGATTGAGCAATCATGAGTATATTGTTCTTGTTTCTGTTTTGTTATCTGTCGATACCTGTCTGTTGGTGAGTTTCATAGATGTTCAGAAGATTATCCGACGGTGGTCTGAGCGAGTTATTCTGTGGAGTTTCTATGGCATTGATCAATTAAGTATGTGTATCGTGGTGTCGCTCTTCTTGTAATGCACCGTAACGTGCTGAGGAAGTCTGTGTAATTGTGGTAGTGTTCTGGGATTCTGATCTGTATTGTGTTGTCTTCAGTGTGACAGTGGTTTGTATTCGGAACAGATCTTGAATTAATCAAGCAACTCTGTATCACTATACTGAATAGTCGGGTACAGTGTGCTTGGCCAACTTGGGGAGAATTTGACTGATTACTGTAAAAGTGTAAGTGTAACGGAGTCTTGATAGAGTTGGAGCATCAGTGTCTTTCTGTATATGAAGTGGGTAATCTGGGAACCAAGTATAGGGCCTCTGTCTAACAGACCCCTTCCACTCCCAAGAACCCAATAACGTTTAAACGCACTTCTGACAGTTAGAACAGCGTTTAACACTAGCGCCGTCTGTGGGAAGGCGGCAACAGATTAGATTGTTGCAAATCGATTGTGGTAACGCGACTATAGATTGTAAATCGACAGTAATAGTACGCGATTAGTACAAAAGATGATACATGCCGGTTACTCGATCCGGTGAAACGTATCCGAAGAACGGACAGCCTTGGGTACCTAATTTTCTAAGGACGCCTCCAGGAGGTAGAAGTGCAGATAGGTCTAACCTAGTTGTCAAGAAAGTGAAGAACGTTAGTAGTGATTCCGGTCATATTCCGGTGGAATGTACTACATCTCTGGCAGATTCCGGTGCGATTTCGTCACAGTTTGTCAAAGATACAGTAACTCCAGAATCTACCAGGACGCAATATGAAGTTAAGTTAACATTATTGAGTAAAGATTCAAACTTGTTTACGAATAGAAACGTCTTAGCCAAAGAAATCAGTGAAGGAGAAAAAGAAACTTGTATTGGTGAAAAATGGACACCTTCCGGTGTTATTTCGGTACCAGTTGTTGAAAGCTCACAATCTTCAGTCCAATCACCGCTATTGGGAGTAAGCTTTCCTACATTTGACATCAAGAAGGAAGGTAGCTTATTCGAAGCCAAGATTTGAAACATACTAAACCATATTATCGTACCGGAAGGAGCACAGGCTGACGATACAGACTCCGACGGTTCAAATATTCTGCCTCGGGATACAGAAGATAGTCACAATACAACCGCTAGCAAGATGAGTGGACAACAACAACAACTATGTCCACCCAGGCCACCTCCAACAAGAGTAACATACACTAAATTCGATGGATTTCCAGGTGATGACCCACATGCTCATGTACGCACATTTGAGATAAGTTACGCAGTGCTCAATCATCCACCTGATCCGGCGTATAAAGCTATTGTCTTCCAGTCGACATTGGTTAATGAAGCAGCCAGGTGGCTTACAGAATATGATATTAACCATTTCAGCACCTATGAAGCGGTAAGGGATGCATTTTTGCAGAGATTCAGGCTAAAGAAGAATCCAGCCGAAATTTTCGACTACCTACAAAACAATAGACAGAAGATAAATCAAACAGTGCAGGAATATGACACTCTATTCAGAACCCATTTGAGGCAATTACCACCAGCATATGCTGACCTGCCGGATGACGTTATCACGCAATGTTTTATCAATGGATTGACTCCGCAACTTAAACAGATTATGATCATATGCTGTGTGTGAGCTATGACACTAGATGCGGTGATTGCAATGGCTTTGCAGCTTGAGAACAAGGTTGGAGGATTTACAAAAGACTTGGAATGGTTAAAAGCAAATAAAAATGTTGCAGAAGATCCGACCAGATAGATGTACTGCACCACATGCAAAAATTCAGGCCATACTAGTGCCACTTGTGCACTTAATCAGTTGTTTTGCGCTATCTGCAATATTATCGAACACTCCACCGAAAACTGCGCATACAACACCAAAGTACAGGGACCAGCAATTGTCAATGCTATTATACAGGAACCAGGATAGCCAGCCAATCACTATGTACCACCTCAAATGAGAAACAACCAGCAACAAGGCTATCGAAATTACAGAGGATAGAGAAATAATAACTCAGCAATGCAAACCGCTGGCAGGCCGGACCAGCACAGGAAAATACTAATTTGCCACCACCGCACTGCCATTTTTGTGATGAATTTGGTCAGATTAGAAGATTTTGTAAAGATGCAGCTGAGTATGATCAGAGGAAGAAAGAACGTCAAAACCCAATGACTAATATGGTACAAATCACACCAGTAGAAACGCAAGCTGCAGTAATTCAGACCCGATCCGGTAAGCAACTGCAACCAGCAGCACAAATATTTGAACCAGGCATACGTGAACAACAAAGGATGTATGATAAGGCCAGTCAATGGACCACTACCGAACCTCTAGTGTTTTCAGATCCTATTCCGGTGACCCAGGCTCCGTTAACCAAGGAAGGAACAAAAAAACAAGATTCTAATTCAGTAGCAGGCACATCATGTTCAGTAGATACATCATCTTCAGCCGGCTCATCATCTTCAGAATCTGTGGAAAACACAATTCAATCACATAAGGCCTGGGAAATTTTATCTAAAGCATCCATTACTCTTCCTCTTGGCCAATTACTTGCACTAGTACCAGGAGTTCGGTTACAATTCCAACAACAGTTCAGTCCTATACCTTCTTGCATTCCGAAACTTGATTCTACGGTCGATCATTCGGTTCCTTTATTACGGTATGGTATAAAAATCATAAAATTACACAGGTACTAATTGATGGAGGATCTGGTGTCAACATTGCTACTGCCGCACTCTGTAAAAAGCTAGGATAGACCGAAATTGAACCAGTCCAGTTTTTTGTCAGAATGGCCGACCAGTCAAGGGTCCATCCTATAGGACTTGTCCGAAACGTGCCAATAACTTTGCAAGGTACCACATTTAAGATGACCTTTGTCGTCTTAGAATTATCGGAATCCACCCTTGATTATAATCTTCTTTTTGGCCATCCTTGGCTGAAGCAAGCTAAGGTTATACAAGATCTGCACAGGAACTCACTTTCAAAGACAATAATCGTAAATATGCTGTAAAATTAGATTCTATATAGCCCTGCGAATTACATGCTAGACCGTATTTTGCAGAACCAGTTCATATGTTAGATGGTCTGTCAGATGATGAAGAAGAAGAGTTTTTGAAAAATAACATTGATTTGATCTCCCTAGGGACTGTTGATCTACAATCTGTTGTAGATAATTGGAATCCCGCAGTTTGTACGGTGATGCCTGTAACGGAAGAAGAAAAGAAGGAAGATACTACTACTGTAGACGACGCTGATCTGCAACCACTTTTTTAGCCAGTTGATGATATAGAGAAGCCCCGACAATTTTATGTTCCAGAGGATCAGTTGATTACCTACAATTTAGGGGATGAAGAAAATCCACGTCATGTCAAGATAAAGGAAAGCCTACCGGAAGTATTTCAAGCAGACTTAATCCAGCTACTCTGAGAGTTCTCTGACGTCTTTGCATGGGATTACAAAGATATGAAAGGTATGGACCCGTGCATCTATCAACACAGGGTCATGCTGAAGCCGGAAGCAAAACCAATCAAGCAACCCAGCTACCGGATGAATCCGAACTATGCATCACAGGTAAAGGCAGAGCTTGATAGGCTACTCAAAGTCAGATTCATTGTACCAGTAGAGCATGCTGAATGGATCTCACCAATTGTTATTGTTCCTAAAAAGAATAAGCAACTGCGAATCTGCATGGATTACCAGAAACTGAACGCAGCTACGGTGCCTGATCCATTTCCGCAACCTTTTCTTGACACGATGCTTGATAGAGTAGCAGGACATGAAATGTATTCATTCCTAGATGGTTACAGTGGTTACAATCAGGTCAGAATGGCTGAACAGGATATACCGAAGACCGCTTTCATTACCAATTGGGGTGTTTTTGCATGTACAGTTATGTGGTTTGGGTTAAGAAATGCCCCTAGTACCTTTCAAAGATGCATGCAAGAAATATTCTCCCCTTACCTTACCTCTTTTATGCAAGTATATCTTGATGATTTTTCGTTATTCGGTAAGATGGTAGCACACTTGTTCCATTTACGGTGCTGCTTTGAGAAGTGCAGAGAATACAGACTCTGTTTGAACCCAAACAAATCTGTGTTTGCGGTTTCATGTGGAAGGCTACTTGGCCACATTGTATCTGCACAGGGAATACAGGCGGATCCAGATAAAATTACAGCTGTGTTAGAAGCACCTATACCCACTACACCTAAGGAAGTAATGCGCTTTATGGGCCAAGTAAGATGGCATGGCCGACACTTACGGTGGCATGCTCATTTGGGGATACCACTGAACCGGTTAATAATCAAGACTCCTCGACAATTCGATTGGACTTAGGAGTGTCAGATCGTGTTTGATCGTCTAAAGTGTTTATTAACACAGGTACCAATTTTACAGCCTCCGGACTGGGATCGCCCATTCCATGTTTTTGTAGACGCATCAGATATTGCCATTGGCAGTGTTTTAATGCAGCAAACGGATAAGTGGTTCAGGCCTGTGTACTATGCAAGTCGAAGGCTTGCCCCTGCTGAGAAGAATTAGTCTGCAACTGAAAGAGAATGTCTGGGTTTAGTATATTCTGTAAAGAAATTTAGGCATTATTTACTTGGCCGCAAATTTACTTTTCATGTAGATCATGCTGCACTTGTCTACCTGATACGACAACAGCATTTAGGTGGCCGATTAGCTCGTTGGGTTCTACTTTTACAAGAGTTTGATTACGAAGTTATTCATCGGCCTGGCAATTCACATGCCTTAGCAGATTTCCTTTCTCGCCTAGATTTCGGTGAAGCTCCGGTCGGTGTAGATGACACAACACCAGCGATTTATGTTTCTGAACCAACTAATGATGAAATCGCAAACCCACCTATGCCATCTACATATTATGATCAGATATTGACCTTTCTTACTGATGGATGCCTTCCTTCTCACACTTCTCCTGCAATACAAAGGAAAATTGTAGTTTTTAGTCGCCGATTTCGGCTGATTGCTGGGGAATTATACTATATGGATCACATTGGAGTTTTACTTCGTTGTATTCCTCCACACGAAGTTAATTCAATCATTACTTTGGCTCATTCAATTCCATCCGGCGGACATTTTGCTGCAGATTTAACACACCGGTAAATTCTGTAGAGTGGGCTTTGGTGGCCTACTATGTACAGGGATGTATTGCAGTTTGTCAAAAAATGTGATAATTGTCAGAGGTTTGGATAGCCCCTACAGCGTCATTTTTTCCCTCTACAACCTATCTTGCCATTGGAGCCTTTTCAGAAGTGGGGTCTAGATTTCATTGGACCTATTACACCTCCGACAATCCTCAGTAATAATCGTTATATTCTGACCTGTACAGACTATGCAACCAGATGGGCAGAAGCTTGGGCTTTAAGGTCTGCCACAGCTGTTTCGGTGGCAAAATGTCTAATGAAAGATGTCTTTCCGCGTTTTGGCTTACCTCTGGAACTTGTTACAGATCAAGGCACTCATTTTGTCAACAATTTAATCAAAGTACTCACACATTCTTTTCAGATTATGCACAAATTCAGTTCACCCTATTATCCTCGTGCAAATGGTTTGGCTGAGAGTACAAACAAAACTTTGTTGAATATGCTTCGAAAATTAATTCTGGAATCACCTGAAAGATGGGTTCAACTGTTACCTGCAGTGTTATGGGCATACCGGACTACATACAAGGTAGCAACAGGATTAACCCCTTTCAAACTAGCTTATGGATTGGAAGCCATAGCACCAATGGAGATCATTGTACCAAGCTTACGAGTAGCCATCAACTAGAAACTGCTACCTAAAGAATCTCTGTCATTTCGGTTGGATACACTCAGAGAACTGGATAAGCATCGATGGGATAGCTTTCTGACTATTCAGGAGGTATAGCTAAGACAAGCTCGAACACATGATCGATATCTAAACACTCCAGTTTTTACGGTGGGACAACTTGTACTCTTTTACAATGCAAAGTCGGATCGCTCTGCTGGCAAATTCAAGTTACGATGGTTTGGCCCCTACCGGATTTCTGAACAAGTAGGCCCAGCAACTTTTCGGTTGACTACTTTGACCAGAATACCTCTTCCAAAGGTGATAAATGGTTCAAAGCTGCGGCCGTATCAACAAGCATCCGATCCACACTGAACGTTCCACGGATTGGCCGCATATTTTTCGTTTCCTTTTCTTTTCTTTTATTTTCTTTTAATTTTGCGTGCTTAACAAAATAATATAAGTTTGTAAATATCCACGTTTTGATAACTAATTATGTCAATAGCCACCTTACCTTATCAATTCTGCTCATGCATGCACACCAAAGTTATGAACTTATTGTAATAAAGTAAGTCTATGATCTAGGGATCCGATAGCTTCAGACAGATCTGAAATCGGATATCGTTTGGTCACTCGTTTGAAGGACCAAAGATCTCGAGAGTAGACTCAAGCATAAGTTCATGTGCTCTCATATTCAAGTAATCCACTTAGCCTAGTGGTTAAGTCTCATGGTTGTGAAGGAGGAGGTCTTGGGTTCAACTCCCATGGGGAGCATGAGGAGAGAGTTTTGCCCAAAGAGCTCTAGAGCCTTCTAACTCAAGTTAAGTTAACTTGAGTCCAGTGGACTTAACTCGAGAGGCGAGTACACCAACCACTAGTGGATTCTAGTGGAAGGTAGGAAAGGAGTGGTGGAGATCGCACATGCACTTGTGGACTCTAGTTACATTTGTGGTCCTCATTAGTTCAAGCAGCTATATATACAGGCATAAGGTTGGGAGGAGAGTCATCTCTCTAGCACGTGGTGGTCGTAATTCTTAGGTTGTTGCATTGGTATCAGAGCATTCTCTCCATAGCTCTCTTTTTCATCATCTTGCTCATCAATTTTGCGTGTGCATAAGTCCCTCTACGACATAGATGACTGCTCACGGCTGATCAAAGGAGTCCGTGTCGGATTCGTAGTAGGGGCGACAGTCTTTAGCTAAGGAGCTTAGCAAAAGATTAATACCACTGTTGTACAGTATTGAGGAATCGAACTCACGTCCCTTATACATGAGCACGCTACTCTATCCACAAGGACAAACAGAGCAAATTGTATTATTCGTGCCCGTGCTGAAGAAGACTGCAATAAGGAGCAAAAATGGGAACAAAAGTGTATTCCTCACGTGTCTCCGTCGGGGATTCGAACCCAGGCGACAAGCTTGGGAGCTCTTCGAAGTAGCCAAGGCGCTCAAAGTTTCTGTTGGTCCAAATCTGCAGAATATACGTTCAGTCCTTATTTAGCGCTGAAGAAGACTTCTTCAACCGGCCAAAAATCTGAAGGTCCATCGGGAGGGCGCCAAGAATTGACCCCGCAACCTTGCAGAGAGACTACAGAGTCTTATCCACTGAAGTAGAGGTTTTATGTGGTTATTTTTTCTGCATATTTTATTCAGTTCAAATCATATCACTGCTCTGCTAATCCCGAGCCGAGATCTTCTCATTCTGATTAATCTTTGGAGTTTGCTGATTACCCCAACCGAATCCGATTGCATATCTTTGGTGAGCAAATCCGAAGACTACCAAAGTTTTGAGCAAAGTTTGATGGAAGTGGAGCTGTGGAGTGAAGATCCGGAGGCCTTTGGTGATCAAAGTCAAACCAACTTTGAATTCGGACCAAAGTCTTTAGAGAGAAGCTCTTCCAAAGGATCAAGGGAAGGACGTAGCTCTATGTGGAGCTAAGTATTTTCCAAATTATGTTTTCATTTTGATATTTGTTTGCTCAAATGCTTTCATTCAGGATGCATTAATTAGGACTAAAAGCGTAGTCCAATTATGATTTATCTCAATATGAAAGCTAATTAGAGGACTAAACAATATTGAAATGACACAAAAGTATGTAAAGTACTTTTCAATTTTAGGTATGCAATTGAAATTTCTATTTCCATTCATGAAAAGATTATTTGTGCATAAAAGAATGTTTTGTGCACATCAAGTTCGCACTTACTTGGGAAAGGTAGTTAATTCTCCAGTTCATGCACTTGAATAATTATCTTTTGCCAGAATAGCAAGCAGGTTGTTTTTGCATGGATGCTTGTTTGCATACCTAATAAGCTCAAGGTTTGCTTAAGTTCATTACACTTGCATGAACTCACATGCATTTGCACCCAAGAATGGGCATTTGCATACATGAACATGCATTTGCATGCAAGTAGATGCATGAGCATACGCATGATCTTTTGGTAAGTAGCTAAACACGTATACTTTCATTCCTTTCTTTTTCTAACTTGACTTAGTTAGGTGAAAAAAAAAAATTTTACTTAGTTGCAAGGATCTTGACCATCATGCAACTGAGTATCTAGTCTATTTTTGTCCCAAAAAGTGATACATAGGTACCACTTAGTAGGAGTCTTTTAGAGGAAAAGAAAGCAAGTTGAAAGTAAGTATGCATAGAGCTACTTTCCAACATGCATGCTCAGTCTAAGTTTGGGAAGAAACCTAGACATTCTTAGCAACTATCGAGGATTTAGTTGTTTTTGGATGTTCATGTTCATGCATCCAAGTAAGGAAGTTTCTGTTGAAACTTGTAAGTTCTAAAATATTTTTAGGAGATTTAATACTTTGTTATTCATCAAATATTGATGAAAATAAGTAGAAGTATTGAACTTCTAGAATCCCTGGAACTCTAGTGTTCATAGATGTTAGTTTCCAGAAATGCATCTCAAGGCATGATGCAAGGTCTTCAATCGACGCGGAAACTTGCTTGATTCTATTTAAGCTAACTCAAAGCTTAAAAAAGAAACCAAGATAAATATTAATTGATCTTTAGGAATCAAGTAATTTCCTAAAGTCATGACAATTAATGAAATGATTCAAATTATTTTCATTTCTGAAACAGATATCTTAGGAAATCACGATATTTCCTAAAGACAATTTAGGAAACAAGTTCTTTCCTAAAAAATTAGCTTAAGTGGTAAAGCCTTGAATCTTATAAAAATCAAGAATATCTTTTATAAGATTAAGTAAACAATTCCAAGCATTATTTGCTTGTGCAAAGTTTTCAAACATGGAGACTTTATTAAACCACTTTTCTGAAGATAAGAAAAGTATGCTTGGTGGTCTTTAAGATAAAAAAAGCTTAAACAAGAGACCCAAGCAAAGTAATCTTTGGAAATTAAGCTATTTCCTAAAGATAAGCTAATGAAAGAGTCCAATTAACTATTTCATTAGTTAAGTGAGAATTATCTTTTGGACAAGCAAAGCCTTAAGTCTTGGTCTTATCCAAAAGTCTAGAATTCCTTTTGAAGATCTTTCCAGTAAAGGAGAAGATTCCAAGATGAATCATTAGACTGGAAGGCAAACGATTCCAAGATGAATCATTAGACTAGAAAGCAAACGATTCCAAGATGAATCATTAGCTTAGTATTACTTGATTCCTTGGTAGGAATTAAAAAGTTCTTGAAAGAAAAATCTCCCCAGATGTGAGACTAGCATCTTTCAAGAGAAGTTTTATAGCAAGTAGTTCCCAGAAAATCCCTAACCACTAGGTTTGGTATTTAAGTCCAAATAAGTGATATAACCTAACGGTATATCAAAGATTCTTAGCTTTGGAAACTGAAAAGCATTAGAAAATGCTTGGACTTAAGTTGAGGGAAAGATCTCCTAAAATCCTGCAGGTAAGCAAAGAAGCTTAAGATAGTTTAAGAGATCTTAAAAGATAAAGACTAAGTCTTTATTTTGTCGCAAGTATCAACCAGACTTGATCAAACTTATTTACTCAAGTTCCATTTATCGAATGGAAAATTGTGAAAAAAGTAAGCTGTTCCAAGTATGAACAGAGTGAAGGAATTCCAAAAATGTAATCTGCAAACCGTGCAAACGGTACTTAATTCTGTGGAAGGTAAAACATAAATGTTTGCCTATCCTTAAAGGGATTTCGGTACAAATCCAGAAAGCATGAGCGGATGCTTAGACTTAAGCAGTAGAGAGATTCCTATAAAAAGCCTCGGCCGGGATAGGTACCTAAAAGCATTAGTACAAGGAATCTAAAGACAAGAAGTCAAAAGCTCTTGTCGCTACAAAATTGGTCAAGAATAGCCAATTGAACTTGAATTTGAGAAATTCAAGAACTTGGAATTCTGATTGGTTTTCATTAGAAAACCTTAGCAAAAGGATTGGAGATATTCTATTAAAGGTTTTCAAGTTCCCAAGGTTAAGCACAAGATCGTGAAACGATCATGTCAAGGGATTAAAACCTAGAATATCAAGATGGAGATAGTACCTGAAATTGCAAAATTCTTCTCAAGAATTAAAGCTAGAAGGTTCTCTATCTAGAGATGTTGTGGACTTTAAGATAAAATTCACTCACACGTCAATGTGAGTATAAAATAGGGTGGTATGGGACACCAAATTTTATACTCAGATTGATGTAGGAAAGATGGTATGGGACATCGGACCGTGAGATGATGATTATCTTTTAGTCTTCGTTTGGATCTTGAAGTTAGGTTTGATCTTCAAGGGAATTAAAACTTCAAAGAAGGAGTTTAAATTCAAGAAGAATCTCAAGATACTTCAAGACGACTTCAAGATCAAGGAAACTGAAGATATGAAGTAAGTAACTTCCAAGATCTTCTTATAACACTTCAAGCTTAAGTGTTATTGATCAGAAATATTTGATAAATTTCTGAAAGAAGTTGGACTTTGATTTTTGAGTTGATCTTTTCAACTAAAGATTTAATTGACTAAGTCAAGCATCAAGTTCCTAGTGTAACTTGATAAATTCACTCTTCTGACTCAAAGAAAAGCACAAGAATTGCATTCCCAGTACAGAGTCAAAAAAGTCTGAATATGACCTGAACTTAGTCTCAAGTGAAGCATTATTTGAAAACTAAAATCATCATTAGAACCTCAGTGGGTCGACACACTGATGTTGGTTACCACACTAGTATCTTGTGGTTGGATGATGTTTTTTATTTTCTTTAAATCTTTTTTGAGCATCCAACTTATTTCTCTTAAAGATAAAGACAATGCTTCAATATATTATTGAAATAGATCGTTGAGAAGTTAAAGTCCTGAGTCAACTAGATTTTGACTCATAGCAAGTTTGCGTATCTTCAAAGTTTGAATTGGTTGTACAAAGTTTTAGTTATTTCTTTTTGCTTTCCAAATCTTTTGGAATTGGCTCAGACATGGTATCTGATTCCTTTTTGCAAAAGACCAGGGTTAGCCGGTTAGAATAAAATAACTAACTTGAACATCCTAGATAGATGTTATGTACAAGAACCTTTTCAATCTTCAAAAGATGATAAGTCTAAGTGGACTTATTCATTTGAGTTTGCTTCAAGTTATAGCATAAATTATTTCTTGGAGTCCAGTATACTCTAGAATAGGGAAGTTAGGAATCGCTCATCAGATTGACAATTCCCAAGAACTTTCAGTTAAAGTCTTTGAGAAAAGTGTCCTAAGTTGGACAATTTTCATTTTGAATTTGAATTGGTGAAGTTAGTATGGTTGATTCCACCGAAATGGTACACTTTCTCTTACAGTTTACATAGGACTTTTTCAACTCATTGGGACAAAGTAGTCCTCTAGTCGGGTGAAAAAATCAAGTAACTGTTGGATCAAAGTAAACCATTGTACAAACATCTAAGCTAGATGTTTGAGACAACCAAACTTCAAGTTCTCCAAAACAAATTCAAGTGACTCAAGAATTCTCAAAGTCTTTCGAGGGATATGAATCCCACCTTCATTACTAAGTCCATGCCCAATTATGCCCAGAAATGGACTAGTAATTTGAATCCACCCAATTCACATGTTTGTGCCTAGATCGCACATCTAGAAACTATGAATTGGCCAGGGATGTGTTTAGATCCACCCTTATTATTCTTCACTAGTTTGTACTTTGTCTTGTTCATCAAAGTGCAAACCCGGATAGTGTTTTGAATCATTTGGGCAGGGATGCCACCACAGAGATGAGACATCTTCTTCCAGTTCTAGAACATGACCATGTTCTTCCAGTTTTAGAACATGAGGCTCGGGGGTTGCCTACAGTTATATATATATAGCTTTATTTTCGAGGACGAAAATCTTTCCCAAGGGGGGAAGAATGTAATAAAGTAAGTCTATGATCTAGGGATCCGATAGCTTTAGACAGATCTGAAATCGGATATCGTTTGGTCACTCGTTTGAAGGACCAAAGATCTCGAGAGTAGACTCAAGCATAAGTTCATGTGCTCTCATATTCAAGTAATCCACTTAGCATAGTGGTTAAGTCTCATGGTTATGAAGGAGGAGGTCTTGGGTTCAACTCCCATGGGGAGCATGGGGAGAGAGTTTTGCCCAAAGAGCTCTAGAGCCTTCTAACTCAAGTTAACGTGAGTTAACTTGAGTCCAGTGGACTTAACTCGAGAGGCGAGTACACCAACCACTAGTGGATTCTAGTGGAAGGTAGGAAAGGAGTGGTGGAGATCACACATGCACTTGTGGACTCTAGTTACATTTGTGGTCCTCATTAGTTCAAGCAACTATATATACAGGCATAAGGTTGGGAGGAGAGTCATCTCTCTAGCACGTGGTGGTCGTAATTCTTAGGTTGTTGCACTTATCATCTCAACGTCGCACGATGATTAGTGATTTTGATTACTATCCACTGCAGCGCATCTACTTAACCTTCTCTGTTTCACCGAAAATCGCTATTGTGTTTGCATGATTTGTGTGACTGTGTATACCCTGTGCGTTTGTGTCTTGTGCTTGCTTGTCATAGTGTGTGCCATGGAAGCTCTGGCAAACTATGCCGCCTTCCGTGACGGACTCCCTATTGAGGTAGGAGAGTTTCTTCGCACTTGAGGGTTAAGCAATTTTGCTGAACTGCCGTGGCATTCAGTGGATTGCCACCCCTTCTATGCCCAGATAATCGCCGCCGTCGCTGCCACACCTGCCATCGAGCAGAGTTGGCCTATCACCTCCCTGCCTTCCCATACCGTAATCACCTTCCAAGATTTTTCTAATGCGTTTCGACTCACTCCACAAGGTCGAGAAAATGGCCCAAATCTGCCACTAGCAACCATGAACTAACTATTTCCTAGACATTCATCCAACGAATACACCATCCTCTATCGTCCTGAACCTAAGAGATCCGCATTACAGTTCCTAGTAGCCATCCTCAACCTGTAGAAGCGAACCTATGGAATCTCTCGACCTTTTTATTCCGCTATAGATTTAGCTATCGGAGAACCAGTCAATTTTGCATCATATTTCTTCCGGCGAATACACAAAGAATGGGTTGCAATCATCAAACAAGTCAATAAAGGCTATATGCCAAGATCGAGACTCCCTCACATCATCTCCTTTCTATTTCCGACCATAGCTGCACAACCACCACCCCGCGGGCCTGTTCTATGCCACGAGGAATCCACACTATTATTAGAGGACGATGAAGAAGAAGACGAAGAGATATTCCACCTTCAACATCGCAGACACTACACAACAAACCACAGATAAGGTAACACAATCTAACGCTGTTCTTCCCACTCCCCCACTGGAGCTGCCACTCGAACCCATTATCCCTATCGAACCCATTCACCCCAACGAACCCTCTACCTCTTCATCTTCATCCCCAAATTACTCACCACCCAACTCCTAGCAACTCCTTACCACATCCTCATCTCAACCTCGTCCTCATCTTCCATTCCCGTCCACTCCCGTATTTTTTGAGTTAGCATCTATGGGACAAATGCTAATCCACTTATCACAACAACTGCCGCAACAAATGAAGCAAGTCACAGATACTATTCGCGATGACTTTCAACACAAATTGGAGGTACTGGAGGCAGATATCACTCCCCTCGAGGAGGAATTACAGGCAGTAAAGGCTGAAAATCATGCGCTAAATGAACAAATTAAGCAATTACAGGCAAGACTTCAAGAGCAGGAAGTGATTACAACTCAACGAGATGAGGCCCTGGCAGCAGCAAAAGAGAAGGAGGAATTGCTGAATGTTGCAGATGCAGAGATAATTAAACTGAAGCAATTACTCCAGGATAAAGATGATGCAAGAATCGCCTTAGGGAATCTATTGGAAGAAACAAGACAGACGCTAGATGAAGTGGTACAGAGAGGCCAAGAACAGCATGATCTGGCTATAAAAACAGCTGAAGAACTACAGAAATGTAAGATGGACTTCGCAGAAGTGAACAATATCCTCAAACGAAAATTGACAGTAGAAGCACAATTACAGAAAGTGATTACAGATCTTCGCAGAGAAAGAGATGCATACTCAAGAACCATCCAATTTCAAAATCACGAAATTGAAAGAAGGGAGAACTAGCTGGACGCACAAAAAGACAGAGTAATCAGAATGGAGAAGCAAGTTGCAGAGATGAAGGTTTCCAGAGATGCGGCCTTATCAAACGAATTTTACTTACAAGAGGCTTTTCTGCAGACACAGGCAGAAATTTTGCTGACCGAAACCATTTCCCTAAGGTCTGTAAGAATAGATGCCCAATTAGTAGAACCCGATGTTTTAAAACAAATGTTAGAAGCTTTGAAAAAGAAAATCGCCCGAACCTTTAGATTAGCATGATCCATGTACTTAGAAGGAATTATAGATGAACCGTAACTTTTGTAAAACCTGCGGGTTCGAGTCCACCGTGCGTGCCAAGTGTTAGTCGGCCGTCGGATTGTAAGTTGTAAAAACTGAATCTTGGTCGCACGAGCGAAAGGTTGTTACGCAGACACCTTGTAATCTTTATATAAAGCAATGAAAAAGAGACACAGGGTGACGTTCGTTGGATTCACCAGGCTGTCTGTTTGGGTGATTGAGTGAACGTTACTGTGTTGTTGATTGAGCAATCCTGAGTATATTGTTCTTGTTTCTGTTTTGTTATCTATCGATACCTGTCTGTTGGTGAGTTTCATAGATGTTCAGAAGATTATCTGACGGTGGTCTGAGCGAGTTATTCTGTGGAGTTTCTATGGCATTGATCAATTAAGTATGTGTATCGTGGTGTCGCTCTTCTTGTAATGCACCGTAACATGCTGAGGAAGTCTGTGTAGTTGTGGTAGTGTTCTGGGTTTCTGATCTGTATTGTGTTGTCTTCAGTGTGACAATGGTTTGTATTCGGAACAGATCTTGAATTAATCAAGCAACTCTGTATCACTATACTGAATAGTCGGGTATAGTGTGGTTGGCCAACTTGGGGAGAATTTGACTGATTACTGTAAAAGTGTAAGTGTAACGGAGTCTTGATAGAGTTGGAGCATCAGTGTCTTTCTGTATATGAAGTGGGTAATCTGGGAACCAAGTATAGGGCCTCTGTCTAACAGACCCCTTCCACTCCCAAGAACCCAATAACGTTTAAACGCACTTCTGACAGTTAGAATAGCGTTTAACAGTTACTACTTGCATTTGAACTGAGGTATCTTGCCCTGTAGAGGCTTGAGCTACTAACTTTATGATGTTTATCTTCCTATAGAGGCTTGAGCTTTAATTCTTTTGCTTGATTTTCTTCCAAGACTATACACTCTTTCAAGCATGCATCATGTTTGCTCAGAGGCACTCACTATCGTTTGAGCACTCCGTGACCTCTAGATCATCTCTTTGATTCACAAAACTCACTAAAACTAAGTTTCCTAGTAGGTTCTTGATTCACACTCTCCTCTAAAGAGGGTTTACTTGTAGATTTAACCTTATTCTGTAGTGTATACCCTAACCTTAACTTCATACATCAATTTTCAAGTTGTTTGGTGCATTTATTTGTGATTTATGAACCTATTAGGGATTTTAGTGCCAAATTTGTGTTTCTAGTGTTTTAGGAGCACAACTAACCAAAAAGAATAGTTGGACTGTCCGTTTGTGATTTGCAATCACCGATGGGTGGTAGATAGCACAATGCCTCCTCCCAAAACACTACTTTGCAGAATGTTGTGTTTTGGCATGTTGGAAACTAGATTTGAGCTCAAAACCTTTGTAGAGAAAAGGAGAAGTATTAGGAATATGCAAAAAAGTCAAAAGAATCTCAAGAAAAACACGATTTCCCAACATACATGAGTCCCTTGGGAAATTGTGATGTCTCAAGGCAATCGCAATGACATGAGTAAATGACGCTGATGGCCCAAATTCACATTGCCTCAAAGGTATTAGAATGGAAAAGTGTGATTTTCAAAATCATGATTTCCAAGAGCAATCACAATATCTAATCATGATTCATATTCCACAAACACAATTTTTGATTTATGATATCTCTAGGAAAATGCGACGGCCCAAAAAACGATGATGTTTTCTCGATTGCTAAGAGCCCGCATGATGCCTCTCGATAATTATGATTCCCTCAGCAACCATGTCTATGGGCAATAGTTTTGGAGAATTCCTCTCCTATATGCAGCGGAAAGTGTAGAAGGCCTTCTCAGGATCAAGACTTTTACCAACAATTGAACCTTAGAATGAAAACACATATCAATTAAAAAATGCAATGAACTTGAAACTTTGGTCACTCAAACACGACACTAATAGAGTTCAAATGAGCTATCAAACACTCAATTTGGAGAAGATTTGGTTTGGCAATTCTTTGCCTCAAAACAAGCTCTCTATTCACTTAGCTAGGCTGAAAACTAGACTTCACTAAAAACTAAATAACTCACAGAGCACGGTGAATCTCACAAAACGGTTTCAGAAAGATAAAGTATACAATATAAGCTTTACAAAAAATATTTAAAATCTAAAAATGGATACATATATTGAGAGATATGCCTCTTGCAATCAGACTACTCTAAAAATGGTATGCAGTTGGACATAGTCTATGAGACTGTAGAAAACAAAATGACTAAAACCAAATGAACTACCTACAAGGGGAGTTCAACACCTTCTTCCTCTATTATTGAGTGTGCTTTGTTCCTCTTTTGTAGCCAAATGACCAGGAGATCTCATGATGAGTTTGAGAGCTCTTCTCCATAACTCCTCCACTACTTTGAGAAGCCACTCTTCACGTTTGTTTTAGTTTTTGGATTGATTCTCTTTTGGCCTCCACTACTTGCTGAAGTAAATACTTCCATTTTTTACTTTTGTATTTTCCTTCTCTTTGAAGAAAATCCTTTTTGTTTCGAAATATATACGACCTTGCTTCTTTATTTTTAAGACTCCCGCTCAAGCTGACATGTGAGCTTGCACCTTCAGCCATGTCTTGCAAATTGATTTCATCCTTGAACCTCTTTAGTTTAGAAGCATCTAAAGACTTTGTAAACATGTCTGCCGCCTGTTCATTAGTTCAAATGGACTTTATATCCACATCCTTGCTTAGAAATTTTTCTCGAACATAATGATTATGCAGTTCTATGTGCTTACTTCGTGCATGAAACATTGGACTGTTTGTCAAGTTAATGCTTGACATGTTGTCACCATAAATTGGGATGGTGTCTACCTGCACATCAAGATCAACCAAGAGCTTCTTAATCCACATAGCTTCAGAAGTTGCAAAGGCTAATCCTCTATATTCAGCTTCTGTAGATGATAGTGCAACAATAGGTTGCTTCTTCGAGCTCCATGTGATAGGTTTGCTGCCTATCAAGAACACATAACCTGAAGTGGATCTCCTGTCTTCCTTTGAACCAACCCAATTGACATCACTAAAGCCTTTAGCTGCAAATCTTCATCATATCTATAAAACAAGGCATGAATGACTATGTGCTTCACATATTTTAGCACTCGTTGGCTGAATTTAAAAGTTCACTTGTTGGAGTTTGCATAAATTAAGAAAGAGCTCCAACGATATAACTAAATCTGGTCTTGTGATTGTAGCATAGATCAATGAACCTATAATACTCCTGTATGTAGTTACATCATGTAACTTCTCTCCATCATTTGAGCATAGCTTCACATTTGTGTTCATAGGTTGACTGAGTGGTTGCATTCACTCTTTCCAAATCTAAGAAGAACATCCAACAAGTACTTTCTTTGCATCAAGTAGATTCCATCTTTCCCATAGACTCCCTCAATGCCTAAAAAATATTTTAGCTCACCAAGATCTGAAATTTCAAACTCCTTACTAAGTTTTCTTTTTATCTCTTGTATTCCTCAACATTACTTCTTGTTATGATGAGATCATCAACGTATATGTAGATATATACTTGTTTTCCTTCTTCTTTCTTCATGTAGAGAGAAGGATATGCACTACTTGGACTATACCCACACCGTGTGAGGTACTCAACCAATCTTTGGTTCCAAGCATGTGGTGCTTGCTTCAGCCCATAGAAAGCTTTCTTCAATCTGCAAACAAAATCTGGATGCTTTTTATCTTCAAATCCAACTGGCTGACTCATGTATACCTCTTCTTGAAGTTCACCATTGAGAAAAGCATTTTTTATGTCAAGTTGGTACAATGGCCATCTTGTTGCACTCACTACAATCAAGGTTCTAATTGTTCCCATCTTTGCAACCGGGCTGAAAGTCTCTTCATAGTCGATGCCGTGAGTTTGCTTGAATCCTTTTGCTACTAGTCTAGCTTTATGCCTAGCTAGAGAACCATCAACATTTCTCTTTATTTTAAACACCCATTTATTTGGAACAATCTTCATACCTTCAGCCTTTGGAACTAGCTCCCATGTGTGATTGTCCTTGAGAGCTTTTATCTCTTCTTGCATAGCTTGCTACCATTCTTTTTGTGTACATGCTTCTTCATATACAACAGGTTCTTTGTCTTTGACCACCTGTTTCATATATGCAAAATGCTTTGCAATAAAATTATCATAGCTCAGCCTTCGAATTGGATGCCTTGCTCTTGAAGAACTCCTTATATCTCCTTTTGAATATTACTTCTTTAAGCAGTTCAACTTTACCTTTGGTGTAATCACCTCTTCATACTCTTCTTCACTTGCATTTGAATCACTATTTTGGGCAGCATTTTTAGCTTCAATTCTTTCATAACCTAATGTTGGTGATGAGCAATGACTTCTTAGTATTCCCTTCCATGTTGAGCTTTCTCCATGTGATCCAAAAGCTTCTCGACTTGACATTTGAGTGCTTGTTTGCTGAAATTCTTCTTGGATAGCACCTCCATCATCTTCATAATCTTCTTCAAAAATCTTCTCTTTCCCTTTGTCTCCAAACCATGGTCTTAGCTCATCAAATACCACATCTCGTGAGACTCATAGATCCTTTGTCACCAGATTGTAGCACCTGTATCCTTTTGGCTATGATGAATATCCAATGAAAATACATTTGTTTGAATTTGGCTCCATCTTTGTCCTTAATTCTTGAGGAATGTGAACATAACACACACATCCAAAAACTTTGAGATGTGTAAGGTCAGGTTTCTTACCGGAATAAACCTCTTCGGGAGTTAAATTATGCACTCAAGCTGTTGTGCACTTGTTCATCAAATAAACAACCGTACTAGCTGCTTCAACCCAATAGTTTAGTGGAACCTTCATCTCATTGAGCATGCATCTTGCAACTTCTGTGATATGTCTATTTTTCCTTTCAGCAATTCCATTTTTGCTGAGGTGTGTACCTACATGTAAATTGTTGTTTGATGCCATTTTCATAAAGAAAATATGAAAGTTCTTTGGAGAAATATTCTCCTCCTCCATCAGACCTCAATGTCTTTATGTACCATCATGTTTCCTTTTCTACCTGTGCTTTAAATCTCTTGAACATAGAGAACACATCTGATTTTCATTTTATGCAAAACATCCATACTTTTCTTGAATGATCATGAATAAAAGTGACAATAACAGATGATGATACATCGCATCCTATTGAGCATACAAGAAACATAGCATTGTCTAAATGTATATTACTAGCCATCGATGGCTGTTGTGATGGTCCCCATACATCCATGTGTATCAAGTCGAGGACATTCCTTGCCACATAGTTGCTCTTCTTGAATGGTTGTGGAGTTTGTTTTCTTAGTTGGCATGCTTCACAAAACTCATGCAGTCCAGCATCATAGAATCTTGGAAGACCTCTTACCACTTCATGGTTGCTCATGTCCTTGAACTTGGGAATGTTGACATGTCCAAACCTTTTGTGCCACAAATCGATTTTAGCAATCTTCTTGTTTCCAAACTGAATATACATCACCTTTTCATGCGGTTGTTGAATGTGCAAAGTGAACATCCTACCTTCTTTCCTTCCTTGAGCAATGACTTTGAATCCTTCTTTTGGATTCTTTATAAAGAAGCCTTTTTCATTGAAGATAACATGATATCCTTTCTCTACCCTTCCTATTGAAATCAAATTCTTTGCAATAGTAGGAACATGAAGAACATTAGTCAATACCTTCTTGTCTTCAAGCTTGATTTCTCCAACATGCTCAATTGTGTGTTGAGTTTCATCACGGGTCTCCACACATCCTTTTCCACTTAGAGCTTGTAGATTTGTGAATAAATCTCCTTGGCATGTCATATGGTTGCTACAACCTGAATCTATAAACCATTTTTTATCATCACTTCTCGGGCTGTTGTACTCATGCTTCATGGAAAGCATGGTCTGCTTGTCTTCTTCACTTGATGTACTCGCATAGTTATTTTGGCTCCTTTGGTTGTCTCCAATCAGCCTTCCATTATTTTGCCAACAATCATTTGCATAATGTCCTACTTTATCACAATGATAACATGTTATAACTTTATGAGGATTGTATGAACCTCAACCTCTTCCTCGACCTCTTCCATGTGTGTTATCGTTTGAGTTGTCTTTGTTGTCCTCCGAGTTGTGTTGGCTGGAATTTGTGTTGTTGTAGCTTCTTGCTCTTCCTCGTGAGCCTCCTCTTCAGTTCCTTCCTCTACCTTGACCTGCATATAACATTTGGCTATGACTGTCCTTACCTTTGTTGCCTTCTCCTTGTTGAGTAACCTCTTTAGCCACAAGATTTGGTATACTCTCATTGAATGTTGGTAGAGGTTCTCTATAAAGAATGTAGCTGATCTCGAAGCTCATTGATCTTCAATGTATACTCACTAATGCTTTGGTTTGAGCTTTTCTTCATGTTGTTGAGCTCGTTCTTGAGTTGCATCTTTGGAGACCTTGTTGAGCTAGCATACACCTTCTCTAATGCTTCCCAAACTTCCTTGGCTATCTCTAGACTTTGCACATGAGCAATCATAGTGTTAGAAATAACTCGTGAAATGAGAAACATCACCCTTCGATTCCTCTCTTCCCAATTAGCAAATTGTCTCCTTTGTGCTGGAGTAATGTTCGGATCTTGAAGGTCCACTGGTTGTGGATCATCTCCAGTAACTAGACCCCATAATCCTTTACCCTTAAGGTAATTTGTCATTATATACCTCCAAGACTGAAAATTATCTTTGTCTAACTTCTCAACTTGTTGTCCTAAATCAGCCATTGAAAAGTTCCAAGTTTGAAGTTTACCTCAAATATGTTGTGACACTCTTTCTTGACTTTACAAAGCTCCCCCTTAATTTGTAGATTCTCCTTTGCTTTAGTTTATCTCCAATGCTTTTCCTCTTCAAGCTCCAATGCTCTGATACCAACTGTTGGAGAATTCCTCTCCTATACGCGGCAAAAAGCATAGAAGACCTTCTCAAGATTAAGACTTTTACGAATAGCTAAACCTTATAATGAAAACTGGTATCAATTGAAAAACATAATGAAATTGAAACTTTGCTCACTCAAATTAGACACTAATAGCTTCCAAATGAGCTATCAAACACTCAATTTAGAGTAGTTTTGGTTTGGCAACTCTTTGCCTCGAACCAGGCTGCTTGTTCACTCAATTAGGTTGAAAATTGGACTTCACTAAAAACTATGTAACTCACAGAGCATGGTGAATCTCAAAAAATGCTTTTTTAAGAAAAATTACATGAGATAAGATTTCTAACAAATATTTAAAATCTAAAAATGGATACATACATTGAGAGATATGCCTCTCGCAATCAGGCTACCCAGAAAATGGTATGCAGCTAGACATAGTCGGTGAGACTATAGAAAACGAAATGACTAAAACCAAATGAACTACCTAAAAGGGGACTTCAGTGCCTTCTTCCTCGTGTCCTCCCTTGCCTCCTTTGTAACCAAATGACCATGAGCTCTCATGATGAGTTTGAGAGCTCTTCTCCATAACTCCTCCACTACTTTGGGCAGCCACTCTTCACGTTCATTTCAATTTCTGGATTGATTCTCTTTTGGCCTCCACTACTTGTTGAAGTAAATGCTTCCATTTTTCATTTTTGTATTTTCCTTCTCTTTGAAGAAAACCCTTTTTCTTTTGAAATATATACAACCTTACTTCTTTATGCGATGGCCCAAAAAACGATGATGTTTTCTCAATTGCTAAGAGCCCTTATCATGCCTCTCGGCAATCATGATTCCCTCGGCCACCATGTCCATGGCCAATGGTGATGCTGCTTGGCAATCGCCATTTCCCTTTCCCAAACCCGTTATGATTTCCAAGATGCCCTTGGGAAACTGTGATGGCTTTGTGAAAAAAATTTCCCATGCACGATGACAATAATGGCCCTTGATAAATGTAATTTTTTTGCCCGTTTCTTGTGTTTGATGAGTGCTTTCCTAGATTTTTTAGGATCCAAATTAGAAATATGCCAAAATTTTACAAACATTTTCACTAGTTTTTGAAAAATGACCTACGTCAAATTTTCTATGCTCACTACTCACTCCATGCACCTCCTTTAGTTATGCAACTTTCACAGAAGTTATATCTTACTTCAAAGAAGCCATGTATCGAATGTCATTGATTAGAATGACCACAGAAGGAGTAAAATGCAACTAAATATCTCTTATCTCTCCTCTCTCTATTTTCACACACTCTCTCTCACTCTTTCTCATAGATCTATGCTATTTCCCGCCAAATGAACATAAATGGAAGTGGAATTATCTTTTTTTTAAGGCCTAAAGCACTAGAACACATCCTTTTTCTTCCAAAAGCTTAGGAATTTGCTCCAAACCTTCACTTCTCCACACCTAGGCTCAGATCAAAGAATGCTAAAATTGATGATTTTTATGAAGAAAAAGACAATTTAACTTGCCAAATACAAGGTTCTTGAGGGAACGTTTCTCTCCAAGTGCTTTCAAGCATTGATTCTTAGTCTTTCAACTCCAAAAGATCTCTAACACCAACCTACTCTCTAGAAATGGTGCGAAAAGATGTTGTGCATTGTAGGTCAAGTGGAAGATTGAAACACCTAAATTATGAATCTAAGTACCTTACCTAGTTGGGGGCATGGAAACCATGATAGGAAGCTATGGAGAGAGAGAGAGAGAGAGAGAGAGAGAGAGAGAGAGAATGAAGAGAATTTGGACTTGAAACTATTGCAAAACTTCTAGAAAATATATATTTGTGTGTGTCAAAGATAACCCATCCATTTGTCACATATCAAATCGTGCTGGATTGAATGTTTTATATGCTAATACACTCTGACCTAAAAAAACAATATCTTGAGAGAAAAGAATTTTCAAAAGTCTAAGGGGTTTGACCTTAACTCAAACAGAAGGTTAGCACATGTGTAGAATGCCACCAATGCATGGAAAAATTTTCTCAAAGCTTGCATATCCCCTTGGGACACTCATTTCTCACCATTGTCAATATGTTTGTGTAGTGATGTGTGTGAACACACTTAGGAACACTAGGGAACTTTTTCCTCTCTTTAGGATGTTTTCCCCTATATATATGCCTATAACCCTAATGGGTTATTTATTCTTGTACATTCACTTGGTAATGTATTTGGTATTGTCTTTTGCTCCAAGCTTCTTCTTCCTTGTGTTGTTTGCATGCTTTTGTAGACCTCAAACTCCAACAATTGATATCAGAGTAGGTCACTGCTTCATCTAAGGTTTTGTCAACACCCCCCGATCACAATCTCAAAATCCTAGGAAAATTGGTGAGCATACTCAAGGTAACCAACCTGTAATTCCAAGATCTAGTAGCTTGTTTCTTCTTCATCAGACCAAGACCTATGTTCTTCAAACACAACATACCTAATTGTAGTAGATTTCTTGGTTGAAGGATTGTAGAACATGTAACCCATCTGAGTTGAGTCATACCCAATAAACATTGCCTTTGTTACCCTTTCATCTAGCTTACCTCTTATTTGTGATGGTACATGAACATAATCTAAAAAACCAAACACCTTGCAATGTCCAAGACTAGGTTGAAGTCATACCTTGAAGTGATTTGGATGGTAGTCTATTGACAAGGTACACAATAGTTGAAATAGCCTCTGCCCATAGATAATGTGGAAACCTCTTCTCTTCAAACATTGTTCTCATTGATCCAACCAATGTCTTATTTCTTCTTTCTGCAATTCCATTTAGTTGAGGAGAGTACATGGTAGTCACTTACCTCTTGATAGCTCTATCTTGCAAGAACTCATCAAATTCCTTGGAGAAGTATTCTCCCCCTCCATTAGATATGAGCTTCTTCAGTGATCTACCTATATGGTTATCCACATGTGCTAGATAATTTTTAAAGCAACCAAACAATACTTTATTCTTACTTTTGATAAAGTACATAATAGCCTATCTACTATGGTCATCAATAAATGAGACATAATACCTTGATCCTACCAATGAATGTTTCTTGAATTGGTCCCCACACATCAGTATGTACTAAGTCCAAAAGGTTGTTGTGGATGTAGCCTTTGTGGTTGAATGGTTGTCTTTGTGTCTTCCCAATCTAGCACACATCAGATCTGTTGATCATGTGTTGCTTTGGTATGTTTGGAAGCCCTAGATCACTTTAATCCATGCATATATCCTTCAAGGTTCTTTCATTCACATGAACAAGTCTCTTATGCCACACTTCAAGCTTACTTAGGGTTTGAGACCCAAAGTTGAATAGAGCTAAGTTCTTGGTTTCTCCTACTTCAAAAGTAAAGGGCCTACCATGCTTCTCACCTCTGGCTATCTTCTTGAAGCTTGGACATAGATCTTCCACAAAAGCTCCATGTTGGGTGAACCTATCTTGCAAGCCTTTTTCAACCATTTAGCCTACATTTATAAGGTTTTTAGTGATAATGCGTACGTAGAGGACCTTACTCAAAATGTTTGTTCTACCATTGGAAGCTTTGAAATTATCAATATTCTCCACATTGTGCTTAGTATCATCCCCTGTTTGTACTTCATGTCTACACTTTGGACTTTCCAAGACAGATAGAAAAGCAATGTTGCCTACAACCTGAATCTATGTAGAAAAAATGATCATCTTCTTTACCTTCTTTGTTGCTTAGATTCATTAGAAGCAATGAGTCTTCATGTGGTTGATCTTTTGAATAATTGTTGAACCCTTCTATTGTGACTTCTATTGTTGTTGTTGAATTTGTGTCCACCTCTACCTCTAGTATTGCCATATCCACCTCTTCCACTTCCTTTCTAGGTCTTTCCATTGAACTAGCAAATTTGAGTGGTGTGGTTTTGTCTTATCACATATGGCACAAGGTTGAACATTCTACCCTTTGTTTTTGTCATGCTCTAGTCCTTTCTTCTTCCCTTTACACTTGCTCTTGCTTGCAAAGTTGGCTTGGGAAGTCTCCTCTTCATCCTCTTCCTTCTTCTTTCCTTTCAGTTTCTTGTCCTTCTTATCTTCATATAGAGAACTAGTTGAATTACCATGATAGAAGTTACCTTCCTTTATGCTATTGTTGGCTTCTTGATTGAAGAGTTGTCCAAGAAAGATGTTGAATTCTGGAATTCGCACATCCATGATGAGATCATAAGCTATGGTGAAGGATTGACATTGCTTATCACTTCTAATTCCATTTAGAATCTGCCTCATGATGGCCTCTTCTTCAATAAGCTCTCCAATGGATGCTAATTGATCTACAACCTCCTTGACCTTGGTAACAAACTCTCTGATAGTTTTTTTAGGTGTCTTCTTCATTTGGTTCAAACCATTCCAAAGATTATTCTTTCTTGCTTTGATACTAGCAAAAAAGAAAGTCTCTAGGGCATCCCAAGTCTCTTGAGATGTCTTGCATTCTCTAGTATGTGGTAATAGAAAATTGGAGATAGAGTTTAGTATGTATGACCTTGCTTGAGCATCCCTTGCACACTAAAGTGTTTATCTGTCTCCTTTTGTGTAGGTCCTCCTTTGGATATTGGAGTAGGCATAGCTTCATCACTTCCTACAATTCCATAAAGATTTCTACCTTGCAAATAGACCTCCATTCTGATTTTCCAAGCTGCAAAGTTGTGTCTATCGAGCTTCTCAATCATTGATGGAAATCCATCACCCATCTTGATCTAGCTCTGATACCACTCAGAGAACTTGGAGAAGCTTGTAGGAGGTAAAAAAGTGAGTTGCGAAGTGGCAAAGTTTGTCTAGACAACCAACACAAGACCAACCCTTGAGCATATGGAGACTCAAATAGACCTTATAATCATGTTATTAGTATAAAATCCACTATATAATTTGGTGCATCAAGGAGAAAGATTTGATACAAAACAGATAGGTTTGCACATTGACTAGCTCAAAAAACTTGCCATCTTTGGATGAAAAGATCAACTTCAAATGCTCATAGCAGTCATCATGATAACAATTGAAAAGTTTTCCTTTTGGAGGAATGATACACATAGTATTGAGTGTCTAAAATGCACAAGGGCACAAGTAATAAGCAAGGAATGAACTTGACACTCAACAAAGGTACCCCCTATTTTTTAGAGCTGCATAGAGATTGACCCTGAGACACTTAAATTGTGATTTCTCCAAATATACTTAACAAAATTCTTTGAAGATTTGTACACATAAACTAGACACCAATATCTCTCTAGTGAATGCTGATTCAATAAATTTAAAGCTTTTCAGAGAGAGCAGCAGCCTCTGCACGTTCACTGTTGTTGAAGAAGATGGTATAGAGAAATGGAGCAAGGAAATGATGGCCAAAAGTGTATGTATATTGCTTTCATGTAATGTACAAGTGATTTGAAGCCTTTACATAGACTCTTGAAGTGCTGCACAACATCTACAAGTTGAGTTTGAATTCAAATGAAGGTAGGATAGCTGTTAATGAGAATCAATTCGCTTTCCTACAATCTAGGAAAAGTGAAGATCTAATTTGATCTACTTTTAGATGATGGATTGAATGATTGATTGATTTTCAAGCTCAAGCACCTCAAATTTGTGGAATCTGAGCTCCGCTTTTCTCCTTTTACATGTGTAAAGCTCTAGGCTTTTAAATTGGTAAATTAACCTAAAAAACTTTAGAAAAAATACAATAAATGAGCATAAATAAAAGAACCTTCCATGGATATGTTTCGATATAATCCAAATGATAGCCTTTTGATGCAAATCAAATCCACCTCAAGCATAGTGTAATCTTGATGTTCCAATAGGTGGGACAATCCTTGAAGAACCTATCAACATCTGCTTCCATTGTTGGCCAATATAAACCTAATTGTTTTAGAGCGTGTAGGGTTTTTTTGTGTCGAAATGTGTTGCCCTAATGCAGCTACAAGTGCTAATTGCAACCATTTATTGTGCTCCTGTTCTTCCACACTACAAGCTAAGATTACTTGATCTGATTCCTTGTATATAATTCCTTCCAATATATGGTATTTTTGAGATTTGATAATTTCTTCATCCATTGTGCTAACCACTAGGTTCTTAGGTCCAAATGTAAGAATTGGCACTAGTGTCTTAGCTCTTGATATATTTAGGTAGTGATGTGTGTGAACACACTAGGACCACCGCGGCACTTTTTTTCCTCTTTAGGAGGTTTTTTTCCCCCAGCTTGTATATACACCTATTGCCCTAATGGGCTACTTATCTTTGTACATTCTCTAGTAATACATTCAGTATTGTGTGTTGTGCTTCAAGCTTCTTCTCCTTCCTTGTGCTCTTTGCGTGTTTTCATAGACGTCTCTCTCCAACAATTGGTATCAGAGCCGGTCATCGCTTCATCTAGGGCGTCGTCGACACTCCTCCAGTTGCAGTCTCAGAATCGCATGAATTTTGGTGAGTATACTCAGCATGTTTTCGAGATCAAAACAACTTTGCTGTGTGGTGCCAAAATCGCGATCTGAGCTCGTTTCAGCCTCTGAACGCACTATCGCAGTGCGTGTGCAAGCTATTTCATCTTTTTGTGCCAAAGGTATATACTAACTTCTGTTTGCCAATATAAGCATCTCAAAGTCTACTACAAGTCTAACAAAATTCATATGGGCAATTTTGTTCAACTTTTTGAGATACAGTCCATTTTTTGCATCAAGGCATTTTAGTCACTGGCCATGGCTAAAAGGAGTGATGTATTCCATATGTTGGCTGTTGAGGATAAGTTGGATGGTACCAACTACCCATTATGGGCTTATATGATGCGACCTATATTGGTTGCAAAAGGATTGTGGAAAATTGTGCAGAGTGTTGAAAAACGTCCTATCACACCTGCAACTGTTACAATTGCAGGTACAAAAGCTGAGGCAGAAGGTAGAAGAGTGAATATGAGTGACTGAAAGAGGAAGGATCAGTGTAGAACTGATAATCAACAAACCCTCATCTAACCTTAGGCTATGGAAGACCCTAAGTCAGATACGTGTGTGAAAAGATCACATACTTAAAAATTAGCAAAGAATGCTAACAAGTTTGCTGCCAGAAATCCTCAAACTCATGTGAACACACCTTCTCAAACAGCTCATCCAAATATGCTGAATAGGACTCCTCCTGATATGGATGCTACTACCTCCATAAACTCCAAGTAGTACCTGTGTGCATAAAGAGAATATGTACATAAACACTTAACATAAGATGCAAATCTTATGTTAAACACCATCCAATGTCTTTGAAGTAGCCCGAAATCTTCATGTAGAAGACAATCTTCAAATACACCATTGTAGCTCAAGCGTAAGCACCACCTCCTTTACTTATCAATCGGCGGAGACGTGAGGACCGGTATGAAGACCACGAGCAAGTGAAAGCTCAAGTGCGTGAGTGAAAACACACAAACATGCACACACATACACACACGTGCACAAAGTAAGATCAAAGAGAGGAACAATGGAAAGCTTCGATTGCAAAAGAGTTCTCTTACAAAAGCTCTATTCTCTAACAAGCTAACCTAAAAAATGAGCTCTCTAGCTCTTTTTATAGTTTTTTGACTAGTTTTGGCCCTGTCCAGACCTAGTGTCCGGCCTAGTTAAAAATTAGGTTCCAGGGCTTATTTGAGGGCTCAAACGGAGTCTAAAAATTATGAAAATTGGTAGGATGATAGTTCTAATACTCCTCAAGCTCAAGGACTCCTCGGCTTGAACAAAATGGAGTTCTAAAAATAGATAATGGTATTTACAATGGTTTTTAGTGATGAAAATAACTATTTTTGTAGGGGATTCTTCTGAAAATTTGACATACACTTCTTGGAGCTCCCTACTTGCTCCCTTTCCTTGTGTGTCCACCTTTTGATGTGCTTCCATGCTTTGTGCTTGACTTTGAGCTTCAACAACCATGTAGATGGCTGATCCTCACCATCAAGCTGCTAATGACCAAGTCTTCTTTCCATGAACAAGACATAACCTCCTCTTCATTGTTGATGTCGACGTGACAAAAGCTTGAAAAACTAAGCTGCGAAATATTGCCACGCCACAACAAGAACTAAGCTAGAGTGATGTTAGAACACCTCTATAATCATCAATAGCTTAGCAAGCTTCCTGAAACTGAAAACTTTATAACTGTGTTTAGTGAAATCTGAAAATTCACTTTACCTAAAAACTTTTCTTTCCTCCAGGCTTCAATTCTGATCTGATTTACTTCATTCTTTTCAATTTTTGGTTAGCTTAATGTTAGATATACTTTCTGTCACTTAGATGAGTCAAAATTGTGTTTTGAACTCACTGGAATATCATCAGAACTTCATCGGATTGTCACCGTAATTGTACCGGAATCAACTACAATTCTGTTTGTAGTTACTTCAAATGATTGTAGATGAAGTAAGGAAGTAATATCTGAGCTTCCTTCAGTGAATGAACTTTATCTAAGGTTTGAAGAAAAAACTTCACCAGTTCTGGATGCCTTTACGGTCAGACACTGTACCATGTGTACATGTCCCGTTTTACAAAATTCTTTGATCAGTTTGTAGTTGAGACTACTAGCTACAAGATGAGCTATCACTCATGAAAAACTTTACACTGCACTGTGAGATCTAACTTACAGAAGTACCGTAAAACATGTATTGAGATAACTGTAACTGTTAACTAACTTTCACAGTAACATGAAATCACTTGGATTTCTTCACACAAGAAGAATGCGCTCAAAACTTTCCACACAAACATGTGTTTTCTATTAGAGAAGATGTGTACAAAATGGCTTGGCCTTCCTTTGCTCATAGCCATAAGAACTCTCCTATGCTGAGTAGTTTCTCCTTACCATGTCTCTCTCTCTCTCTCAGATGAATGCCTGACTGTTCAGGTTCTATTATTCATCTCTACATACGCACACTTGCGTCTACTACAAGCGCTTCTACATCCACTATTTTTTATCTCTCTACTAAGCACTCTTTCAACTCTCTTATATACATTTTTGATCCGAGATTCGTAATTCTGGAAGTTTCTATGCTGTATATTACAGGCGTGAATTTATCCCTTCACTAAGGCTTTGATTTTTCTGAATGCTTTGTTTCTGCTTCTCTTCGTCTTTCTTTGTCTTCATGTCTTTATGTCTAATTAGTGAGGGAATCTCCAACAACTCCCCCTCAATCACTAATTAGCATCTTCTGGTCTTTCATATATCCTTCTTTTCTTTTATTCCTACCATTTCTTTGAATCTGCTTGTCTTTACTCCATCCAAGCTCTTTGTCAGAATATCTGCAATCTGATCTTTCGTAGGAGTGTATACTATTTCAATCTCCTTCTCCATTACCTTTTCCCTCAGGAAATGATATTGAATCTCTATGTGCTTTGTTCTTGCATGAAATATTGGATTTGCTGTAAGATACAAGGAACTCATATTATCTCCATGTATGATAGGTATACCTTGATCAATACCCATGCTTTTGAACAAGGTCTGTATCTATATCACTTCTTTAGCTGCTTCCACAAGTCCTTTATATTCTGCTTCCGTTGATGATAAAGCCATTGTATGCTGCTTCTTTGAACACCAACTGACAAGCTTATCTCCTAGGTATATCATATACCCATGTGTTGACCTTCTGTCATATTGACTTCCTGCCCAGTCTGAGTCACTATATGCTCTCAGCTTGATATCTGACGTAAAAGGATAATATAATCCTTCCTTTATAGTTCTTTTGATATATCTAAGAACTCTTTGTCCTACAACCCAATGTTGATCCTTCAGACAATGCATGAACTTTGAGAGAACTCCTACTGCATAACTAAGATCTGGTCTTGTTAGCGTAGCATAAATCAAACTTCCCACTAAAGATTGATATTTCCTCATATCTTTAAACTCTGCACCATCATATTGGCTGAGTTTATGATTTACTTCAAACGGTGTTGAAGCTTCTGTAGAATTCTCCATGTTAAACTTCTTCAATAAGTTTAGGAGATATCTTTCTTGCAAAACATATACACCATGATCTGTATATGTAACTTCCATTCCAAGAAAGTATGATAACTTTCCTAGATCACTGATCTTGAACTCTTTTTCAAGCAATCTCTTTACCTCCTTGATTCCTTCATCTGAGGTACCTGTGATTATAATGTCATCTACATAAATACAAATGTAGATCATACCTTCATCTATTCTCTTGATGAGTAGACTTGCATCTGCCTTTGAACTTTGGTATCCAAGGTCATTGAGATACTTCACAAGTCTGTAATTCCAAGCTCTTGGAGCTTGCTTCAATCCATAGAGTGCTCTTATTAATCTACAAACATGATTTGGGTAACTAGAACTTACAAACCCTTCAGGTTGTTCCATGTAAACCTCATCTGATATATATCCATTTAGAAATGCATTCTTTATATTCAATTGACTTAGCTTACATCCTTTTGATGCTGCTATAGCAATCATTGTCCTTATGGTTGACATCTTTGCCACCAGACTAAATGTCTCATCATAGTCTATGCCATGCATCTGAGCATATCCTTTGACTACCAGTCTAGCTTTGTATCTGGCTATTTTTCCATCTGCAAGGTTCTTAATTTTGTAAACCCATTTATTTCCAATCACTTTCTTACCATTTGGTTTTGGAACAAGTTCCCAATTCTTGTTTTCCTCTAGTGCATTGAACTCCTCTTTCATTGCTTCTTCCCATTGTTCTTTACCTTTTGCTTCACTGTAATTCTGAGGTTCTTCATCTTCGTTTACTAAGTATGCATAGTTTTTCTGAGTCAAATAAGAAGTATCATAGGAATACCTTGTTGGTTGTTTCCTTACTCTATTTGACCTTCTTGGTTCATATTCTTCAGGTGTATCTGAATACACTTTTTCATCAAATCTTGGTCCATCTTCATTCCTCATAGTTGATCCGATCCTGGATGTACTTGCCTGCATATGATTTTCCTTTTTCAATCCTTCTTACCTCTTCTTCAAATGTTTCATCGCTATGCTCTTTATCTGCATACCAACTCTTTCCTTCATCAAATGTCACATCTCTGAAAACAGTAAACTGTTTGGTTAAAGGACTCCATAACCTATAACCCATCTGCTTTTCATCATACTCGATGAACACATATTTTTCAGATTTTGGTTCAAGCTTATGTCTAAGTTGTGATGGTACATAAGCATAAGCCACTGATCCAAACACTTTGCAAGGATCAAGTGTTGGCTTCTTACCCCACCAAGCTTCATAAGGGGTCATTCCACTTAAAGCTGTACATGGTAATCCATTTACCAGATATGTTGCTGTATTTACAGCCTCAGCCCAAAGATAGTTTGGACAATTCTTCTCCTTTAACATTGCTCTTGCAAACTCAACTAGAGTTCGGTTTCTCCTTTCTGCTACTCCATTTTGTTGCTGTGTATACCTGCAAGTTATTTCTCTTTTGATACCTGCATTCCATAGATAATCATTGAATTCTCGAGAAAAATTTTCTCCTCCTCCATCAGACCTTAGTCTTTGAGTTTCTGTCTTGTAAGTCTTTTAGCATATGCATGAAAACGCCTGAAAGCTCCAAACACTTTTGATTTTTCTTTCAAAACATAAAGAGTTATCCATCTTGTTGCATCATCAATAAAAAGAACATAATACCTTGAGCCAGTGATAGATCCTTCTTTTGTTGGTCACCATACATTCGTATGTATGAGCTCTAGCAGACCATCATGTTTGTAACCATTCTTCTGAAATGGTAGCATGTGTGCTTTTCCCATCTGACAGGCTTCACATTTGTGAATCATATGTTGATTCTTCATATTTGGTGATCCTCTTACGTATTGTTTTTCCACCATCATTTTGATTTATTTTTCATTAAAATGTCCTAACCTCTTATGCCAGAGGTCTAATTCTCTAAATACTTCATCACCATGTGTGATCAATGCTTGACCAACATTCCCTTGCACTTTAAGAGTAAAAAGTCTACCTTCCTTTTTACCATGGACAATTCGATTGTATCCATTCTCTAGATCTTCAACAAATACTCCTTCATTTGTAAACTTGACTTGAAAACCTTTTTCTACTATCTGTCCTATGCTTATCAGATTCTTCGGGATGTTTGGAACATACAAAACATTTGTTAGCAGGTCAGCTCCATTCTTACACTTCACTTTTCCAATTGACCTTACATTATGTTTTGTGTTATCACCTGTTTGTATTGTATGATTCAAAATACCTCCTTCCAGTTCTGATAACAATTCTATATTTCCTGACAAATGATTTGAACAACCAGAGTCAATATAGAATACCTTGAGGTCTTCATTCTCTGACATGCTTATCGAATTCATCATCAATGTTGTATGATTGTCATTCTGCGTATCATTCACATAGTTGTAGTAGGTAGTGTTGTGAGATTGATTCTGTCCCCAACTTCTTGCTCCACCTCTACCATATCCGCCTCTTTGACTTTGTCTACCTCTTTGATATCTTCCGCTTCTACCCTTGCTATTGTTATTCTGATTCTGACTTGATCTTTGAGGATTTCTTAATCCACAGACCCAACAAGACTTCTTGTTGTTATCCTGATTACCTCTTCCTTTTGTATTACCTCTACTTTTACTTCTGACATTACCTCTTCCTCTTGCATAATTTGCTTGAGTAGTCAGTTCTTCTTCATCTTTTTTTTTACCTTTATCACCTTTCTTCTTACACTTTGCATACATAGCAAAACTATGTCCTTTATCTCCGTTTGTCTTCAAATCTTGCTCAAATGTTAGCATTAGTCTAAGTAACTGATTTAAATCTGGTACAAAATGATTTAATGAAAGTTCAGTTGAGAGTACGAAAGGTTTCCACCTTTATCTCCTCTCAGTCCTGCAAGCAATTGTGCTATTAACCTGTGGTCTTCGATATCTTCGTCAATAGACCCAAGATTGTCTGCCAAGTCTTTCATCTTAGTGACATAATCTAATGCTTTGACTTTGTTTTTTCTTGAATGTTGTGAACTCCGACCATAAGCTAGCCTTCCTAGCTTTAGTAGTGTTTTGGAAATGATCTTTGAATGCACTCCATATGTCTTCCGCTTTCTCTAGACCTCTAATGTGTGGTAGTAGATGATCTGTAACAGTATTGTAGATATACGCTCTTGTTGTTGCATCTTTCTTTTGCCATAGCTTCAAGGCTTCTAGTTCTTCTTTCTTTGGTTGACTTCGGTCTCCAAAAGTAGGCTTCTTTTCTTCTCCTGTCACATATATCATTAAGTCCTTACTCATAAGTAAGGCTTCCATTCGCATTACCCATGCGGGATAGTTATCTCTGTCCAATTTGTCAATAGAAATGTGATCTGCCATAATCTTCTTGTTTATGTTACTGCCGGTGAGTATAATGTTAAAGGATTTTACCTTTTGTAAACCTTTACCTTTGAGAATGACTTCGGAACGCTTCTCTGATGCCGTTTGTTGTTGATCTCCTCAGGTTTCACCTTCCTTATGAAGAATTCTTCACTTTCTCTTGTATCTTTACTTCCGTTTACTCTTGAGAACCTTTTCTCCTCTTCAGAACCTTTTCTGCTCTGATATCACTTGTTGATGTCAACGTGACAAAAGCTTGACAAACTAAGCTATGGAATATTGCCATGCCACAACAAGAACTAAGCTAGAGTGATGTTAGAACACCTCTATAATCATCAATAGCTTAGCAAGCTTCCTGAAACTGAAAACTTTATAACTGTGTTTAGTGAAATCTGAAAATTCACTTTACCTAAAAACTTTTCTTTCCTTCAGGCTTCAATTCTGATCTGATTTACTTCAGTCTTTTCAATTCTTCGTTAGCTTAATGTTAGATATACTTTTCGTCACCTAGATGAGTCAAAATTGTGTTTTGAACTCATCGGAATATCATCAAAACTTCACCGGACTGTCATCGTAATTGCACCGTAATTGTATCGGAATCAACTGCAATTCTGTTTGTAGTTACTTCAAATGATTGTAGATGAAGTAAGGAAGTAATATCTGAGCTTCCTTCAGTGAATGAACTTTATCTAAGGTTTGAAGAAAAAACTTCACCAGTTCTGGTGCTTGTATGGTCAGGCATTGTACCATGTGTACATGTCCCGTTTTACAAAATTCTTTGATCAGTTTGTAGTTGAGACTAATAGCTACAAGGTGAGCTATCACTCATGAAAAACTTTACACTGTTACTACGAGCTTACAGAAGTACCGTAAAACGTGTACTGAGATAACTGTAACTGTTAACTAACTTTCACAGTAACATGAAATCACTTGGATTTCTTCACACAAGAAGAATGTGCTCAAAACTTTCCACACAAACTTGTGTTTTCTATTAGAGAAGATGTGTACAAAATGGCTTGGCCTTCCTTTGCTCATAGCCATAAGAACTCTCCTATGCTGAGTGGTTTCTCCTTACCATCTCTCTCTCTCAGATGAATGCCTGACTGTTCAGGTTCTAGTATTCATCTCTACATACGCACACTTGCGTCTACTACAAGCGCTTCTACATCCACTATTTTTTCTCTCTCTACTAAGCACTCTTTCAACTCTCTTATATACATTTTTGATCCGAGATTACAAGCGTGAATTTATCCCTTCACTAAGGCTTTGATTTTTCTGAATGCTTTGTTTCTGCTTCTCTTCGTCTTTCTTTGTCTTCATGTCTTTATGTCTAATTAGTGAGTGAATCTCCAACATTCATGAGCAAGAGTGTGAGCACACTCTTCTTCTCCAAGAAGAACTCCATAGCCGCTCCTCAACATGCTTCAAGTTAGCACCATGGCTGCCCCATGTGCTAGAAGAAACACCACCTCTATTGAGGTCCAAGCTCAAGGCTTGTGTTGAAAGTTAGGTGAAGGATGCAAGACAATGACCCCAAGCACTTCTTATATAGTAGTTTGGTTGTCCTTGAAAAGCACCACTAAAAAAAATAACGTCACTCCTAATAAAGCATAACTCACTTGCAAACTTCGAAAAGCAATCCGTCGTCGTCTGAATTAAAGCAAAAGCTATATCAAAAGAAAGCTCACACGAACTGCGCCGCTGCTGGACAGGGGAATCGAATCGAGACCGGTTCTATGGGAGCATGCTGAAGTAACAAACGTGCCCACATGCTTTATTGTTAGAAGTACTATTAAAGAGAGCTTCTTATCTTGTAAACGCTGAGTTATATGGACCAATTTGACCATGGACAATGTCCTATATGACATTGTATTCCAACAGAGTATAGGGTAGATTTCACAATGACTGTTAAGTGTGTGTGTGGCTTAGATGCATTATGGTTGATTTGGGTGTTGGTCAGTCTTCTGCCACCCCCATCTTCACTGACACTCAAAGCGCATTGGCAATTGTGAGGAACCTTGTGTTCCATGCTCGCACTAATCACATTGAGGTGCATTATCATTATGTCAGGGAGAGGTTCTCTGTTGAAGAGATCAGCTTGGCATACGTGCCCATGCAGGAGAACATTGTAGACCTTTTCACAAAGGCTCTGCCTAGGGAGAAGTTTGAAGCTTTCCATAGAGCTTTGGGCTTACTTCCTTTTGTGGAGTAATTTCCACATAGTTTGGCACTTCCTTATACATGAGTGCAAGCTCCTTGTTCACCGCATCACTCCCAAGGGGGGATTTGTTGATATATTTAGGTAGTGATGTGTGTGAACACACTAGGATTACCGGGGTAATTTTTTCCCTCTTTATGAGGTTTTTTTCCCTCGGCTTGTATGTACCCCTATTGCCCTAACATGTCACTTATCTTTGTACATTCTTGTGGTAATACATTCAGTATTGTGTGTTGTGCTCCAAGCTTCTTCTTCTTCCATGTGCTGCTTGCATGCTTCTGCACACATCTAACTCCAACATTTACTTTTCCTTATTTTCTCTTTTCTACCTCATCACCACCATCATCCTCACCACCTCTCACCTCCATATCCATCTTTGTTGAATTTTTCAGTTTTTTGGTCATATCACCTTCCCCACTTCATTCCCCTCATTTCATTTGTGAGAGAGAGAGAGCGAGAGAGCAATTTTGTGTGCTTGTTTTTTGCATGTTTCTTGAGTGTTCTTGTAGGTACGAGCATCCACAGCAATTATAGTAGCTCTAACATGTACAAAAAATGTATGTACATGTCTCGAAGCATTGACCTCTGTCAATTGTGATTGACAAAAAAGTTGAGTATTTGGTAAAACTGAGTGCACATTCATAGTCTAGAGGCCTTGCACATAAAAAATCCACAAGAATTTCAAAAAAGATTGCATTTTCTCTGTCCATCATGATTGACACCATCAATTGTGATTGATAGTGTGCATCGTGATGGACTGCCTGTCCATCGTGGTTGATAGACCTCGAGGGACACCTCTGTCCATCGTGACAGATAGTATCCATGGTGACGGACACCCTTGTCCATTGTGATCAACATAAAAAGGATGATTGATAGTGAGATTCCACAAAAATCTAGTCCATCGTGATGTATAGAGGCCTGATTGACACAAAAAAGCATGCAAAAGTGAAAATTTATGTCCATCACGATGGACTACCTTTCCATCGTGACTAGTAGGTGTCCATCACGATCGATAGTTGTCGAGCGTGACGGACACCCTTGTCCACCATGATTGATAGAGAAATCATATTTGATGCCCCATTTTGGTGAGAAAGCTATCCATTGCGATGCACATGCCATGATTGACACAATAATACAAAAAACCCAGAAAATTATGTCCATCACGATTGACACCATCAATCACAACCAACTCGTCCACCGTGATTGACAGGCCACAATGAACATCTCTATCCTTCATGATTGACAACCTTGTCGATTGTGAGTGACAGGCAAATTTGATCAATTTTTTAGGGTTTGTTTTTAAATTGTGGCTAATTTTGAGCATAAATATCAAGTAATTGGAGCATAGTGAGGCCCCTAAGCAAATAATTTGAGAACTCCTATTTGCCTGTTTTAACCCCCAAAACCCTAAAAAGACATAACTTCTTCATACGAATCCGTTTCTAGTGAAGTTGACCTTCCAAAGGGGCGAGGAGAATGAAGGATCTCTAGGGTAGCCTTTCATAAAGACAAATGACAATTTGGTCTTTGAATTACATGAATGAAAATGGTGTGCTAGTTCAATTAAATTTAACTATTGATCTAACTGTGAGACTTTTACAGGACCATTGAGAGCATTGAAGGGCATCGAGAGAAAGTGCATATACCAAGGTTGATAATGAATTTCTTGAGCACTCAAGGGTGATCCAAGGGATAAACGGATTGAGGTTGGAGCATTCTCAACCCCCTCCATCAATTCCTAGCTTAGGCTAAGTATGTCTAGTGGTGTTGATTAATTAGGGCTATGTTAGGCACAATTCAAGTTCAAGAACCCTAATTACTCAAGTGCAAGCATAAATAGGCTAGCTTTGTGACAAACTCTAAAGTAAAAGGACATAAATCTAGTGATCAAACTTCAAGTGCATTAAAACTCAAGTATTCCTTATGAGGGAAACATACTGGACAAGAAATGAAAACCTAAGGAAAATAAAAAGAACAAGTGACTAATACAAAAGGACTCTATAACGAGTTTGTACTGGGAAAATTGGGATAAACACAAAGGCATATGAACCTGAGATCGAGCAAACACCTAGGGAGAGAACGACAGAGCATTAGATCGTTTGTTCATGTGGATGCATCCAGTTATGCAACTAGGTGTGTACTGGCACAACCTACTAGTGAAGGTAATATGGATCTTCCAATTGCTTATGCCAATAGACAATTGAATGCAACTGAATGAAATTATACCACTAGTAAGCAAGAAGGATTAGGCATGGTATATGTGGTTAAGAAGTTTAGATATTATTTTCTTGCAAATAAGTTTAAATTTTTTATAGATCATCAAGCACTATTGTATCTATTGAAAAAACCTTGCAATACATGCATATTAGTAAGATGGTTTCTCTTACTAGTGGGATATGTCTATGCGGTGGTGGTTAGGAAAGGTAGGACTCACCTTAGGGCAGATTTCTCCATTAACTTCAAGAGGGTCCCCTCAAGGAATATCAGATGACCTTCATGATGCCTATTTGTTCAATCTAGAAGTAGTGCTTGAGTGGGTGAAAGCTATAGTGCCTATTCTCACCTTTGGATCTAAAAATCTTGTATTGAGAGCCAAAGATAAAGAAGTGTTGAGATCTCAAAACTACCACATATTAGTAGGCATCATGTATAAGCACACCAATCAAGGCATATTGGCTTGTTGTGTAGATGAAGACGAACATGCAAAGTGGTTGCAAATAGCACATGTAGGTGCACTGTAGCAAGATCACTCCAAACATTGAACTGAGTGGGTGAAAGCTATAGTGCCTATTCTCACCTTTGGACCTAAAAATCTTGTATTGAGAGCCAAAGATAAAGAAGTGCTGAGATCTCAAAACTACCACATATTAGTAGGCATCATGTATAAGCACACCAATCAAGGCATATTGGCTTGTTGTGTAGATGAAGACGAACATGCAAAGTGGTTGCAAATAGCACATGTAGGTGCACTGTAGCAAGATCACTCCAAACATTGAACTCTGCAGACTTTGTAAAAATTAGGTGTATACTGGCCAACAATGGAGGCATATGTCCATACGACATGTAAGGAATGCCCAATATGTGCTATCAAACCACCTGAAGAACATGCCACTCTATACCACGTGTCTTAAGTGCTAGATTGGAGCGAACCTTTGGTAGACTACTTGAGGACAAAAACATTCTCTCAAGAGATGACATTGGCTAGAAGAAAGAGCTTAGAGCAAGAAGCACTAGACTACGCACTCATTGGAGATAATTTATTCAAGCATGGAAAAGATGGATATCTAAGAGTGTGTGTCCATGAAAGTGAATATCTCAAGATCTTAGAGATTACTCACCAAGGTGTAGCACAAGGAAACTTTGGACCAGACCGTATGATCAAAGCAATTCTGTTTGCAGGTCTCTAGTGGCCAACACTTCACATGGATGCACATTCCTATTTGAAGCGATGTGATATTTGTCAGCGAACTCAATACCCTATACATAAGGATGAGATGCCTTTGAAACTTATGATGGTCAGACATGCATTCTCTAAGTGGGGAATAGACTTTGTCCATCCTATTAATCCCCGAGCCAAGAGTTCACATGCTAAATATATTATTGTTGCCACTGACTATCTAACCAAATGGGTAAGAGTGAAGGCTACAAGAAAGAATGATGTACATACCACTACCAAGTTTCTATTTGAAAATGTATTCACAAGATATAGTTTGTCAATAGAATTGGTGAGTGATTGTGGCACCCACTTCTTGAATGAGATCATTGAATACTTGTTACAAGAATTCATGGTGGTTCACAAGAAGTCGGCTCCATATCATCCACAAGCCAATGGACAAGCAGAGAGCACCAATAAGATCCTATGTAATATGTTGACAAAGTTGGTGAATAATAAACGCTTTGATTGGGACAAACAGCTACATCATGCTCTTTGGGCATATCAAGTTGCATATAAAACAGTGCTCCAAGACACACCCTTTTAGATGGTATTTGGCCAAAATGCAGTGCTACCATTAGACTTCTTAATACCTACATTGTTAGCACAAGAGCATGAATGGACCGGCCATGAGCTCTCATCTAGAATCTTTGATTTGGAATGCTTAGGTGAAACAAGATTGAGAGTAGCAACAAGCATTTATGCAGCTAAGAAAAGACAAAAGGCATACTTCGATGCCCATGTGAAGGATAAGGGCTTGAAAGCGAGAGATTTAATCTTGATATACACATTGAAACAACATGCACAAAAATAAGAGAAGCGAGGCTATGGACCTATGATCATCAATGGGATCTCTACAAGTGGAGCTATCCAATTAGCCACTCTAGAAGGTGACATCTTGCCTAGCTATATGAGTGGATGTAGAGTCAAATTATATCAAGAACCTTTCATGGAGGAAATGCTAAAATGACTCAACACTGCCAAGAAATGTAAGGAAGAAGAGAAACGACTTCGAGAAGAAGCACAGGCAAAAGCCTTAGAATGCATCTAACGAATGACATTGAGAGGACAAGGTAGAGATCATCCAAGGCTAGATGCTTATGAAGCTCCAAGATATCACATGGCCTTGTGTAAAGCCTCAGGTGTAATTTCCCCTCGAATCATCGATCGATGTCCTTTTGTGACCCTAGAGGTAGGAGAGGGAGAGAGTGCAAGGACTGTAAGAGCCTTGATTGACTTAGGTGCAACCACTAGTGCAGTTAGGCTTTCTTATTGTCAAGAATTTCAATTAAGTGTCAATCGTATAGAAGCATATCTCATAGGATTGGGAGGTGTGGAAACCCCTTGCATGGGTGAGGTAGAGTTTCCCATCTACATTCAAGATGTTCTTATGATAGTGAAGGTGCTAATGTGTCAAGATGAGGATCTCACTAAACCTCTTGTCCTGGGTCAAGATTGGATCTATGATCATGCAGTCAACGTGAACCCAAGAAGTGGACTTCTTGAGGTCTGGGTGGATCAAAACCACAGATAGTACCGGCAATATCATGGCTGACGTAGCATGATCTAGTTATCAAGTAGGCACAAGGCAGTAGGTGGTTGATATGGAGAGCCTACCTATCATGCTTGAGACTAATGAGAGACAAGAGGAATTACAAGCCATACACATTATACCTACACAAGATCTTCTGAGTGGCCATACCATGCATGTAGGCAAGCCTTCTCATTGGTTTAGTGAAGTAGTAGGACCATTAGGCTAGGGCTTGTACCTTTGGGAGGCAGAAGTAGAATTCAATGGAAAGGGAGGAAAGTACCATTTCTTTACATGGGAATTTGAAAAGTTACAGAATGTAGAAGGTGTTGGAATCAATGTCAATATGGTCCAACATTAGCTTTCTTGTCAAATTACACATGAGGTAACAACATATGTAACTTTCTTGTAAGTCCTTCTACAACAAAGGCGTTGGGTGCCTTGGATAGTGCAGCAACCTCTAAAAGAAAGCGCCTAGGTTCGGATCCCATCGGCAACGTACTGAAGAAGAGTTTTTTGAAAAACATCTTTTGAAAAAACTCACGGACGGCATCAAATCGCGTAGCTTTTTTATGGACGGATGATTAAGCGATCACATAGTTTTTTAGCGAAGGAGCTTTTAAGTTGCGCTTTTCAATGGATACACAAACTATATAGAGAGGTCCTTAGCTCATTGATCAATCACTCACTCAAAGATTTCAAGCTAGAGTTTGAAGGTCTTCTTGAAGAGAGAGTGTTCACACACTCTTGAGGAGGTGAAGTTTTGGTGAAGGAGAGGCTACTCTCATGGAGCAAGAAGTCTTCTACAAGGTGGTGATAACTATCTTTCGTGAGTTAACCTAATCTAAATTTTGTATCATCATCTTCTTGGATATTCTTCCATTAGTGAGTGCACCACTTTTATATGGTTGAGTAGTACTCCCATGTTGTAATTTGGACATCTATTTTTTAGTGAGTAAGCATCCAGCTTACATTCTCTATCATTGTCTTAAGATCTCTTTCTTTCTATCTCTCACTTATCATCTTAATTAATTAAGTGTGTATGCTCAAAACGTTTTAGTTTGGAACGATCTTGGGGCCCCAAATTCTAACACTTGGTATCAGAGCATAATTGACATACACACTTAGTTAACATGAGTGAGATTAGAATTGAGATTGAAGACAAGTTGGATGGATCTTCTAATTATCCCATGTTGAGTTTCATGATGATGAATATTTTAGTGACAAAGGCTTTATGGAGTATCGTCAATGGATCCTTAACAAGACCGAGATGAGAAGGTGAAGAAGGAGCTACAACAACTTCAAGAGGTACTGGAATTACTATTACAGAACCAATTGAAGAAGAGGTAACCACTTTGACATCCATAGTCACAAGTAGGTCTTTACCTACAATTCCTCCTACTGAAGATCAGGCAAGGTGGGATCCTAGAGATGCTTTAGCACTTTCATTCATAGCAATGAGTGTCAAAAAGCATATTCTACCATAGGTCAGATCTTGTAGAAGTTTTAGACAAGCTTGGTTGAAGCTTGAGAATCTTTTTCAGAGCAGAATTCCTGTTAGGAAAGCTCACTTAAGGAGACAACTAGCAAATACAAGGATAAAAGCTGGTGAGTCAATTCAAACCCACATTATGAGACTCATTGACTTGAGAGATCAACTTCTAAATGTAGGAGTTGAGATACCAGATGAAGAAATGGTAAATACACTGATTAATTCACTTCCTATTTCATATCAGTCTTTCATAACCACTCTTACCCTTACCAAAAGAGATAGAGAAGTTACATTTGAAGAGTTAGAATTCTTGTTGCTTCAAGATGAAGATCAGTTGAAAGGAATGGAAGAGAATGAAGAAGCACTTCCATATTCATCAAAGGGTAAAAAGAAGAAGATGGATAAGAAGGATAAGAAGGAAAAGCAATCCAAGAAGGAAAGTAGGTCCCTCTCACCTTTTACTTCAGATTCTGTTTCTACTACATCTAAAGAGAAGTTTTCTAAGAAGAAGGAAGTTATATGTTTTTACCACAAGAAACCTAGACATTTTAAGTCAGCATGTTATAAAAGGATTGCAACACAAAAGAAAAAGGCATCAGGTAATGTTGCAGAAGATGATAAAAAAGGGAAATCTCAAGGTGATTCTTATGCATGTATCACCACTGAGGAAGTAGCTTTTGATTAGGTAGCTTTACAAGTTCTTTCAGCAAGTCCTTGGATATTTGACTCAGGTGCTACAAAGCATATGATAGGTTGCAGATATGTATTTTCTTCTCTTGCCTATTCTTCCAGTAGAAGAATTACTATTGCAGATCTCAATGATTTGGATGTTGTGAGAATAGGTACAGTAACCCTAAAGTCAAGAGAAGGTGGTAATTTTCAGATTTCAGATGTTCTTTATCTACTTGAAATGAAGAAGAATCTGCTATCTATATCTGCATTTTTAAGTGATGATTTTAAAGTTGTATTTGAGAGAGATCTTTGTAGATCTTATCAAACAAAGACGACAAGTGTATATTGCATGGTGAGCATAGAGGAGGGATCTTTGTTTTGTCAAAAATCAGTCAGGCATATGCAGTCAAATCTTCGTCATCGATGGAAGATATGAAGCTATTGCATGAAAGATTTGGATATATTAGTTTTGGAGCTCTCAAGAGTATCAAAGATAGAGGTAGGGTTAAGAGTTTACCCTCATTCAAGCTAGCAAATGATTTAGATATATGTGAAGGTTGTCTTGAAGGTAAGATGCATAAAATACCTTTCAAGAAACATGTTCATATTACAGCTACCAAGAAATTGCAGATTATTCATTCAGATGTGAATGGACCTATGAGAGCAGACTCTATTCAGGGTTTCAGGTATTTTGTTCTATTCATTGATGATTTTACGAGATCATCTCATGGATCTATGGTCTTAAGTTGAAGTTAGAAGTCTTTCCTATGTTCAAGAAGTTTGTAACTATGGTTGAAAATGAATGTCAGGAAACTATCTAGATTCTCAGAAGTGATAAACGTGGAGAATACTTGTCAAAAGAGTTTCAAAAATTTCTTGATGAGAAAGGTATTACTCGACACCTTACTATTGCTTATACTCCTCAACAGAATGGTGTTGCATAAAGAAAGAATAGATTACTTGTTGAAATGATGTGGAGCATGATGGCATCCAAGAAGCTTTCACCGAAATTCTGGTTTGATGTAGTACATATAGCTAACCACATTTTAAACAGGTCATCTACAAAAGCTTTAAAGGTAATCACACCGTATGAAGCTTATTATGGTAGAAAACCTAATGTGAGTTACTTCAGAGTGTTTGGATCACTTTTAAATGTACATGTTGAGAAAAAGGACCGAGGCAAACAAGATGTAAAGGAAAAGAAAGCTGTTTTTATTGGATATCGTGTTGAGAGTAAAGGATACAGGTTTTATGTTCCAGAGACGGGTGAAGTTATTCTTTCATGTAATGCTTATATTGCTGAAAATAAAGTTTATGGTAAAGAAGCAGAAATTCTAGAGTTCATTAGTGAAAATGACTATGGATTTTTTTAGAAAGATTCTGGATATACATGTTCAACAATATCGAGAGGGAGTTAAAATTCCTAGGATTCAAGAAAAAGTTGAAGAAAGAGGAATTTCACAACCTTCTACAGCAGTTAAAGTTCCAAAAAGTCCTAGTACCTCGATAGGACAAGTTCCAGAACCTATGGAAGCTGAAGGGTTAGAAAGGGTTTCACCACTATTTAAGGATACACCTACTTGGTTATATCAGACTTGGAAAGATAGTGGTATAAAAAAATTTAAAGGAAGAACAAGGAGTCAGACTAGACAGCGACAACAAGATCATATAAAAATGAGAAGTCAGACTAGACAGCAACAACAAAGAGATCATGTAAGTTTTGCTGAAGACTTTGAGATTCATGATATTTTGGCACTTATGACTGTTGAAGATGAACCTACATGTGTTAAAGATGCACTTAACATTCCTAATTGGAGAAAAGCTATGCAAGAAAAGATTGATTCTATTCATAAGAATCAAACTTGGCAGTTATGTGAGTTGCCAGAGGGAAAGAAGGCTATAGGTGTAAAATGGATGTTGGCATACAAAGCAATAAAGGAGTCATGCACAATACGGCAACAAGGCCAGATCATTTTTTCCCATAGATTATGTACAACCCAAGTGATTTTAATCACTACACAAACATTGTAAATCCCGTTTTTGGTAGATTAGACTCCATTTTGTGCAAGCCGAGGAGTCCTCGAGCTTGAGGAGTATTAGAAGTACCATCGTACCAAATTTCATAATTTTTAGACTTCGTTTGAGCCCTCAAATAAGCCCTGGAACCTAATTTTTAACTAGGCCGGACACTAGGTCTGGACAGGGCCAAAAGCTAGTCAAAAACTATAAAAAGAGCTAGAGAGCTCATTTTTGAGGTTAGATTGCAATTGAAACGAATTTGTAAAGAGCATTTTGAAAGTAATCTAAAAGCTCCATTGATTCTCACTCTTTGTCTTACTGTGTGTGCGCATGTGTGTGTATGTGTGTGCATGCTAGTGTGCTTCTCACTCACGCACTTGTGCCGCCACTAGCTCGAGGTCTTCATACCATCCTCACGTCTTCCCGGATTGACATTAAAGGAGGTGCTACTCATCACTGAGCTACACCAAATTTTGGCGCCGTTGCCGGGGATCGAGCTTTGAGGACGAGCGTGTGATGGTAAGACGTAGAGTTGACGCGTTGGAGTTATAGGTATTTTCTTCACTCTCATCGATTTTCTTTTACTTTCTTCACCACCTTCATCACCATCATCATCATCACCATCTCCCACCTCCATCTCCATCATCGCGAAAATTTTCAGTTTTGATCATATCACCATCTCCACCTCATTTCCTCCATTCCACTTGTGAGAGAGAGCGAGAGAGCGAATTTGCATGTGCCGTTTTTTGCTTGTTTTCTGAGCTATTTTGCAGGTTTTTGCTGTACCATCATCCCCAGCAGTGTGCGCAGGTACGACAGGCTCTGCACAGGTCCCGGGACGACAATCTCTGTCTATCGCGACAGACAGAAAATCTTAACATTTTGTGAATGCATGATTAGCACTGTAACCTACACCTTGTGGGCACTCTAGATCACTAGAAGTTTTTCAAAAATTTGCATTTTTTCAGTCTATCGCGACAGACACTGTCTATCGCGACAGACACCGTCTATCGCGACAGACAGAAATCCGCGACAGACAGCGTCTATCGCGACAGACACCGTCTATCGCGACAGACAGAAATCCGCGACAGACACTGTCTATCGCGACAGACACCGTCTATCGCGACAGACCGAATTTCACGACAGACAGCGTCTATCGCGACAGACACCGTCTATCGCGACAGACAGAAATCCGCGACAGACAGCGTCTATCGCGACAGACACCGTCTATCACGACAGACAGAATTCCACGATAGACACCGTCTATCGCGACAGACAGAATTCCACGATAGACACCGTCTATCGCGACAGACAGAATTCCACGATAGACACCGTCTATCGCGACAGACAGAATTCCACGATAGACACCGTCTATCGCGACAGACAGAATTCCACGATAGACACCGTCTATCGCGACAGACACCGTCTATCGCGACAGACAGAATTCCACGATAGACACCGTCTATCGCGACAGACAGAAATCCGCGACAGACACCGTCTATCGCGACAGACAGAAATCCACGATAGACACTGTCTATCGCGACAGACACCGTCTATCGCGACAGACAGCCCCCACGATAGATTGTGTCTATCGCGACAGACACCGTCTATCGCGATAGACAGGCATTTTCGGCAAAAATTAAGGAGTGAATTTTTGGAAATTTAGGCTAAATTTTGGGCATATTTGCACTTTCATGTACTCATCTACTTACAAAGGCCTTAGAAAATGCATTAAAACCCCCGAAAGGTTCTGTTTGTCTAGTTAACCCCCTAAACCCTGAACGGTCATAACTTTTTCATACGAAATCCATTTTCTGAGCTCTAGGGCTTGTCGGAAAGCTCGTGACATATACTACACGCCCTCAACTGTTTTTTATAAGAATAACACGTTGATTTTCAGATAGGATATTTGGAAGTTGACACACTGAGGGGTAGGAACACCAAGGGAGCTCTAGAGTAAATTTCTAACAATGCAAAAGGGGGAACAAGGGTCATTAAAAAAGTGTCTGAAATGAATTGTCTGTCAATTGAAAGGTCTACTTGGAGCTAATCTTGGGATTTATGCAGGCCTATTGAGAAGCAATTGAGAGTATCCAAGCAAGGGTGTGGCACACGCTTGAGAATCAACTTCTCGAGCACTAAAGAGCAAGGTTCGGCAAGAAAGGTCGGAATATTCTCAACTCCTCTTCGTCAATTCCTAGCCTAGGCTAAGAGCGATTAGAAGTAGGAGTAAGTCAGGGCGACGATAGGCCACTATCAAGTTGAGGACTACCTAAAAACTCAAGTTCAAGCTAAAAACTTAATCTCTGTACTGTCGACAACATAAAGGAAAGAACCTAACGTGGAACGATCAACCTGAAAGTACGAAGAACATTCAAGTATTCCTGACGACGTAATAGCAGACAAGACTTTAAACACGAGGAATAACTAAAAAGAATCAAGTGACTGGTACCAATTGATCGGCAACGAGGTTGTACTCTGGGCAAAAATTTGGGCTAATCAGTTAGGCATATGAACCTTAGATCAGGACGACACCTAGTAAGAGAGAGACAAAGCCTTAGGTCTTCAGAGGCTAGTGTCAACCACACTGCTAGGTCCTGGGCCCAGCAGTTGAGCCACCACTCGAACTACCCTCGCTCTGAGACCAGTGAGTCAGAGATGTCTCAAGGCATGGACAAACCTACGGGAAGTTCAGGAGTGCCCTACTTGTACAGGGTAGAAGGCCCTTACAAAACACAGTTGGAGTACCTGAGGACCAACCGATTAGGTGCTAGCATCTATGAGGACGGCTTAGGAAGATCTGTGGTCCAGATTAAAAACCCTGATCAATCCATTGGACTAGAACACCCAGCTGTCAAGTTTGAAAATGGTGCATACCTGGACAAAGAAGGAACTATATATGTAGTCACTAGTCATCCTGATAGGACAGATGACTTTGGGAATGTAATCTCAGAAGCGGACTTAGGTGACCTGGAACAAGGGAACATGGGTGCGGAACCTAGAACCCCTCGAGGTAAATCAGTTCTCACTAGGATTATCACGCCTGAGTGGATCCCCCAAGATAACAAGTGCATAGATTTGCTTCTCAATCGAGAAACGGACGAAGCCTTCTGGAGGTATAAACCGGATCACCCAACTGACATAGGAACAATCATGATCTATGAGTTTAAGGATCCAGATAGCCCAGGTAGAGTGACCTACTTAGACCACACGTCAGAGAGGATTTTTGTGGTGACAGAAAATGATAGGCATGCTTACACTTGGAAGGGCGAATTCATTTTCCCCCAACCAAGATCAAATGTAGCCTATGGTCACCCTGGAGCTGGAACATCCCAGGCTCATGGTATGCAAAGAGACAGAAGTAAAGATAGACCAGAGGTAAGTTTTGCCAATCCAGTGGGCAGAGAAAGAACGAGAACGGAGACGAATAGGGTAGAACCTGAGATGCATAGAGCCCACAGGAACCAAAGAAATGTAGATGGATTCCCTCTGCCGAGGCCTAGAGAGCACACAAGAACTTTGAGACCCACCCAGCTAGTTAAGTCCATGAAGAATTACTTTGACGGCACAGGAGATCCCTATGATCATGTGGCAGAGTTCAAGCAAGTCTTGAGAGCTGAACAAGTGGAGGATCTGTTCACGCAGTACAATGCCTTCGGTCTAACCCTTAGGAACACAGCACTTACGTGGTTTCAGCCATTAGATGAACGCCAGTTCAGGAGCATAGATCAACTCCTAGAGGCATTCATTATAGAGTTCTCTAAGAGCGGCATAAGACACAACACCTCCTCACTGATTCACAGCTTCAAGCAAACCCCTCAAGAGACTGTGAGACTTGCAGGAAGAAGATTTAGACAATATCTTGAAAGGTGCCCTATTTCGGAGCTACCCACATCTGCTAAACAAGTAGCCTTATTTCTTGACGGATTGCTGAGCCCAAAATTGAGATCCTATGTGTATCTGAAAGACCCTAGGACTATAGAAGAATGTGTACGTATGTGCATTGACATTGAAGATAACCTAGGAGAAGAGCTAGAGTTGTCCAAAATTTACAAAGATTCAGATAGTGCATCTAGTCAATCTTCCACACAAGCCACATCAATTGAAGAACTTGCCGAAAAAGTAGCTCAGAAACTAGGTGTAACTAGCAAACAAATCCCAAGGTTTGCCCCTGTGAAAAGGTGCTATACATGCGGTGGTGACCATATGGCGAACGTCTGTCCCATTATGGCTCAACCCCAAGTAAACCCTAGTAGCCAGTACTGCACCATAGAACGGAGATACACCAATCACACCGCACAAGATTGCCCATACAACAAGCAGGCAGTTAGGCAACCCTACCCGCAGCCCTACCAACAAGGCAGATACCAAAACCAAAATCCACCACCACAATATGCTAGGCCCCAACAAACCTACCAACCACAATATCAGGCCCAACAGAGACCCCAACCGGTGCTAGCTCAACAGCCTCCAAACCCCTCTAACGTGATTCCAGTAAAGTATGCTGTTGCAGAAGAAAACCTGAATAGGGCCATAGTTCCAGTAACCCCATTGATCTCAGAAAATGACCCAAGTGACCATAGCTTTGATGCTACCCATGTGGATAGCCCCCAGGCTTACTACATGCAGTCCCCAGAACATGGAGAGTCCTACTATGGTGAAGAGTCGAACGAACCTAGTTGGGAGTCAGATTACACGAACATCATGTATACAAACCCCAACCCTAGACCTCAACCTAGGCACGTACGACCACCATTTCCTAGAGGACCGTGCTACAGATGCCAAGGAGATCACCTCATTCGTGATTGTCCCTTGCCTCCACCTACGCAAACCCAGTCGGTGACGATCCAAGGCTTCTGCCAAGATTGCGGAAAAGAGCATCTCTTACGAGATTGCCCAAAGAACCCCAATAGCATGCCAAAAATCACCCCTATCAACGTTGTTGGGTTAGTGGTAGACTCCTCAGGAAGCGTCACTTCCACTGCACCAGTACGGGTAGTCACTAGGGCTCAGGCATTGCAGCAAAACCAAGGGGTAGGCCAGGAAAAGAGCCTAGATGCTAACGATACTGAGAGCCAAAATAAAAAGAGAACAAGAGCTTGGAAAGATAGCCGCGAACGCATGAAAAGGCAATGGGCAAAGAAGATGAGTGAACTTGAGGAAAGTCTACGAGAAACCAAGGCTAAAATCATAGAGATCACGTCTCAACCGCACTCTCACACATTCCCACCGCTACCATCCCCATCACCCTCCATCCCTTCACCCTCTAAGACAGCCCACGCAACCCACCCCCCACCCCAAACAGGATCAGTATTAGCTGATCCCACTCCCGAAGACATAGACATGATGCTTAAGGCATATCAGGCCAGAATCCAAGAAGGGCCAAACGTCACGGATCATGACAAGTGCTATCCTAGAGCTGACCTAGAGATAGAAAGAACCAAACTATGCGCGAAAATGGTCGCATTGGCTCAGACTATGTTTGAAGCCAGTCGCCTTTTCAATTACTCAGGCTCAGCCAAAACGCAATTACACTTGGATGGATTCCTAGAGAAGTTAGAGAGGATAATTGCAAGATCTGACAAGGAAGAAAAAAATCAAGACCAAGAAGAAGCAAGCAAAAACAGGAATCATTCCCAATCAGAAGTGTATGTGGCCAATGCCCCTAAACCGGACAACTTCCCCTCCTTAGAAAGAATAGAGAGGCCAATAGCACAGCCAGAAAAGGAACCTACCCCTCAAAGAAAGGAAAGGGCAAGAGAACGGGTAAGCCAGCCTCTTCAGGAAGCCCGTGGGCCTCCTCAAGAAGCTTATCTTCCCCCCCAAAAGGCAGATGAGCCTCCCTCGAAAGCTCAAGTACCTCCACAGGTTGCCTACATTCCTTCTCAGGGAATGTGTGAGCCTGTTCGGAAAAGTAATAGAATAAGTAATCCTCCCCAAGAAGCTTGTGCTCCAGCCGTTTGCGAGAACGAGGAGAGAGTCAACAATAGAATCAGCCCTCCTTCACAGGTTGCTTATGCGCCCAATTCTACGGAGCCAGACACTTCTTCTTCTATGAATCGGTTTGCACCAGACTTCCTACGAGAGATTCAAGAAGACAAATGGGATAACGAAAGCGAGGTCGCCCCTCCTTTTGAACTTGTGGACGATGCACACGACCAATTCCCACAAGACATCCCATCTATTTACGGGGAGCATGAGAGTGTTCAGTCTCACGAGAGATTAGACTTTGAGTCGAATTCCATACAAGAGCTACCCCACTTCACAGGCCCATGGGAAGCAAAGTCCACATGTATGAGAGCACCCACAGTCATGGTAAGGAACGACGACTCAATCATTCCTAGGAACACAGAGGTAGTGAAGAACACTAACGTGCAGTGTAATCTCAAGTTAGAAGAGCTACTCAAGGTTAGACCTGAATTATGGAAACATGTAGCCAAACAAGTACCAGAGATAGCAAAACCTCGCTCCCAGGTAGGATCCCATAAGACAGTACCGGAAATTCCCTTGGATAAGATAGGAGATATGTGCGAAGGTGAAGAAGGGAACACCTATCTTCCCATTACCTACCAGGAGTACACCACCAAGGCAATTTTGGACTCAGGTGCAGGAGTTGCAATTGCCACCACTTCCCTTTGGAAGCGTTGGGGCAAGCCGGCACTCAGGCCGACGAGAATGAAATTGCAGATGGCCGATGGTCACATAGAGAGACCCCTAGGATTGCTAGAAGGAATAACTCTCACCACTTGTGGTGTCGAGTTTGAGCATACCTTTGCCATATGTGACTTCAGCAAAAATCATGCCTATGAGATGATTTTGGGAAGACCATTCATGCGACAGTTGCAAGTGGTACAGGATTGGGGAACCAATTCTTTGTACCTGCAGCACTTAGGTGTTACAACCAAAGTCAATCTCAAGGATTATTCTCATAGAGATGTCCCTCCTATCCAATGGAATCCCATCCATAGAGCCAAAGATGATACAGAATCTGTGCATTCCATAGGATCAGGATCCTCCTGGATGCACGAAGACACTCACTTATGGATGTGCAAAGTAGCAGTGGAGGAAGAGAAGAGAGAAAAGGCTAGAGAAATAGGTGCAAACGAAACCCATAGACCCATTCAAGACCCAGCCTATGCACCTGTAGTTTTTCCAGACGAGGAATTTGAACCCCATGGCTGGGCAGAAATTTTAGCAACAATGGACGTAGCCATCAATGAAGAACAATGGACACCTCACTGTGATGAGGATGGCTATGATATTTCAGTCTTCTCCATAGAGCCAATCATGGGAGAGGCAGTTTTAGAAGAATGCGAACCTAGCCCTGATGCATTTGAGGATGCAAGTGACTCCGATCTAGAGTCAATCATTATGGACCCTCCATTTGCATCAGATGAAGAATACTTCCATGAGGTAGAATTCCAAACCCAGAGGCATGGAGAGCTGACAAATGATGTAAGATTAGCAACACATATGACCTCGAAGGAAGAAGGAAAGAAACGAAGAAAGAAAGAAGTTTTACCAGAAGAGGAAGAATCTTTGTTTGAGGTCCCAGAAAATTTTAAGAAGTACGAGATAGATGACAGGAGAGTCATGATAAGAATGCCTAAACGAGAGGCACAATCAGGAGAGGCCTATGATAACAAAGAAACCACCAAGAAAATAGTAGTGGCCATAGAAGAAGGAGAGGAGAGATGCACGTATATAGGTCATGACCTAACAGAAGAAGAAGAGTACGAATTGATAGCCTTGCTAAGAGAATACAGAGATGTATTCGCTTGGAGTTACAAGGATTTGAAAGGTGTTGACCCGGACATATGCTCGCACACCATCCCCATGACCTCAGATGCCAAACCCTCTAAGCAAAAGCCTTATACATATAACGATAATTACGCTGCTAAGATCAAGGAAGAGATAGATAGATTGGTTGAAGCTGGATTTATCTACGAAATTGAGCACACCGAATGGGTATCCCCCATCGTAGTGGTGCCCAAGAAGAATGGCAAGCTGCGTGTGTGCATTAACTTGAAAAAGGTTAATGCCGCCACGATTCGAGATAACTATCCGCTTCCCATCACAGAGCATCTCTTAGAAAGAGTGGCAGGCAAGGAAGTGTACAGCTTCCTTGATGGATTTTCGGGCTACAATCAAGTAGCCATAGCTCCAGAGGATCAGCATAAGACAGCCTTTGCCACAGAATGGGGCATTTTTGCTTTTAGAGTAATGCCATTTGGGCTTACCAATGCACCAGCCACCTTCCAGAGGCTGATGTGCCATGTGTTTAAGGAGTTCCTGAGGAAGAGTTTAGAAGTCTACGTTGACGATCTCTGTGCTCATTCCAATGTTAGGCAAACCCATATTCCTGAACTCAAACAAATCTTTGACAAATGTAGAGAATATCAAGTCTGCCTGAACCCCGAAAAGTGTGTTTTTATGGTCAGGCAAGGCAAGATCCTAGGACATATCGTGTCAAAGAATGGCATATCTACTGACGAAGAAAAAGTGAGAGCCATAGCGGAGCTACCTAGGCCAAAGAATGTCAAGGAAGTACAAGCTTTCATGGGGCATTGCGGTTATTATCGACGATTTATACACATGTATGCTGTCATTGCAAAGCCCATGTACGGACTATTGACAAACTTTGAGTGGACGGATGAATGTGAGAATTCCTTCCAAGAACTTAAACGAAGATTATGTTCAGCACCAATCTTGACCACACCAGATTGGAATAAGCCATTCCATGTTCATGTGGATGCATCCAATTACGCTATTGGATGTGTGCTTGCACAACCTACTGGTGAAGGTAATATGGATCTTCCAATTGCCTATGCCAGTAGACAATTGAATGCGGCTGAACGGAATTACACCACTACAGAGCGCGAAGGATTAGGCATGGTATATGCAGTCAAGAAATTTAGGCACTATTTGCTTGCGAATAAGTTTAAATTTTTTACTGATCATCAGGCATTGTTGTACCTAGTAAACAAGCCATGCAATACAGGTAGATTAGTAAGATGGTTTCTCTTGCTAATGGAATACGAATTTGAGGTTGTGGTAAGGAAAGGTAGGACTCATTTGAGAGCCGATCATCTCTCTAGGCTCACATCGGGAGAAGCCCCACAAGGAGTGTCAGATGACCTTCCTGATGCTTACTTGTTTAATTTGGAAGTGGTGCCGCAGTGGGCCAAGCCATTGGTACCAGTATTGACATACGGGCCCAACCATCCAGTGGTAAACACACGGAACAGAGAGGTTGTAAAAGCCCAAAAATACCACATCATGGCAGGAAGCATGTACAAGCACACAGATCAAGGGATCTTGGCTTGTTGCGTAGAAGAGGATGAGTATGCTAAATGGTTGCAATTAGCACATGTAGGTGCATTAGAGCAACACCATTCAAAGCAACGAACTTTACAGACTCTAAAGAGATTCGGAGTGCATTGGCCAACTATGGAAGCGGATGTCCAAAAGTTGTGCAAGGAATGCCCAATCTGTTGCACTAAACAACCGGTGGAACATGCCACTCTCTATCAAGTATCCATTGCGCCAGATTGGAGCGAACCACTAGTATCATTCCTGAGGACAAACACATTCCCTCCAGACATGACTCTGGCTAGGAAAAGGAGTTTAGAACAAGAAGCTTTGGATTACTCACTCATAGGTGATAATCTATATAAGCGCGGTAAAGATGGTTACCTGAGGTTATGTGTCCATGAAAGTGAATATCTCAAGATCTTGGAAACTGCTCACCAAGGGGTAGCAGGAGGACACTTTGGACCAGATCGGGTGATCAAGGCAATAATGTTTGCGGGCTTCTGGTGGCCTACCCTTCACATGGATGCACATACCTATGTGAAACGGTGTGATGTCTGTCAAAGGACTCAGTATCCTATACGCAAAGATGAGATGCCACTGAAACCTATGATGGGTGGACGTGCATTCTCTAAGTGGGGAATAGACTTCATAGGTCCTATTAATCCCCCAGCTAAAGGTTCTCATGCGGAATACATCATTGTGGCAACAGATTATCTCACCAAGTGGGTTGAGGTAAAAGCTACAACCAAGAACGATGCTCAAACAACTGCCAAATTCTTGTTTGAGAATGTATTCACAAGATACGGGCTACCTATAGAGCTTGTAAGTGATAGAGGCACTCATTTCTTGAACGAAGTGATTGAAAATCTACTCCAAGAATTCTTGGTAATACACAAGAAGTCTGCCCCATATCACCCTCAAGCTAATGGTCAAGCTGAGAGCACTAATAAGATTTTATGCAATGTACTGACGAAATTAGTGAACACTAAACGCTCTGATTGGGACAAACAGCTACACCATGCTGTTTGGGCATATCGAGTGGCCTACAAAACGGTACTCCAAGCCACTCCCTTCCAGATGGTTTTCGGCCAAAACGCTGTGCTACCCTTGGACTTCTTGATCCCTACATTGAAAGTAGCACAAGAGCACGAATGGACAGGTCATGAGCTCTCCTCTAGGATCTTTGACCTTGAACGATTAGGGGAAACAAGACTGAGAGCCGCTGCAGGAATATATGCAGCCAAGAAGAGACAGAAGGCATATTTTGATGCCCATGTGAAGGATAAGGGCTTGAAAACAGGAGATCTAGTTTTAGTCTATACACTAAAACAACACGCAAGGAAGCTAGAGAAGAGAGGCTACGGACCTATGATCATCAATAGGATCTCCACAAGTGGAGCAGTACAATTGGCCACATTAGAGGGTGATGTTCTCCCAAATTATATTAGCGGTTGCAGAGTCAAGTTGTATCAGGAACCCCTCACGGAGGAAATGCTCAGTCGACTCAACACTGCTAAGAAACGCAAAGAGGAAGAAAAGCGAGTTCGAGAAGAAGCTCAAGCTGAAGCTTTGGAACGCATCAGAAGGATGAAATTACGAAGGCAAGGTAGAGATCAGCCTGGAGCGAATGACTATGCAGACCAAGGATTTCCTATGGCCATGTGTGAAGTCGCAGGAACAAGCTCGCATAGGATAATTGATAGACGTCCTTTCGTAACCTTAGATATAGGACAAGGAAAGAGTGCAAGGACCGTAAGAGCCTTGATTGACTCAGGTGCAGCCACTAGTGCTGTTAAATTGTCTTACTGCCAAGAATTACAATTGACTGTCAATCCTGTGGAAGCATATCTTATAGGATTGGGAGGAGTGGAAACCCCTTGCATGGGCGAGGCGGAACTTCCCCTTTACATTCATGATGAGGCAATGACAGTTAAAGTACTGGTGTGTCAAGATGAGGATCTCACAGAACCTCTAGTCTTGGGTCAAGATTGGATCTATGACCAAGCAATTAACTTAAACCTAAGAAGTGGACTTCTCCAGGTTTGGGTCAATCATAGTCGAGTTACAGTAGAATTAGACAATGGAGCACTCAAGGAACTAGGAAAGGCACAGACTCCTGGTCCTTCCAGGGGTACACATGAAGATGACCATGCTGTTCTTGTTCAAAACCCTGTGTTGCAGAGGAATGATATTTGCAAAAAAGGAGTCAGGGATGCAACGGAACTCCCTTCTTTTCCAAAGGCCAGAAGGAGGCAGCAACCAAAGGCGGATCACAAGCAGAAGAAGCCGAGTACTACCTATGTCCGAGATCAAAAGTACCTGCGCAGCAGAATGTCCCAGAAAATAAACCAGGTGTGGGTGCGGAAAGGCGAACGACCGGGTGCACCACCGTCAACTACACGGGCAAAGCCTCTTATTAGTAACCAACAACACGACGCTAATAAGAAGTCTGTCAGAAATTCTTCTGCTAAAGTAAAATCTATTTGGGTGCCCAAGAAGTCGATGAAGGCAAGCCCACAATCTAGACAAATTTGGGTGCCTAAGGCTTGCTTGAGGGCACAAGTAGTTACGCCAAGGCCACAACCTATGCAGCATAACCCATCTACGAGTACAACCAGTATTCCCTCGTGCTCAACACTTAGGAACACACCAAGACCCATGAGCATGCATGTAATCACTTATAAGTGGGTCCCTAAAAGGCCCCATTCCCAAACAGCGACACCGACACAGCTCTCTGGAGTCTCTACGAAACCGAAAGCAAAACCCATCCACTGCATTTGGCAGTCTAAGATCTGTGATAAACCCCCCGACCCCGATTTGTAAATTCACCCCACTTACTAACGGCATTAGTCTCCTAGGAATACACAAACGTTAACTACACTCACTGTCTTCGTGCACTTACTAACCACTAACTCACCATATACCTCATGTTAATGTTGTAACGGGGACAGCAACGGATTTAGTCTGTCCATTACGATGTTAACACATGCTTCTATATTCTCACAGAATCAGAAGGCAAACAGTAAAATGGCAGAAGCGACAGGTTCGGGCTCACAAGTAGGGATACTTACTGCAGGAATTGATGTGGATAGCCTACCTGTGGACGTGCCCCCGACTGAACGACCAGTGGAGATGCAACACCTTCAGCAACTCCCGGTGCCAGACCCACCTACAGGAATCACGGAAAGAGTCCATGCCAACTCTCATTGGTTCAATGGCATGCCCGGTCCATTAGGAGAGGCTAAGTATATCTGGGAGTCTAAATGCGAGTATGACAGATCATGGGTGCGTTTCCAATTTTTCTCCAAGGAGTTCGAGACTTTACAGAACACCGAAGACCTCCAGATCATATGGCAACGAGCAGGGTTGGCGGAATATTTTGAAGCCCCACTACCTAAACCCGACCTCCTCCGATGTTACTATCTGGTCTCTACATTACAAGCTCATGAAGATAAGGACCAACCCGGATCATTTGTTCTCCCCTCATTGCTGGGCAACAACGAGTTGAAGAGGTTTGAACTTACTGTGGAGCTAGTGAGTGATGCTTTAAAGATGCATGGCATGCATGTACCCTCAGAAAAGGATGCTCTCGTTCCCAACAACATGAAGGACAGGAAAGTAGTGAAGCTGAAAGACATGGCAGCCCTCACCCCAAATGTGTCCATCCCTCTCCGCATGTGCATGCAACATTTCGCCTTCCCCGGTCAAGACCGATTCACGCAACCACACAAGAAGATCTGGTTTGCTCTCTACTTGGCGGAAGCAGGTGCGCTACCTATTAAGCTACCAGTGTGGATTATAGATCAGTTGTATGAAGCGAACAAACGGGCTTCTAGGAAATTAGTGGTGAACGGATGCTGTGCACTCACACGCATCATTTACCGATGCTTGGCATATGATGTCCCCATTGAGCGTGCCTTAACTTGGGCACAATTACAAATGTTTAAAAGGCTCAAGACATCCACACATCAGTCCAAGCGCATGAGGGGCGCGATTCCGTGTGTCCAGACAAGGGAAGTCCTGACTACTCCTGAGGCATCACCATTAAGAGAGGGCACTGTACCTCCTTTTACCATTAGGATACCCAGGTCGGAATCTGACACTACGACACAACCCACCCCATCGGCTCCTCCGGTTACACCTGAATTCGAGTTTGCTGCCACTGGAGAGGCTGAAGGACTGGACCCCCAGGATTTCGAAGCATTCCTACAAAGCACACAATTCTCTGATGTGGAGTTTTATTCAGAGGCAGAGGAGCAGGGCACATCCTCACGGAGAAGAAGAAAGTCTACAGACGGTAGACATGTCCATTGGAGTGACGCTCAGCAAAGCCAACAACACGGACACCCGGAAGAAGAAGAAGCATATGAAGAAGAGACCACTGAAGCCCCAGCATATACAGCAGAACTCCGAAGGCTGTATCAGATTATGGAAAGAGTGCGATCGCAGCAGTTACTCACTGAACAGAGCAGCAGAGTACTTATGACTCAGTTGTTGGAAGAAGCGGGAGTTGACTCAGAGTACAGGGAAGGTCTCTTATTGATGGCAGAAACATATGGAGTTGTAGAAGTTGTGCGCACTGCCATTCAGAGGCCTTCAGTTCAATATGACCCACGAAGGTTCCAGACACGACCTCGCTCAGGTAAAAATATCCAAATTCCCGTTACAGTTGCAGAAGAGCCCACTACTACACCAACCTCCCAAACAGCTAGTCAACAGCACCCCGCCACCCATGAGGAGTCCACCGAACCACTACCATCCACTCCCCCACCATCACCTCCTAGAAGAGAAACAGTGGAAACCACATCGACTGCTCAACCCACCGACCCCACCTTCACCTTCCGTACTCCGATCTCCAGTGCCACCCTATTCTCTACCACTGATAACCCGGTCTTTGACGCAAACCCCATCACTACACCACCCACCGAAACCATTCCCGAGCCTGCCCTAGGACAACCATCCCCAATGCCTTCAGCCACCGGTCATCCTGACCCCAGATCCACATTCATGGGCTTCCCTGCTACCACGCAACCCTTTCAGCCCTCCTCAAATTTACGACCCCAACCCCCGATATCCCTCTCTCCATTTCTACAATCCCTCCAGGACATCTTTGCTAGGGCTTTTCAACCAGGCCCTCAACCATTCCCTGTCTTTTCAGCTCCCCACCCCACGTCACATCTATTCACCACTTCCACACACACACCACCTACCATACCAATATATATGGCAGGCCCCACACTAACACCCACTCCTGAAGGTATGGACATTTCACCACCCACGGCACCTCCACCCACGGTTTCACCTCCTCCCATTCCCCCTCCACCAATTTCACCCACACACACAACTTTCGTAGACACATCATTCACTGTCTCCCTTCCCCAATTCCCTTCCCATGCATCTTCCACAGTAAACACCCCCCACTCATCTATAGGTAATGCATTGGACACCATGTTGGCTTGTATATCAAATTTAAGAACAGATTACATTCAGCTCCAGCAACAAAACGCATGCCTGCAAGAGCACTCAGCGACACTACAGCTCCGCCTTGCGGTACTAGAAGAGGAGAATGCTCGCCTCCACACACAGTTCCAAACCCTCCAAGACGCCCATAATATATTGGAAGTACAGCTACAGAACGTAGATCAGGAAGCAGTGCAGGTGGTAGAAAGTCACCTACGGACACAACTGGAACGCAACTCAAAACTTCAGCGAAATATGGCGCTACTTAAACGCCATCTTGCGGCTGCTCAGGAAGAGAACAGACGTCTGCAAATACAAAATCAAGAGAACCTGGAGGCAGCTATTGAGAGCACACCGGGGGCACCCATCAGCCCATCCAAGTTTCAAGCAGTGACCCCCGATAATATCAAGATTATATTGGAAGATTATGCCATGCTACTCGAAGCACATGATAAGCTATCGGAGGAGCTAGGACAACTGAAGCAGGAACACCAACAAGGCCCAACAGCTGCCCCTCCAACCACCCCCTCTGCAGCTTCGCTTCCCTCCGACGCAGAGGCCATAAAAGATCTCCAGCAACAGGTAACTGAATTGCAGACACGCCTACTACAATATGAGAGGCCATCTTCCCCTCCGGAGGCTCCCACGGACGAAGAAGTTGTGCAAATTCCTGTGGAACAAACGTTTGATGAAGAATATGATCCGCAACCATTCCCAGGAGGCCAACAAACAGAAGAAGCGCAGGACACGTTCGAGGCACCACGGCCGCCATGGTTACGACAAGTGGAGGAAATAGGGACCTCGCATGAAGAGCGCACCGTAGTGCAAAATCAGGCTATGAGGGTCATAGAGGAGACTGTTTTACAATCAGATTACTTCAAGAACTTGTCATCGAGACGCCTGATTCTCTCATCGGAACTCCAGTACAGGCCATATTATATTATCTTGGCTGATTATAATGCAGAAATACAAAGAGTCACGGGTCAGATTCCTACTTTTGCGACCCAATTTCAACCCGAAGACCTTCCTCCAGAGGTGCGAAAAGGCAAGATTCGTCAACCAACATGGCGGCAGAAACTTTTAGAGACTTATCCAGAAATGCTACGCACATGGAACAACGCGCCGTTGCACCTCCTGTACAACCCATGCTACGGTCCAGTCCCCCGCCGCAGGTCGTGGAAGGCATTTAATATCAAGGTACAGAACAATGCGCAATGCAAGGAATGGCTGAACTACCCGTACATAGCGCCACCACAAGGACCACCATCGGTAGCATATATGATGGGGACCATTCGCCACTGGATGCCGCGCTTGAAGCCCATGCAAGATGTAGCAGCGCAAATGATGCTTAAAATCTTAGATATGATGCAAGTGGTGCTGAAGACCTTTAGAAATGCAGCCGCACCACAGGTACGCCTTCCGGGGTTTAGCAATGGAAATTACGACTTGGTGTATGACATGAGCACCACCCCCAGTATCCGTGTGGCTTACGCTTGGCATGCACGCATCAAATACCTCCCCGCCTGCTACAAACAGACCTTCGAAGAAATGTTCAGATCAGGGTTCTGGGAGTACCACTCGGAGATTTTCGCGCCAAAGCCGACACATCTGCTTCAACTGTTTGCTTGTGAACAAGCAATGTATTCAGAGTACTACACCACCCCGCAACCAGAGACCCCCGGTGCAATAAATTGGGAGGCATTGGAAGCCGATCTAGCAAGAGGCTTAAGGATAGGAGAACATGAACTGGCCACCAATGTCATCCAATATTACATCGACCACCCGAGGGAACAAAGGTCTGTCAGGGGCGACAGACGCTAGGAAGGGGGGAGTGTTGGCATACAAAGCAATAAAGGAGTCATGCACAATACGGCAACAAGGCCAGATCATTTTTTCCCATAGATTATGTACAACCCAAGTGATTTTAATCACTACACAAACATTGTAAATCCCGTTTTTGGTAGATTAGACTCCATTTTGTGCAAGCCGAGGAGTCCTCGAGCTTGAGGAGTATTAGAAGTACCATCGTACCAAATTTCATAATTTTTAGACTTCGTTTGAGCCCTCAAATAAGCCCTGGAACCTAATTTTTAACTAGGCCGGACACTAGGTCTGGACAGGGCCAAAAGCTAGTCAAAAACTATAAAAAGAGCTAGAGAGCTCATTTTTGAGGTTAGATTGCAATTGAAACGAATTTGTAAAGAGCATTTTGAAAGTAATCTAAAAGCTCCATTGATTCTCACTCTTTGTCTTACTATGTGTGCGCATGTGTGTGTATGTGTGTGCATGCTAGTGTGCTTCTCACTCACGCACTTGTGCCGCCACTAGCTCGAGGTCTTCATACCATCCTCACGTCTTCCCGGATTGACATTAAAGGAGGTGCTACTCATCACTGAGCTACAATGGATCTTCAAAATCAAAAGGAAAGTTGATGGTACTATTGACAAGTACAAAGCAGGATTGGTTGTCAAAGGATATGCACAACAAAAAGGTATTGATTATGATGAGACATTTGCTCCTACGTTTAGGATGACTGTTATTAGGTCAATACTTGCTCTAGCAACATATTTTGGTTGGCATATATATCAACTTGACATTAAGACTGCTTTTCTAAATAGTGATTTACATGAGGATGTGTATATTCAGCAACCAGAAGGTTTTGAAGAGATAGGTAAAGAATACTTAGCGTGTAAGATTATAAAAGCTTTGTATGGTTTAAAACAAGCACCTAGAGCATGGTATGAAAAGATACATATCTTTTATCCATTGGTTTCCATAACTCAGATGCAGCTGCAACTCTTTATGTTAAAGCTGAAATAGATATGATGATTATAGCAATCATTTATGTGGATGATATTGTAGTCACAGGTCCCAAAGATGAAGATTTGCAAATGTTCAAAGAACAATTAAAGCAAACATTTGATGTGAATGATTTAGGCATTTTGCATTATTATCTTGGGATTCAATTTGTATTTCAAGATGAGTGTATCTATATGACACAGCGGAAGTACATTGAGAAACTTTTGGAGAGGTTTTAGATGGATGATTCTAAACCTATGCAAACACCTATAGATCAGAACATGTCTTACAAATGGTAGTAGATGCAGAGCCATTTGATGTTGCTCTATATAGTCAAGCCGCTGGTTGCTTGATATATCTTTGTAATACACGTCTTGATATACAGTTTGCAATTTCTCAAGTATCAAGGTTCATGCAGAATCCGATAGTGTTACATTGGAAATCAGTAAAGCGGATCTTTCGATATTCGAAGGGAACTTCAAATTTTTCTATGGTATTTTCAAAATCTACACATTTGTTACTAAAAGGATTTTCAGATTCTGATTGGGCAGGTGATAGAGACACAAGAAGAAGTACTAGTGGATTTTTTTTTATCTTGGAGATTGTCTTATCTCATGGCTTTTGAAGAGACAACCCACTATTGCCACTTATCATGTGAAGCTGAATATCGTGCAGCATTTACAACTACTCTAGAGTCAGTTTGGTTGCAAAAGATTTTATGTTATCTTGATGTAAGAGTATATGAACCCATTCAGATATTTTCAAATAGCCAGAGTGCTATAGCTATAGCTAAGAATCCAGTGCATCAGGCAAGGACAAAGCATATAGAGGTTCACTACCACTATATTCGGGAGCAGATAGCTAAGAAGCACATTGAGCTTGTTTATGTTCCTTCTAGTGAGAATGTTGTAGATATATTTACCAAAGCATTGACTAGAGATAGTCATGAGAAGATTTGCAGGTTACAGAAGCTTGTACCAATATGACACTGAAGGAGGGATTGTTGGAATCAATGTCAATATGGTCCAACATTAGCTTTCTTTTCAAATTCCACATGAGGTAACAACATATGTAACTTTCTCTGTAAGTCCTTCTACAACAAAAGCGTTGGGCGCCTTGGATAGTGCAGCAGGCTCTAAAAGAAAGCACCTAGGCTTGAATCCCATCGGCATTGAAGCGAAGAAGAGTTTTTTGAAAAACATCTTTTGAAAAAAATCATAGACGGCATCAAATCACGTAGCTTTTTTATGGACGGATGATTAAGCGATCACGTAGTTTTTTAGCGAAGGAGCTTTTAAGTTGTTTACACTCCCTTTGTCTAGACTATGCTCACCTTGCTTAGTCTAACCAAGAATAATGTCGTGCCTTGATTTTAGTGTCAGTTCACGTACGCTCCTAGCTACGAGAGTATATTGGTGCTCACTTTGATGTCCCAAGATTTTCTCCAAAAGTGGGCAGGCAATGAATCCCTGTTTTGTCCTATAGTGACTTTAGACTAAAACCAAAATTTTAATTAGGGGCCATACTTTCACTTTTGTGTACATTGTTGCTTCACATACCTTCACATTTTTCCTTTTAATTCTTCAAATGTGCATTAAGAGAGGGTTCACTTGAACCTTCCAAATACTTTAAATACACTTTGAACCTTAGAGAATTAGAGAAATACACTTTGCAACCTGCAACCAACTTTCTGTAATTATACCCTTTGTGAACAATTAATTGTGCACTACCTGTGCACCTTGACACCCAAACTTTGAACAGATTGACTTCACCCATGTTGACTTTGACCTTGAACATGTTGACTTTGATCCTTTGGCTTTGATTATGGTTGACTTTGACCAATATGGCTTTTATGGGTCAACAATTGCCCACCACCTAATGGGCTCTCCATTTCGAAGAGCTACGACCAAAACCCGGATCAGAGATGACACCATGATTTCTATGCTGCAAAATCTTCAAAAGGACACTTGAGAAGCTACCAAGTCCACTATGAGAAGTAGAGAACAAACACCAGAGAAGAACCAAAAGTGGAAATTTTGACATAAAAGCAAAGGATAGTGAATGGAGGGTAGGAAGGAGGGGGAAGGGAGGGCTGAGGGGGCTGAGATTGATAGGGCAAGGAGGGGTAAGGATGGGGCTGGGTAGAAGGGTAAAAGGAGGGTGAGGGAGTAGGATTATGGGCTCTAGAGAGGGCCGAAATGATAGACAGCAAGCTACAGAGGGTGCATATAGGAAAATGTGAAACATATGGTAAAATAAAGTGAGAATAAACCATGTGGACCATGTGCATAAAGAAAAACATGTGATAAAGGTGCTCAAAACATGCGAATTTTGATCAAGTCAGAAAAAAGTTGGAATTTTGGAAAAAACTAAGTACAAAAATGAGTCCAAAGGTCCCAAAACGCATGAAAATGATTCTAGATTTGAAAAAAATGGCCATCCGAGGCGCGATCTAGAGCCAAAAGCATTGGACCATGAAAAATAAAAACAAATATATCATTTTTAGGATTTATAATTTTTATACCTATATGTGTTTTTTTTTTTGAAACACCCGCGGAGCAAAGCTTAAAAGAAAAAATAGAAAAATAAAATAAAATAAAAGAAATAAAAAATAATTAAATAAATAAGTAAAATAAATAAAAATAAAAAAAAATAAAAAATAAAAATGGGGGTATGGAAGAAAGAAAAAATAAAAATAAAATAACAAAAAATAAAAATAAGTAACTAAATAAATAAAAATAAAAAATAAAAAGTAAAAAATAAAAAAAATTGATTAGGGGGAGAATGGGAGAGAGAGAGAGAGAGAGAGAGAGAGAGAGAGAGAGAGATTTTTTGAAAAAATAAATTTAGCCTTCAGGGGGCTTTTTTTTGGGTTAAAAATACCCTAAAAATATTTTAAACATGCTAATAAAATCTTAAAAAATTAAAAAAAAAGCAAAAAAATTAGGAAAATTCTCAAAAAAATTCCCGACATTTATAGGCCACTTTGCCACCACCGTAGAGAGATTCCTTTATTCCTCCATTTCAGCAAGAAAGTGGCATTAAAAAAGGTAAAAAAATGTTAGAGAATTTTCTGAAAATGCCTTAAAAATTCCCAGAAAAATCCTAAAAGAATTTTTTCATAGAAAGGTTGTGAAATGGCTTCTAAGTTGCATAAAATCAAGGAAAAAACATGAAAATGGATAAAAACTACTAAAATTTGAGCAAAAAATGAAATGAGAAGGCTATGTACAACCTGGACAAATTTTGCAAGTACTAGGTGATGCAAAAATCTTTTGTTGCATTGATGATAGGCCTTGAGCCATGATATGATGGCTAAGAGAAACCCTTTGCCCTCCATAAGCTCCAATTGTACTGCACTTCATTTGGTTTGCCTTCTTTTTGGGCATACTGAGCATCTGATAGGGCCACCCTAAATCCCTCATTAGAATACTATCTCCTCCATATTGCATCTTTTGTATCTTTGTTTCAGCTACTGTGTGACTTAATCTGCAAGATTTCATTTTTTCTATTCCAGCTTCTTCATCCAATGGAACCCTCTGTTTCCAAAGACTTGTAGGTACTCCTTCCATATCCTTGTAAAGCCCTGCACTTACTATCATAAAAATTGACATAACAGATGATATCCATACCATTATCCATAACACAGTGGCCATTGATATATGATTTGAAGTAGCTTCATCACTGCTGCACTTAAGGGCTTTTATGTTCTTCTCTCTTCATGGCCTTTGACTGAGACTGCCTCACTCGAATCAATAACCTGAATGATGTCCTCTTTTTCTTCATAGGCTTGCTCTCTACTTGAGTTTGGAAAAATTCCATAGTAGGAAGATGGGTCTTCTGAATGGAGCCAAGCCAACATGTTTTCTTCTTCATGTAAATTTGCTTCTTCAAATAGATCTGATTTTGAGTTGTCCAACAATTCTTCTTCCATACAAATACCAATTGTCTGCATCATGTTGGTATGTCTTTGGTTGTCTGGACCTTCTTCTAAAAATATCTATTGTAACTCTTTCCCCTCTTGCTTTACCCACATTGTGTCCTTACCCGAGTCATGTATTACATTGGCATGCCTTAACCAAGGTCTCCCAATTAACAGGGGGAAACTTCCTTCTACCTATGGTAGCCTTTAAACAACAAAATCCAAGTTAAATATGGTACCTTGTATATTGACTGGGACTCTAGGGACCACTCCCATAGGCCTTACTATGCTTTGGTCTGCCAATGTTACAGTGAAGTTGGCAGGTCTTGAAGGGTGTAGTCCAATCTTTTCTGTTGGAGCAGGACAATCAACAATTGGTGATTATATAAAGTCTAGAAGTGAAGAGATGAAGAAAAGATTGAAGATCAATTTCATGAAGTGAAGAGAAGATTCAGATAGAAAAGATCTTTAAAATATATGTATATTAGTTTGGTAAATACTTCAATATACTTGAAGTAATGACGAATCAGTACTCATATGTATATATAGGTACATGCTCATAGTCGTATGAGGGAGTGTGAGATGAAATATAGATGAGTAGATGATGAACATTGTATGTATCATCCATCAGATGTATGAAGAGCTAAGATAAGAAAAAGTTCTCAGAGAATTGCACATCGATCTTTTCTCTAGTTCTCCTTCTGTGTTTAATCTTATGAGAAATCCTTTTGTACACGTCTAAGTCCATAGTTAATCTATCTATGGTTACAGTTTGAGAGTCCAATTGCAAATAGGCTGAGAGAATTTTGTGTAGGAACATCTATATGTGAGAAAGTGTTGGAAGGTAAGCCATCTATGGCTAAAAGCATTTGCTTAAACGGGTTCTACTTTGGGAGAACTATGTGTTAGAAGTTGCAGGTGTCAAAGTCGATTCTAGAGAGAGACAGTTTCAGACATAGGTAGATTGTTTGTATCATTTCTCATAATCTACTCAAGCATTTGAAGTGTTTTAACTTGGAGAAGGTGCGCAACCTCTAGGCGACACATTCTACAAAGTTTCATCAGAAACTTTACACAAATGATTAGTCAATGATCAATTAATGTGCAGCAGACTTTTCTGAGAAATGAGTTTCTTCATAATTATCTAATTTCTTGATAATTTGGTACTTGTCTTCCAAAATTGGTTGGAGTTTAAAGTTGTTCTTGATATAGAGGTGGTCTAACATCAAGAATAGCTTGTTCTTTTGGAGATTAACACTCTCCATCAGTGGTATCAGAGCAAAAAGTATCAAAATTGAGGAAAGGAAGACCCCGACTGCTGCAGATATACAAATTTCACATCTTAAAGGTTCAAAAGGATAAAGTGTGAAAGAAAGATTGAAGGAAGACACATAAATGTTATCAAAAGGATCAGAAGGAGCAACATTCGAAGCTAAGGTACATTCATTCTTTATAAGGACTAAAGATTTGATAGTACAAGTGAAGAAAGGATGGGAGATAGTCTCCAAATTGAGAAGTTGGATAGAGAGAACTATCCAGCTTGGTCAATGAGAATGGAAGCTCATCTTATGAGCAAAGATCTGATGGGATACGTCACAAGAGAGGAAGAAAAGCCAGAGTTCAGAGATCCTAGTGTTCCAACTAGGGAGGAGCTTGCAGATATAAAGATTTGGATGAAGAAGGATGCTCAAGCAAGGAGCATAATCTACATGGCAGTGAATGATTATTTGCTTCCTCATATTAGAGGACTTGAAAGTGCAAGTGACATTTGGAATGCTTTGGAAGAGCATTTTTAGAATACAACCAAATCAAGGAAAGCTTCATTATGGGCAGAGTTTACTACATTCAAGAAGAAGGCTTCACAATCAATATCTGATTATGTGACAAAGTTGAAAGACATTGCTGATTCTTTAGGTGCAGTTGATGAAGATATTGAAGAAGATAAGTTGGTAAGACAAATTCTCACAAGGCTAAGAGGAGATGAGAAGTGGAAGCCTTTTATTTTGTCTACAGAACTTTCATTAGATCATTTCACTCCTGATTTGAATCAATTGTTAGGACATATGCTAACTTTTGAGAATGATATCAGAGGAGATGTTGATAAGAGTGCAAGTCATGCAATGTATTCTATAGACAAGAAGAAAGCTAGCAAAGGAAAGCAACAATCAGCTGAAGATGAAGGTACTCCAAACCAAGCAAACTTCCTAAGAGGAAGAGGAAGTGGCAGAAGTAGAGGAAGAGGCAGAAATAACAAAGATAATGTCAGAGCTTGTTGGATATGTGGTAAGACCAATCATCTATCTCATGATTGTTGGCATAATAATCAAAGCAATGGTAATTTTAATCAGAATTTTAATCAAAGAGGAAGAGGTGGCAGATATCAGAGAGGAAACTTTAGAGGTAGAGGTGGTAGGAATTCTTTTGGAAGAGGTGGAGGAAGAAACTTCCAAAATCAGTCCTATAATAACACCTACTACAATTATGCATCAGATCAGAAAGAAGATTCAACTCTTATTATGAATGCAACATGTGAAGCCTCACATGAAGACATGAGAGTGTTTTATATTGACTCAGGATGTAGTAATCATCTGAGTGGAAATATTGCTTTGATGACCGATCTAGATCATAAGGCAATCAATCATACAGTTCAAACAGGTGATAATACAAAGCACAAAGTAAAGTCAATTGGTTCAGTCAAAGCCAAAGATGGAAGTAATCTCTTGAGTAAGGTTCTGTATGTTCCTACAATTCCTAAAAATCTGATAAGTGTAGGACAAATTGTGGAAAAAGGATATGAGGTAAGGTTCACTAATGATGGAGTTTATGTTGAAGACCCTAGTCAAGGGTATAAACAGATTATTATAGGAAAGAAGGATGGAAGGCTCTTCACATTAAAGATACAAGGTAATGTTGGACATGCTATGTTTACATATGGAGAGCAGAAGGTATCTGAATTGGATCTTTGGCATAAAAGACTTGGACATTTTAATGAAAGAGATATCAAAGAAATGGTTAACAATGGTTCAGTGCTTGGATTGCCTAATGTTGCAGGTCAACACATGACATATAGATGTGAAGCATGTCAGTTAGGTAAGGCTCATAAGCAATCATACAATAAGCATGGTTTTATGTATTCAGAAAGACTTGAATTGGTACATACAGATGTGTGGGGTCCTTCAAAGGACTTCAGTATAAACGGTTCAAGATATTATGTCATATATGTTGATGATGCTACCAGATGGATTACAATCTATGTGATCAAAGACAAGTCAGAAGTGTTTAATACATTTAAACACTATCATGCATATGCAGAAAGAATTACAGGTCAAAAATTGAAGAGGTTAAGGTCAGATGGAGGGGGAGAGTATTTCTCTAATGAGTTCAGTGATTATTTGTGGAATGCAGGTATAAAGGGAGAGGTTACTTGCAAGTACTCTCCTCAACAAAATGGTGTAGCAGAGAGAAGAAACAAAACTCTTGTTGAGTTTGCAAGAGCTATGATGAAGGAGAAAAATTGTCCTAATTATTTGTGGGCTGAGGCTGTAAACACAGCCACATATTTGGTCAATAGGTTACCATGTAAAGCTTTGCGGGGTATGACACCATATGAAGCTTGGTGGGGTAAGAGACCTACCTTGGATCATTGTAGAATATTTGGATGCTTGGCATATGCATATGTGCCATCTCAATTGAGGCATAAATTGGAACCTAAAGGAGAGAAGTATGTATTCATTGGTTATGATGACAAGCAGATGGGTTATAGGTTGTGGAATCCATCCACAAAGCAATTCCTTGTGTCTAAGGATGTTACATTTGATGAGCAAGGTACTTGGTATGCAGGTACACTTAATGTTCATGCAGATGTTGAAGAAATTGTGAATCAAAAGAAATTTGATCCAGAATGTGATGAACTAGAAACTTCAAGAAGTGGAGAAGTGAGAAGGTCATCTAGGCACAAATGGCAACCTACAAGGTATAGCTATGATACTTCATTCTTGACTACTAAAGATTATGCTTACATGTTAAAAGCAGATGAAGATCCATCCACATATGATGAAGCCAAAGGGAAGAAGAATTGGGAAAAAGCTATGCAGGAGGAGTATGATGCATTGATGGAAAATGAGACTTGGGATTTAGTTCCTAAACCAAATAGTCAGAAGATCATTGGATGTAAATGGGTCTGCAAAACAAAAAGGTTTGCAGATGGAAGTATATCTAGGTACAAAGCCAGGCTTGTTGTCAAGGGATATGCACAGACATATGGTGTGGACTATGATGAAACTTATAGTCATGTTGCAAAGATGACAACTATAAGGGCTCTCATAGCAATTGCTGCTAGCAAAGGTTGGAAATTATCTCAATTAGATGTGAAGAATGCATTTTTGAATGGTTATATTTCAGATGAAGTTTACATGGAGCAACCAGATGGTTTCAAAGATCAAGTGTATCCAAATTATGTGTGTAAGCTCAAGAGAGCTTTGTATGGATTGAAGCAGGCTCCAAGGGCATGGAATTATAGGCTTGTAAAGTTCTTGAAGGAACTTGGATTTCAAGCATCAAAGGCAGATAGTAGCTTGTTAGTCAAAGCAAGTGAGGATGGATTTATTTATGTTTGTATTTATGTTGATGACATAATACTTACAGGAACAGATGACAAAGGCATACACATGATTAAGAAATAGATGGAGAAAGAATTCAAAATCAGTGATTTGGGAAATTTGTCATTCTTTTTGGGAATGGAGATTTCATATACTCAACATGGAGTATATGTAACTCAAGAAAGGTATCTGAAAAATTTGCTAACCAAATTTAAAATGGAAGATTGCAGGATAGCACCAACTCCAATGGAAGTGAATCATAGATTGACTAGATATGGAGGAGAGGAATTCAAAGATATGAAGCTCTATCAAAGTTTGGTGGGTAGCTTGATTTATGCTACATTAACAAGGCCTGATTTATCATATGCAGTTGGAGTTCTATCTCAATTCATGCATTGTCCTAGAAAGGAACATTGGATTGCAGGACAAAGAGTACTTAGGTACATCAAGGGCACACTTAAAGAAGGTTTGTATTATGGATATACTTCAGATACAAGAGTCAAAATATACAGTGATGCAGATTGGGCAGGTAATTCTGATGATAGAAGATCAACACATGGATATTTGTGTTATGTGGGAGATAAGCTAATTTCATGGTGCTCCAAGAAGCAACATACAATTGCTTTATCATCTAAAGAAGCAGAATACAAAGGCATGGTAGAGGTTGCAAAGGAAGTAATATGGTTAAAGACTCTTATGAAGAGTTTTGATATTGTTCAAAATACTCCTATCATTTCTGGAGACAATATGAGTTCTTTATATTTGGCAGCAAATCCTGTATTTCATGCTAGAACTAAACATATTCAGATTCAGTATCATTTTCTGAGAGAGAAGGTTGTTGATAAAGAAATAGAAGTTATGCATACTCCTACAAAAGATCAATTTGCAGATATGATGACAAAAAGTTTGGATGGACCAAAGTTGCACAGGTTTAAAGATATGGCAGGGATAAAGAAGATGCAAGTAATCACAATTGATGATTGAGGGGGAGCTGTTGGAGTAGGACAATCAATAATTGGTGATTATATAAAGTCTAGAAGTGAAGAGATGAAGAAAAGATTGAAGATCAATTTCATGAAGTGAAGAGAAGATTCAGATAGAAAAGATCTTTAAAATATATGTATATTAGTTTGGTAAATACTTCAATATACTTGAAGTAATGACGAATCAGTACTCATATGTATATATAGGTACATGCTCATAGTCGTATGAGGGAGTGTGAGATGAAATATAGATGAGTAGATGATGAACATTGTATGTATCATCCATCAGATGTATGAAGAGTTAAGATAAGAAAAAGTTCTCAAAGAATTGCGCGTCGATCTTTTCTCTAGTTCTCCTTCTGTGTTTAATCTTATGAGAAATCCTTTTGTACAGGTCTAAGTCCATAGTTAATCTATCTATGGTTAAAGTTTGAGAGTCCAATTGCAAACAGGCTGAGAGAATTTTGTGTAGGAACATCTATATGTGAGAAAGTGTTGAGTGTCTTTTGAAACAGGTGCAAATTTGATGGTCAAAGAAATGATCAGTTCTCAGTGCACAGTGTAAAGTTTTACACAAATGAGGAGTCAAAATTTAAGTTGGAAGGTAAGCCATCTATGGCTAAAAGCATTTGCTTAAACGGGCTCTACTTTGGGAGAACTATGTGTTAGAAGTTGCAGGTGTCAAAGTCAATTCTAGAGAGAGACAGTTTCAGACATAGGTAGATTGTTTGTATCATTTCTCATAATCTACTCAAGCAAAGTGTTTTAACTTGGAGAAGGTGCGCAACCTCTAGGCGACACATTCTACAAAGTTTCATCAGAAACTTTACACAAATGATTAGTCAATGATTGATTAATGTGCAGCAAACTTTTTTGAGAAATGAGTTTCTTCACAGTTAGCTAATTTCTTGATAATTTGGTACTTGTCTTCCAAAATTGGTTGGAGTTTAAAGTTGTTCTTGATATAGAGGTGGTCTAACATCAAGAATAGCTTGTTCTTTTGGAGATTAACACTCTCCATCATTTTCCATGGTATGTTCAGGCATCAAGTTAATGCCAGAACCACCATCCACAATAACTCCTTGAAACTCATGACCTTTGATGGAGACTGTTAGCCAAGGGCTCTTATAATCTGTGAGGGGTGCTTCCCCTAAAATTTTATCTTTATGCGTAACAACAGCCTTTGCTACTAACTTGTTATGGAAGCCTCATCAATTATCTACAAGAGTTCTGACCTGAATTTCCCATCCATCTTTATTAAATAAAAAATACTGACCTCCTTTTTCATGGACTTGAGTAGTCTTGAAGCTTCTGATTCCTTAAGAGCATGGGCTCCAATTGACCTATCAAACTCCTCATGAGCACTGTTGAATGCATGTCCAATGGCATCACTGGTACCTATGGGATTTTCTTTTTGCCTTGTATCTACACATGTGGTGGATTTGTCTTCTGATGTCTCTTTGTCTTTGTTCAATCCATTAATCCTTGATTCTTGACATATTTCTACTTGAGCCTTCCCCTTCATGGGGAGGGTCTGGTAGTTTGGCCATCAGGGCCTTAGCTCTGGTCATAAATTCTGGGAAGGTCTCCCTAGGACCTAGTCTTAAATTTTTTAATTCTTCAATAATGTTTTCAGTTGTGTTCCCTTGTTGGAACTGGGTCCTAAATGCTTCCTTCATCAAGTCCCATGTAGTGAAACGGTTGTCAACAAACTGACTAAACCATTTGTCTGCTAGCCCTTCTAATGTTGCAGGGAAAAGAATAAAAAACGCATCCTCTCTTCCCATTAGACCCCTTATTTTACATAATGCTAAGAATCTCCTAATGTGCTCATCTAGATCTTCTTGTGCTAGCCCTCTGAAGGATGGAAATTTGATATTCAATCTAGAAAGTAAAGTTTCCAAATCTACCTGGGCTGCCATATTCTTTACTGATGATATCGATGACAATGGGCTAGTTGATCTCCGAATGACCTTCCTTCTTGTCGCTTTGCAAGGGACCCTCAAGCTTTGAGACCGCGTTGCGGTCATGGCTGCTCATACTCCTCTTAGTTTAAGAGAATTCCAATGGAAGAAAGATTACCTCTTGAGTCCGTATAGTATCTGTCGGTACCCTTGAACTCTTCTACACTTTGCAATTTGTGTCTCCTATGCTCAAATCTCCTTGTGTTCCCATCGTGTGTGCCAAATTTTGTTGGGGGATTCTTGTGCAGAAAGGGATTTGAGTGTTTGTAGGAGAAGGGAGAAAGATAAGAAGAAAGATACAGACACTGGAAGCCTGTGTAGATTGATTATAAGGAGAAAAGTACAATGGCGATGTACAATACAATCCAAATGCCTTTTGTGCAACATCCCAAAGAGTGCACAATCAACAAAGTTACAAAATACCCAAGGTTCTTGTTGCTACCGACCTTCTCTGCACCAGACCTCCACCTTCTCCAAGCTTGCACTTGTGCACACCTTGCACTCAAGCTTCTCTGCACACTTCTAAGTCACTCTTCATGCACACCTTGCACTTCACTTCTTTGCATCGCACACTCACTGTATCTCTTTTACACTCCCTTTGTCTAGACTATGCTCACTTTGCTTAGTCTAACCAAGAATAATGCTTTGCTTTGATTTTAGTGTCGGTTAATGTACACTCCTAATTGCTAGAGTATCTTGCTGCTCACTTTGATGTCCAAAGATTGTCTCCAAAAGTGGGTAGACAACGAATCCCTATTTTGTCCTATAGTGACTTTAGACTAAAACCAAAATTTTAATTAGGGGGCCATAATTTCACTTCTGTGTATGCTGCCACTTCACATACCTTCACATTTTGCCTTTTAATTCTTCAAATGTGCACCTAAGAGAGGGTTCACTTGAACCTTCCAAATACTTTAGAAACACTTTGAACCTTAGAGAATTACAAAAATACACTTTGCAACCTGCAACCAACTTTCTGTAATTATACCCTTTGTGATCAATTAATTGTGCACTACATGTGCACCTTGACACCCAAACTTTGAATGCTTTGACTTCACCCATGTTGACTTTGACCTTGAACATGTTGACTTTGCCCTTGAACATGTTGACTTTGACCACTTTGACTTTGATTGTGGTTGAGTTTGTCCAATATGACTTTTATGGGCTCAACACTACACGAACATCTCACCAATGCCAAACTCCAAAGAAATCTAGGGCTTCTCAAGAAGCACATGTTTGCGGCTTTGGACGAGAACAAGCAATTGCAACAACAAAACCAAGATAACCTTGAAGCGACTATGCAAGGGACCACAGGCACAAAGATTAGTCCTAGAAAGTATCGAGATGTTCCCTCAGAAGACATAAGGATACTACTCGAGGAGTATGCTAACTTTTTAGAGTCATATGAAAAGTTGGAATCAGAATGTGTAGACCTCAAGAAGTAGTTAGTCACTATCAACACAGCTGAACCAAAGCCTGCCATCCCCACTCAGTCTACAAAGGAAGTGGAAGCCCTTAGAAAATAGGTGGAAGAACTACAAGCAAGACTACTACTATATGAGAGGCCACCCTCTCCAATTGAAGACCCTAAAACCGACACAATGTATTCTCCTCGAGGAAGGTTTCAAAGAACCATATGAGCTTATGCTAGTACTAAGAGGATTTGTCACTAAAGAGGGCTGAGATACCTTCGAGATAGAAGTACCAGATTGGCTCAAGTGGGTAGAGCAGATAGGTCAAACTCATGATGATAGAGTGGCCATACAAATCAAGTCCCTTTCCAATTTGGAAGAAACAATCCTTAGGTCCTCTTATTTTCAGAACCTATCCCATCAATAGCTCATTACTACATCTGAAATGTAGTATATGCCATACTTTGTCTTGTTAGCAAATTATAATGCAGATATTAAGAGGCATACAAGGAAAGAACCAACATTCGCTAATCAATTTGAGCCAGATGATCTACCAGTAGAGGCACAAGCAAGTGCTATCTTTCAACCTAATTGGCATGCAAGACTATTGACAGACTACCTTGAAATGATGTGTACATGGGCAAACATGCCACTCTATATTAAATCTAATCCATGTTGTTTTCCTATTGTCCATTGTAGATCCTAGCAAGCATTTGCCATCAAAGTTTGCAACAATAAAGGGTGTTCCGATCGGATTAACTATCCATATTTTGTCCCACCCAGAGGGCCACCCACTGTCACCTATATGTTCTCGACCATACACCATTGGTCTACATGGTTAAAGAATGTACCAGACATTGCCACACAGATGTGTATGAAGATTTTTGGGCTAATGACAGTAGTATTCAAGACTTTTCACAAAATCAAAGCTCCATACATTTCAGCCCCCGGGTTTTCTGAAGGGAACCACGATCTAGTATACGACATGAGCCAAACCCCCTCCATCAAAATAATTTATGCATGGCATGCTCACATAAAGTACTTACCTTCTTGCTACAATCAGACATTTGAAGAGATGTCCTCTACCAAGTTCTAGGAATACCACTCAGAAATTTCCATTCCCAAGCTAACACACTTGTTGCATCTCTTTACTGTGGAACAAGCCATACATGTAGATCAGCTATGCCTACCACATCTGGATGTTCCAAGTCCATTCGATTGGGATCAAATGATGATAGACTTGGCAAGAGGACTACACATACAAGAACATCAGCTCGCCATTGATATCGCTGAATATTACATCAAATACTCCCTACAACAAGGGTCTATGAGGGACAATACATGCGAGAGAGGGGGGTGTTGGCAACAGCCAAGGAAGTCATGGTGTGTCAAGACAGGGGAGCGGATGCAAAGAGTTAGAGCAGAGGGACAATCAAGGAGGACCAAGTAGACAAAGCATTCAACAAAGATACGACAACTAGGCCTGTTCAATTTTCTAAAGATAAAATCTTTTTCAAAAGTGATTGTCATCACCACATCACCATTGTAAATATTGTTTTTGGAATATTAGGCTCCATTTTTTTCAGACCAAGCAGTCCTCAAGCTTTAGGAGTATTAGAAGTACCTATCTACCAATTTTTGTAATTTTTTGACTCCTTTTGAGCCCTCAAATAAGCCTTGGAACCTAATTTTTAACTAGGCTAGACACTAGGTCTAGACAAGGCCAAAAGCTAGTAAAAAACTATAAAAAGAGCTAGAGAGCTCATTTTTGAGGTTATATTGTTAGAGATTTGAGCTTTTGTAAGAGATTTCTTGAGTTATAGAAAGCACCCCATTGTTCCTCTCTTTGTTCTTGCCTTGTGTATGTGTGTGTATGTGTGTGTGCATGCTAGTGTGCTTCTCACTCATACACTTGTGCCATCACTTGCTCTTGGTCATCATAACATTCTTCACGTCTCTAGGGATTGACATTTATGAGGTGGATCTCCTCATGTTGATACTTACCATTGTGCGAGAGTGACAGGAAATCCCTACATTATAGACCTACAAAGACTAAAAGGAGCAGTTAAATGACCATTCATAGAAATCCTAGAGTGAGCATTACCAAAGAGAAAACTAGTGAATTTGATGAACCTTTTACCTGCTCCAATTTCATGGAGAGACGGAAGAATGAATTCCCACTCAATGCTATCATAAGCTTTGTCAAAGTCAACTTTGAAGAAGTAAGTGTCTAAGTTGAGCTCCTTAGCATAGTCAAGGCCTTCCCAGATGGAAATGATGCCATCAAGAATAAACCTAGCTTTTATGAAGACTTTTTGCTCAAGGAGAATAATACTATCCATTAAGGGACTCAATCTTCTAGCAAGAGTGGAAGCATAAATTTTGTACAAAGAAGTGAGGCAAGAGATTGGTCTCCAATTGTTAAGGTCATTCTTAGGCACTTTTTTGTGCACAAGCTTAATAACTCCAATATTGATAAAGGTAGAAAGAGTACCTCTTCTAATGGCTTCTTGCTAGATCAAGAGAATAGTGGGCACCACAGTTTCCTTAACCTCTTGAAAGAATTCATTGGGAATACCATCATATCCAGGAGACTTACGGTTGACTAATAGTTTCTCTAACCTCACCAGTAGAGAGGGGGAGATCCAAGAGGGAAGCCAAGCTTTGAAGACTTTTGTTTTTGACATAAAAGGGTTTTCTACACCTGTGTTATATGCATGGACAAGTATGAAATACAAATAGAAAAGAAAATGTCAACATGCCTAATCTACCTTCTAGGAAAATTATTCTCAATTCATGACTTTGCAATATCTATCAGTGCTTGCTTAATACCACTTCAATCCCAGGCTCTTCACTTCTTTTGTACAGATGGTGTATTCAGGAGCACGGGAGATTCATCAGAGTGCTTGCTTGGTTTTGAATCTTTGGGGAAAAGAACACGAAGCATTTGTTTAATGAATTATGCATTTTGCACAAGCATAATGTCCAGATGCCTCTATTAACTTCATAAGCTAGAACGTGGCTTCTGGTATGCCCTTTACATGAACCCGTCCAAGAGCGGTATTCAAGTAAGTACTTATAGATTCACTCAGAAGCGTTAAAACAGCTATTGAACTAATGTTTGAGGTTGGTTGCAGAAGAGGCCCCATGTCCATTGGTGGATTGATTGTCACCAAGTCTAATCCTTGTTTTTTAGCAATCCTCCTAACTTCCTTCTCTGCCTTCATCTTTGATGATTGATACCATAGATTGTTTTGTCTGTAGTATATCACTAGATGGCATGTATGATATATCTGCTATTGATGATGTCATGGCCTTTCCATCATAACATTACTTAGCATTGATGTGGATATAACACTATCATTCAATCAAGGTATCACACTACACATGTGTGTAGTCAGTGATCAGATATATTCCATGCCTTTTATGAGTTACTTTGCCACTCCTACCACTCAGTTTTCCTAAAGTATATTTGATGACATCTCCAACATGAGAGAAAGCTCCCACAATGCTATCCTTCATGTGTTGCGCCTTCTCGTATGCTAGTTGGGTAGCACCTGAAGCCTTCTTCTTCATCGAGCTATTTCCTTACTCGGTTCATGAGCCACTCTTGTCTTTTGAGCAACGGTTTCCTTGACATGTTCAACCTGTTCTACCATACCTCTTAGATAAATGGATTGTTATAGACATAGTTACATTTATTACAAATTTCACAACCAAGCCAATCTTGACTAAAGCTGAAACTGATAACATATTCTTCTTGATCCCTAGCACAAATAAAGCATCAGACAAAGTGAAAGAACTATCATCAGTAGTAGTCAGAATGATCTTACCAACTCCCATAACAGGATAAGAGGAGTTGTTGGCACATGTAACAATATTCCCTACATGGACAGGCTCGAGTGAAGAGAAGAAACTACACTGCAAGGTAATATGTTTGGTCGCCCCACCATCAAAGTATCGAACATCTGAGTCTACTATAGACATGCACTGCTCATGAGAAGATGGGTCAAAACTGCAAATAGTAGTAGACACCCATTCTTCATTCTGCATAAGATTATCAGCCTCTATTTTTGTTGTAGAGGCCTTTGCAACAACCATTCCATCCTCTTTCTTCTTTGCCTCTTTAGCAACCAGTTTTGGACAGCTCTTAATGACATGATTATTTGCTTCACAATATTTGCAAAACAATTTCTACTTTTCTGATTTCTTCTCATCTTTGTCTTCCTTCTTTGATTGTGTAGAATTAGAAGATTTCTGCTTACTAGTAGAAGATCTACATTTTCCTTTGCCTTTCTAACTAGCCAAGAAAGCTTGATTTGTAGCATGCATAATGGACATATTCTGCCTAGACTGATCTTCCTGCAATAGAACATAAACTAAGTCTTGAAATGTTAAGGCATTTGGATTGCCTTTCATCATCAAACGAAGAGTAGAAGCAAAACTTTGGTATGAATCGGGAAGACCATTCAGAACAGTTTGCACAAGTGAACTAGGAGGAAGGACTTCATCAACAAAAATCATTTGTTCCTTCAAATCCTTGATCTTTGTTTGAAAATTGGCCATAGAATCACCTTCATTCATTTGCTCACTCTCCAACTATTTTCGGAGGTAAGCAACACGAGCCTCATTCCTAGCCTGGTACAATGTGGCAAGTGTATCCCAAGCATCCTTAGTTGTTCTGTAAGAGCGAATGTGAGGAATAATGGCACGTTAAGATAGACAAGGCTATCAATGCATGTGCCTGAGCATCCCTGCCATCCCAATGAATTTGCTCTATAGTAGGTGCAATAGGAACAACAGCAGAAACAGGAATGTGCAGAATCTCACCATCTTCAACACCATCTACATCAATTTCAGTACTTGTATTTGCAGTACTTATATTCACATGTGTAATAGGATATTTTTCAACACCCTGCACAATATTCCACAGTCCTTTTGCCACTAATACATGATGCATCATATAGTCCCACAATGGATAATTGGGACCATCCAACTTATCCTCAACAACCAACATACGGAATACATCATTGCTTTCAACCATGGCCACTGACTAAAATACCTTGATGCAAAAAAATGATTGTATTTGAAAATGTTGAACAAAACTACCCAAATGAGTTCTGCTAGACCTGTAGCAGAGTTCTAGATGCTTATACTGGCGAACCAAAATATATATATATCTTTGGCACAAAAAGATGAAATAGCCTGCATAAGCATTGTGATAATACGTTCAGAGGTCAAAATGAGCTCAGATTACACCAAAATTTGTGCGATTCTGAGATTATGACCGAAGGAGTGTTGACGATGCCCTAGATGAAGCGGCAACTTGCTCTGATACCAATTGTTGGAGTTAGACATCTGCAGAAGCATGCAAACACCACAAGGAAGAAGAAGCTTGGAGCACAACACACAATACTGAATGTATTTACCACAAGAATGTACAAAGATAAGTGACCCATTAGGGCAATAGGCGTATATACAAGCCGGGGGAAAAAAACCTCCTAAAGAGGGAAAAAAGTGCCTCGCTGATCCTAGTCTGTTCACACACATCACGACCTAAATATATAAACACTAAAGAAATTACCTATGACTCCAATGTCACAACTCTATGTCTTACCATCACATGCTCATCCTCGGCAATGGTGCCAAATCTAGTGTCACTCTAGCACAATGGTAAGTACCAACATGAGGAGATGCACCTCATAAATGTCAATCCGTGGAGACGTGAGGACTGGTAGGGTGACCAAGAGCAAGTGATGGCACAAGTGCGTGAGTGAGAAGCACACTAGCATGCACACACAAGGCAAGAACAAAGAGAGGAACAATGGAGTGCTTTCTATTACTCAAGAAATCATTTACAAAAGCTCAAATATCTAACAAGCTAACCTCAAAAATGATCTCTCTAGTTCTATTTAGAGTTTTTGATGAGGTTTTGGCCCTGTCTAGACCTACTATCCGAGCTAGTTAAAAATTAGGTTCCAAGGCTTGTTTGAGGGCTCGAAGAGAGTCTAAAAATTATGAAAATTGGTACGTAGGTACTTCTAATACTCCTCAAGCTTGGGGACTCCTTGACTTAAAAAAAATGAAGTCCAATCTACCAAAAATGGTATTTACAATGGTGGTGTAGTGATGAGAATCACTTTTGAAAAATATTTATCTTTAAAAAGTTGAATAGGCTTAGTTGTCGGATCTTCGTTGACTGCTTTGTCTACTTGGTCCTTGCTTGAATGTCTCTCTGCTCTGACTCTATCATTTCCTTGCACATGATTCTAACCTTGTAAATTCCTCAATATTGTGCATGGCGTTTATGATCAACATGCTGATCCAAGATTGTGCATGGCGTTTATGATCAACATGCTGATCCAAGATCTTATGATTAGGAAAAATTAGTGGAGGACTTTCCTACTCACTTCTACACTTTTGGCTTGACGTTGAAAGGATCGGAAAGAACTTGGTTCTAGTTGTTGGACATACATAAATTTCAAAGGATTGATGCTCTTACAAGTGTTCTCAATGAGTTTTTACCAACTGGGATCAGGCACGATCATTTAAACGAGCTCTTGAATTTCAAGGAAAGAACTAGTGAATTAGGAAGGAAAGCTGCTAGGTGATTTAGGAAATACGGGGTACACTGTATCCAACTTCATTTGGATGAAACGCTAATTGCATTAATCCTCGATGCACGAAATAATGGGAAGATAAGGAAAAACGTTTTTTGTATGAAACCTAGTTCTTTAGTGCATTGCATTACAATATTGAAATAGAGGATGACCTAGACAGCAATTTGAGTCTACCAAAACCAATGGAGAAGCCATAAAAAGAATGGCTTTAGGGCTTCCCACGAAGGAGGAGTTGGTTAATATGATTGATAACACATACGTTTGGGGGAAGAGGTTTGATTTGGAGATTACTGACTCCAAGCGCAATAGAATCATTCATTACTTCAAGTTATTGAACAAAATCCTAGTATTTCCCTTCAATGTTCCCCAAGGACATGCTTAGAAGCTCCTCCAGGCTTTCCTTCCAAAGTGACTTTGGAACCTAAGCAAGTGGCCACTTCATAATAAGATCTAGGCATTCATGATCTAGAATCACGGGAGCTTCCTGTGCGTCTTTTCATGCTAAAAGGATCTTTGAATCGCTTGCCTCTGAAACTTAACACGTAAGGTTAGTTGCTCAATTGTTGAGCCCACGACCTAGTTGTATGGTTGACACTAGCCTCAGAGGGTCTGATGCTTTGTCTATCTCTTCCTAGGTGTCCGCCTAACCTAAGGTTCATATGAACTGATTACTTGCCCAATATCCAAGTACAACCACGTTGCAATGTTGTTTGTATCAATCACTTGTTCTTTTTTAGTTCTTTTTAGTGTAATATCTTGTTGGAAGAGTTGCATCATCAGGAATACTTGCATTGTAACATAACTTGATTTTTCTTGATTGAATTATGTTTCATTTACCTAGGGTCTTCCACAATTGTGCTCTAACTATCCTTGAACTTGAGAAACTAGGGTTTCTCGAACTTAATTTGTGCCTATCATAGCCCTAATTAATCAATGTCACTTATCGCACTTATCCTAAGCTAAAAGACAAACTGAGGGGGTTGAGAGATCTTCCAACCTCAAATCAAGAACACTTGATATTTCTCAATGCCCAGGAAGCTTATACCCAAACTTTGTTCAACACTAGTTTCTTGCTTTGGCCTTCAAAATAGCTCCAGTACCCTATAAAAATCTCAAAAATTAGGCTTGAAATGACCAAATTTTGACAAACAATAAAACATGTGAAATCGCATGTCTATCATGACAGATAGTGTCTATCGTGATACACAATGTCTATTGTCGATGGTTGTATGTCCTGTTGGATATGCTATATTGCGATAGACATTTCTATCATGATAGATGGATCTATCATGATAGATGGTATCCATCGTTTTTCATCAATCGTCTATTGTGGTCTCTGACTATCATGATAGATGGGTGCCTATCACAATCATGGTTATCGTGGGATCTTGTCTATCACGATAGATGCTGATATATTTTGATAGTGATATGTGTGAACACATTAGGATCACCGGGGCACTCTTTTCCCTCTTCAAGAGGTTTTTTCTCTCGGCTTGTATATATGCATATAACCCTAACGAGTCACTTATCTTTGTACATTCACTTGGTAGTACATTAAGAATTGTGTGTTGTGCTTCAAGCTTCTTCTTCTTCTATGTGCTATTATGGTGCTCTCACAAACATCATACCCCAACAATTGGTATCAGAGCATGTGCCGCTTCATCTAGGACATCGTCCACACCCCTCTGATCATGGTCTCATAATCGAACAAAATTTATCGAGCTTTTGTTTGGCCTTCAAACACACTATCACAGTGCCTATGTAGGCAAATTTCATCCTTTTGTGACACATATATTGTAGACAGTACGCATGCGGAAGCAAAATGAAAACTAAAGTACTCTCACAAAACAAAGAATGTGTGAGACACAAAATGAGTAGACCATGAAATGGGTAAACTCATGTGGATTAGAAATGAGCTTTCCAAGAGCATGGAGTAGGCTCCTCAAGCTTCTAACCAAATACAAATGGGGGAGAGGCCCTCCTTATATAGATTTGTGAGGGGCTCTCCAAAATACATCTCATGTGGGATAATTCCCCTGAAAGAAGAATGAATACAATTGGTAGAAGCAAATGGCAAGGTACCTAAATATAAAGGAAATACAAGGAAATGTAATGGAAATGAAATGGAAATAGAGTGGCCCCAAGATACAAAAGGGAGATGCACTCTCATATTCTCAACACCCCCTATGCAGCTCCATTTTGTAGTGTACGAAGGCTGCTAGGGTATGTGAGAAAGGTCCACCAAGAATGTATCTGCAGCAGCAGCACGAGCACAAAATAGGAAGTCGTCGTCTAGGGATCCATAGCCTCCAAGTGGTATCAACCATGCAGGATTGCCAGGTACTCCATAATATGTCCACCAGATGGATCAAGTGGATGCTCCAGAGGTACACCACCAACGAAGTACAGGAACAGAGCATGATCTCACTCGACGAGATCTCCTCCATGCCTGATAGGTAGGATGACTCCATGTGGTACATAGGACCCTTCAAAGCTTTGACAATATCCACCACATTATGTGTATCGCCAAGAAGTAGATCTTGCAAGAGTGAAACATAAAGAATGAAGCATAAAATCATAGTCACATGGTAGTACATCTGTATGCTGTAAGCCTCCATGGAGTGTACAAAGTCCTGCTGTCTATCGGTAGAACCATGGTAGCCCCCTCTGAAACGAGAAGATGGCTCAAAAGATGATCCAACTGAGGGATGAATCCATATAGATGTCGGAGTATCATGTGGTAACTAAAAAGATGTTGGACTCCATGAATGGAAAGATACATACTCAAAATGCTGCAGTAGATGAGGTAAGTGGACTCTCGAAGATAGGAATGGAAAATGACAAGTCACTGATCCTGGAGTAATGCCCAACTGAAGCTGAGGTGAAATATAAACCTTCGATGATATGATAGGTATATCTATCTGAGGTATAAGTTGAGATGATATCTCTGATTCCTCATGCTCCAAAACTGTATCATGATCGGGAAATTCATGGACAAAGAGAGCATGCTCCATATAGTGTGACTGTTCAAAACTGGAATAATCCCCCTCTGAAGCAGAAAGGGGAGGATCCAAAAGGGATGAATACTTAGAGTATTCATCAAAGGTGTAGTCTTTGGTTACTGTAACGGAGTGACTCTTTGGGTCGTAGAGTTTGTATGCCTTTTGTTGCTCACTGTACCTAATGAAAATGTACTGCTTAGGCCGATCATCATCATGGCGGACGTAGGCATCACTACCAAAGATGCGGAAATAGCTTACACTTGGCTTCTTTTGAAAGTAAGCCTCAAATGATGGTTGGTTCTTCAAAACATCTGAAACACCTCTATTCTGAATGTGTACTGCTGTCTGTACTGCTTCATCCCAATACTTTAGTGGAAGTTGCTTTTGTCTAAGCATAACTTTAGCCATTTGGATCACACTTCGACTCTTTTGTAATGCAATACCTGGTTGAGTATCTTGCTTGGCTTGATACTTGACTCCATGTTGCTTCAAGTACTTGGAGAAGTTTTGGTTGACAAAGCTACTATCTCCATCAGATCGGATGATCTTCAAAGAACTTGGAAAGTCTTCTTCAACTGTTTTTGTCCACTCCTTAAACTTGGAAATGGCATCTTCTTTATGCTTGAGTGAATAAACCCATGTGTATCTAGTGAAGTCATCTACAATCAGGAAGAAGTAAACTGGCCCACTTAGAGAAGGTGTACTCATAGGTTCACAAATGTCGATATGGACTAATGCTAAGGGTTTATTTGCAGAAATGGATGCTTCTTTAGGCAAAGAGAAAGCTGTTTGCTTATCACATGCTTTGCGATTCAATTCCACTTGTGCAATCCTGGGCAGACCTTTGACAAGATGATTGGAATAGATCTTAGCTAGGCAAGAGCTATGTCCAAATCTACAATGCCACAAGTTGAGACTTGAATCCTTGGCCATAAAACTTGAAAGCTTGTAGAGACCCTTATCTTCATATCCTTGAGCTATCACTTCATTAGATTCGCGATCAATGACTTGAACTTGGTTGTGATCGAATTGAACCATCATGTTGCACTTTATGATGGCTTTGATTGAAAGAAGATTCTTACAGAGGCTTGGTATATAAAGAACATCTTTTAGTGACTTGGTCTCGCCTTCAAAGTTGATAACTTGAACTTTTCCTCTTCAATGTTGGTAGGCACGTAGTGTCCAAGATGTGTTCTGGAGGAAAAAAAATTTGATCCTAGAATTTTCCATTCTGAGTGTGACTTGGATGTCAAATAACTTTATATATGTATATATATATATCATGTGTTACTTCGACTTCAACAAAATGATGTCCAGATAGAATAAATTCACGCATTCAATCATAAGAGTTGCCTTTTAATCCTCTTATCAATGGTGTCACTTTACCTTACGTGAGGCAAGGCGATCTTTGATTTGTACGTGGAAGACAGAATGATCATCATGCGGCTAGATATGCGCAAGCATATCTTGTTGATTTTAAGGCGATCTTTGATGTGTACGTGGAAGACAGAATGATCATCATGCGGCTAGATATGCGCAAGCATATCTTGTAGAAAATCAAGGTGACATCATAGATGATGTCAAAGCCCAGCACAAATCGCCATGTCACCCCCTTATGTTGAAACCATTTAATGCTATTGTTATTATTCAGATTGTCGCTGCGCGCACTGACAAAGAATCCGATTTATGGAGGACATATGATCCTGACGCTTCTTCTGGTGATCATGGCTGCAAGATACAATAGTAGCTAAACCAAGCGTGAAGACAGAGGATGTGGTTATGGCTTCTGAAATGTTCTGATCAACCAGAGAGTTCTTATCAGAGTTGTAACTTGTGCCTCGAAGACAGGCGAGGGGAAATGATTCCAGAGTGTGCCGTTCACTATCTCGCATTCTTTGTTCTCTCTCTTTTGTCTGCCAATGGGCGCGCACACTGAGGAGGAAGAGGAGGAGCTTCAGAGCGCTGGACTACTGAAAATAGTTACTGATCACATACTCTGCACACACGCTTGGAGAAAAGCTCGCGTTAGTGGATGTGGAGGAGCTGACGCTGCACTGGGTCGAGCGTCCTTATCTGTAGATGTAGTCTCTCGTAGAGGAAAAATTATGTGTCTCCAACAATGGAGAGTACTCGATCGTTGCAGCTCTCTCTCTCTCTCTCTCTCTCTCTCTCTCTAACAGAGATAGAGAAGTGGTGCAGCAGCAGAGATTTGATGCTCTCTCTAAGTCTCACTCTCTGACTCAGAGACGAAGTGGCTCTCGTTCGATACAGATGAAGAGTGCTGTTTATTGTATCTACCTCAGCCCAATCAGTCGATCTGCAGCAGAATGTGTAGGATCCGAATTCTGGATGAGCTTGAAGAGCGCTATTGCTACTGCCATATTCTCTGAGTGCATCTGACGACGATCCCTTGCTACAGAGCTACACCTCGCTTGCTCTCCATCTCTACGTACAGGACCTCAGCTCTGTGGTCTTTGCATCGAAAGATTCGACGTCCCTTAGGTCTTTGCATCGAAAGATTCGACTGTTCTGCCCCTTGGATGGAAAAGAATAGAGTGTACACGCTCCAGCTCGGCGACAATAGATGACTGGCTGTCTGCAGACAAATGTATAGCCTTAGAGGGGTGGCGGATGCTTCTCAAGAGCTCAACAACTTCAGCCCGATATTGGATGGAAGGAAAACACCAACGTTTGCACTTGCAAAGCCACCATGGCTGTGCTCTTACACCTTGTTGTGGCTGTTCGGCTTCTGTTACCTTTGTTCTAAGAACAGAGAGCCCCTTTTCATAATCTTCATGATCTGATTAGATTTGTGGGAGATGGTGACGATGGTTTATGAGGCTATTGTTCAAGGCTCTCGGATATTTCAAGGAATTATGTACAATACATAAACTGTTTACAAAACACACTACACCAGAAGAATTTACATATGAGGGAGCTAGAAAACAAATTATCCACTTTATCTTCTCAGTTAGAGTCTTTTAAAAAAATGAAAGAAACTCCTATAGGTTTGAGAATGCGGTCAAAACGAGTAAAACCTTTTTTAGATTTGACTGAAAAATCTGGCCAGAAAAAGAAAAGAATGAAAATTGTTAGAGATCATGTGACAAATGTGCTAAGTTACAATATGTCGAGCATTTTTGAGTGCATACATTTCTGTAATGAAATTTTGAGTCAAAATGATGTTTTAAGACTATTGAAACTAAATGAAAATACATGCTTGAAACGCTTTGTTTTTCAAAAACTCATGACAAAAATGAATCTTTTACTAGAACCATCTCAAATTCAGAATATTTGTGATAGTGTCGGAGTGAGTAGGAAAGGTTATAGAGCAATTTCAAAAGTTTGGTGTGAATTTTTAAAATTTAACAAAGTTAGAAGTTTTGGATTGCCTAGACCCCATCATGTAGGAAAGTTTCGGCTCTGTTTGAATAAGAAGAGCAAATCAGTATTTGGTGAATATAAACATATTCACGGTAACATGCCTTATGAAGTAGGAACAAAAGTTACATTTCACTTACAATGCATTTAACAACATATGGATAGATGTTATAAAACTTCAAACATACATGGTTCAGTTCTATAATATAAAAGAGCATGAATGTTATAGTCTATTGAAATTTGTAATCAAACTTGATGAAGCTGAGCTTAAAAAACATCAAAAGATGGAGAGAATAAGCATTGCACTGATGAACAAAGCTTTGGACTATAGCCTTGGGAAATCGGATACTCCATCTCTCAAAGTATAATCAGAAATGGAGTTATGGTGGGTTGGCTGTGCTCAAGTTCCATCTGAGAGCCATAAAACACTTAAATGGTTATTCTCACAGACAAACATTCCAAATGTTATCCAAGGGCATCATGTAGGAGAATTGTTGAATGTCAAAGACTACGGGAACTTTCAAGTTGAGTGGCATTTGAGTGGAGACCTAAAGACACTCAAATGCATGTTTGGTATAAGTGGGGGAGCAAATTCTAAGTACCCTTGCTTGTACTGCATGCAAAGCCCAGGCACAAATGGATGGATGGCTAGAGCTGAGGGTGAAGAGGCTCCTTCTAGACAAAATGTTATTCTTCGTAACTACTCATCTTCTTCAATGATTTGGGATCCCATACGTCCAATAGCATTGACAAATGTACACATATGTACACTACATGCAGAGTTAAGAATCATTGACAAGTTGGTCCGTCTTCAATTGGATTATGCATATTCTATCAAGCCTACAACTCTTGCAGATGAATGCATAAAAAAATGTGAATGTCTTCTTTCAAAAATGGGATTTCATGGTGGTGATGTTCATCTAAGAAAAGATCCAAAGCTTTCACAAAATACAGGTGATGTTTTAGAGGATGTCTCAATGGGAGGTGCAAAAGCAAGGAGATTCTTCAGCAACCATGATGGCAAACAACTTTAATGCCATGTGGAATTCATGGAAAACATTTTGTGAGGTCACGACTAATGTAAAAAGCAAACCAGAAATAGAAAAAAAGAGAATGGAGGTGTGGGTCAAACTAGATAATCTTTTAAAGATCATGAGGCATGTTACCGTTAGTGTCCATGTGAAAGGCCAAATGGCCACCGGACACTTCTTTGTATATGTTCTTTAATAAAACATATAGTGGCCTGGTCAGTCACGGACTGTAAGTTCGACCGTATTTGGAAGACCTAAGAAGTTTTGTCTTCGTGCTTCCTGTGTACTGCGTTTTCTGTGTATTCTATAGCCTTTGTGGGGAGTACTGTGGGCCTCTCGAGTACTGTGAGTACTATGGGCCTGAAGGGCTCAGTTTTCTACTCCGAGCATATCGTCGTGGAACTCTCGAGAAGGAGAGCACACTGTGGTGCATCGCCGTTGAAACACTTCACTGGTATCAGAGCAGTTCGAGGCAAAAGCTTTGTTTCTTTTGTGCGAGCGAAGCGAGCACCCCCCCCCCCCCCCTCCCCAGGCTTTCTCCAAGGCTTACGACTAAGGCGGCGACTAAGGCGGCGACCAAGGCATAGACCTTGGCATACCTTGTCATCCGAGTCACCGAAGTCACCGTTGGCTGCGCGCAAGGGAGGACCTCAACGATCAAAGAATATAGAGGTTCCTGGTACTTCCCGGGAGGTCACCCATCCCAGTACTGTTCCCCCCAGCGCTCGCTTAACCGTGGCAATCTCTTGCCACTAAGCTACACTCTTGTGGTGTTTGAAGAAGGGGAAAGACTAAGGTTGACATTACCTTGAACAAGTTTTGGTCCCTCAAAGCTTCATTTTTTGCTTTCAAAGCCTATTTCTGAAGCAATTTTGGGATGGTTTTTGGAGCCATTTCGGAGTACTTTTACACATAGTTCTCTTCGCATAGGTCCAAGAACATCAAGAAGAGTGTTCCTTGTACTTCTCAGACAATAAATATCAACCTTTGGGGCTGTATTTTCAGCCACACTCGTAAAACTACAGGTTTCTCGAGGGGTTTTCAGTTTTGGTGGGAGCAGTCGCTGCAAATTTATGCAGGTTTTTAAAGCCTAAAACATCAGAGTTGACAGACACTTGCAGGTGTTATTGGCTAGTTTTTGGGCTGTGTATTCAGCCTTTTAGTGTCATTTTACTGCATATATTGAGCACATACACACCATGTACGCTTCTGTGGATACTGCTTATGTACGTCCATGTGGTCATTGATATAGCGGTTACGTTCTTTGCATAAAGCCTTTTACGTTTGATAAAGAGGGTCGTGGTGAGGTTTTCTTAACTGGGAGACACCCAGATGTCGGGGTCTCTTCGGTGATGCAGGTGGAAGACTTACCTAGCCTCGCCATAGGAGATGTATGATAGTTGTTCATAGGTGCTCGATAAGCCTAGTTGGCTTCTATTGGGTAACTCATTATATGCAGTGGAGTCAGTGATTCACTATGCAGGTAGACATGTCAGTACTTGCAGTTTTATGATACTTTGACACTGGTCATATGCTAATTTTGAAGAGGATACTTTGGTAAAATTTTTCCAGATTTCTGGTTTAGTCAACTATACAGTGGTCGATTTACTCCTTGATACACTTATTTGTTGGTGTTTGGACTCTTCTAGCTCATTATCATTCTATTCAGTTCTCTACGATCATGGAATCAGAGGTCTCAGGCACATCCGGTGGATCAGGGTCTAGTGCTAGTGTTCCGAGGAGGAGCTATAACTTGCAGGGAAAAGACCATTTTGAGATCTGAAAATTTGATGGCACAAACTTTGCTCTATGGAAGAATCAGATTAAAGATGTGCTGATTCAAAGGAGGCAATGGAAGCCAGTAAATAGGATTTCAAAGAAGCCTGCTGACATGGATGAAGATGATTGGGATGAGTTAGATGAAATGGCAAGGTATACCATTCGCTTGCACTTGGCAGATAATGTTTACTTTACAGTATTAGACTGTGAAAGTGCAGAGGAGCTTTGGAAGAAGTTATGCAATACATATGAAAAAGAGACGGCATCAAATAAAGTGTATCTGATGAGAAAATTATATGACCTTCGTATGAAGGACACAGATAGTGTTGCTGCTCATCTAAATGAGTTTGATGCTATATTCTCCCAGTTACAGGCTCAAAAAATGGATATGGATAATGAAATGAAAGCAGTATTGCTGTTATGCACCCTGCCATCATCATGGGATACGTTTTGCATGGCTATTAGCAACAGTGCACCTGGTGGTAAACTCGTCTATGATGACATATGTGGAGCACTCTTGAGTGAGGAGATTTGTAGAAAATCTATGGTTGACACTCAGAGTGGAGATGCATATAATGTTCGTGATTCTTACCAAGGAAAGAATCAACAACGTGGCAGGAGCAAGAACAAGGAAAAGAATGGTCAACGGAATAAAAGTAGAAGTAAATCAAGGAAGAGGGATATCGAATGCCATTATTGTCATAAGAAAGGACACATGAAGAAAGAGTGTTATCCATTAAAGAATGCTAAAGGTAAAGGACAGAATGTTGATGGGCATGTTAAACAGTTACCTGCACCATCTACTTCGACTGTGAAGATTGAAGAAATTAATGCTATTTCTGATGATGCTGACGTGTTGACACTTGATAGTACTGTGCCATCTGAGGCACTTATGGCCGATTCTCTTTCCCACATCTGGCTGCTAGATTCTGGTGCTTCTTTCCAGTGTGATGTTGTGGGGATTGGAGATGTGGTTGTGCAGTTCATTGATGGTTCAAAATTTACTATGCATAATGTACGCCATGTACCTCAGTTATCACACAGTTTGATGTCAGTTGGTCAACTTGATGACCTTGGTTACAAGGTGGTCTCCTATGCTCAATCCTTTCATATATCAAAGGGCAATATGGTTATTGCAAAAGGAAGCAAAGTTGGCTCACTTTATCCTTTATTTGTATCACAGAAAGAACACTTGTTAGCTGTTACTGAACAGCCTATGGCTTGTATTTGGCATGGTCGTTTGGGCCATATATCTCGTAGTGGAATGGAAAATCTTTCTCGTTCTGGCTACTTACCTGTGTTATCTTTCTCTGATTTTTCATTTTGTGAGCATTGTCAATATGGAAAGCAAACCAGAAATGTGCATAGAACGCACATTGACTCTTCAATTCAGCCTTTAAATCTTGTTCATACAGATGTGTGTGGTCCTATGCCCACTAGGTCCTTAGGTGGTTCTCTTTACTTTGTCACTTTCATAGATGATGCTACTAGAAAAGTCTGGGTATATCCTATCAAATCAAAGGATGATGTATTCCCAACTTTCAGAAAATGGCTTACTTCAGTTGAGACTGAAAAAGGAACTAAGCTTAAGGCTTTACGTTCAGATAATGGGGGTGAGTATACCTCACATGAATTCAGCCTTTTCTGTCAGTCTAGAGGGATTCGTAGAGAGTTTACAGCTCCTTATACCCCAGTACAGAATGGTGTAGCTGAGAGGATGAATAGAACTATTCAAGATAGAGTAGTCTCTATGTTGCATCATGCAAACCTCTCACAAGGTTTTTGGGCAGAAGCAGTATTGACTGCAATTCATGTGATTAACCTTTCACCTAGTACTACAAAAGGTCTGAAAGTGGCACAAGAGTTATGGACAGGGAAACCACCATATTATGATCACCTTCGAGTTTTTGGGTGTGAAGCATATGTTCATATACCCAAGAATCGTAGACAAAAGTTGGACCATAAGTCAAAGAAATGCATTTTTCTTGGATATGGTCGAGAAGGACAATTTGGATATTGCTTATGGGATCTTGAAACACGGTCAGTGATCAGAAGTAGTGATGTCATTTTTAAGGAGTCTAAGATGCATAAACAACCCATTAAGGAGGTTGAAGTGAGAAGAGTGGTGTTTGAGGATACTAGTCCTCCGGTTAGCATGCATAAAAATGCTGCACATAGGGATGTTCAAGAGAATGTCCATTCAGATCAGTCTGCACATGTTCCTGTTCAGCAACCATTGAGACGTTCTGCACGTGTCTCATATCCACCTGATAGATATGTTCCAGGTTTAGATTTTGTTATGCTAACAGATGCCGGTGAGCCTTCTTGCTACAAAGAGGCTATGCAAACAGAGCATCATGTCAAGTGGGAGCGTGCCATGAAGAGTGAGTTGGATTCTATTCACAAGAATGGTACTTGGGACTTAGTACCTTTGCCAAAGGGCAGAAAAGCTTTACCATGTAAATGGGTATATAAGCTGAAATTCACATCAGATAGTGCTTCTCCAAAATATAAAGCACGACTTGTTGCAAAGGGTTTAAAGCAACAACATGGTGTTGATTTTGAGGAAATCTTCTCTCCAGTGGTCAAGATGACTACTTTGCGCATGTTGCTTGGATTCGTTGCAACGGAGGACTTAGAGCTAGTCCAAATGGATGTGAAAACAGCTTTCTTGCATGGAGAACTTACAGATGAGATCTATATGGAACAACTAGAGGGTTATGTAGTTCCTGGCAAGGAAAGTCTAGTTTGTAAGCTCAAGAAGAGCTTGTATGGACTTAAACAGTCTCCTAGACAATGGTACCAAAAGTTTGATGCTTTTATGAAGTCCCAAGGCTATTCTCGGAGAAACGAGGATCATTGTCTCTACACAAAGAGATGTTCTGATGGTAGCTTGATATGCTTGATACTTTACGTCGATGATATGTTGATTGCTGGGAAGTCCTCTTATGATTTGTCACTTCTCAAAAAGAAGTTGAGTTAGACATTTGATATGAAGGATTTGGGGGATGCCAAACATATTCTTGGCATGCGCATTACTCGTGATAGGAGTAAAAGATGCATATACTTGTCTCAAAGTGAGTACATATCCAAAGTACTTCACCGATTCAATATGCAGGGTGGAAAGGCGTTGAGTACACCTTTACCCACATATGTGAAATTGAGCAAGGATGATTGCCCCAAATCAGATGAGGAAAAGGAATTCATGACCAAAATTCCCTATCAGTCTGTTGTTGGTAGTCTCATGTATGCTATGGTAGCTACGAGACCAGACATTGCATTTGCAGTGGGAGTTGTGAGCAGATATATGTCTAATCCTGGCAAGAAACATTGGGAAGCGGTCAAAATGATTTTGAGATATCTGAGTGGCACTAAGGACAAGTGTCTATGCTTAGGTAGAGGGAAAGCATCCATTATTGGTTACACAGATTCTGACTATGCTGGTTGTGTAGACAATCGTAAGTCTACATCAGGGTACATTTTTCATTTTGCTGGAGGTGCTATCTCTTGGAGATCTCGTCTTCAAGAATGTACAGCTGTTTCCACCACAGAAGCAGAGTATGTTGCAGCAAGTGAGGCATGTAAGGAAGCATTGTGGCTTTCTCGTCTTGCTTGTGATATGGGTTTACCTCAGCATGTACCTCACTTGCTCAGTGATAGTCAGAGTGCCATTGCTTTGGCTAAGAATCCGGTCTATCATGCAAAGACCAAGCACATTGAGGTGAGGTATCACTTCATTAGAGATTGCTTAGCCACTGAAAGCATTATTCTTGAGAAGGTTCACACTCGAGATAATGCTGTAGATGCTTTGACTAAAGCTCTACCACATGATAGCTTTCGACACTGTTGTCACTTGATGGGGGTTACTTGATTCTTGATCTTACGCAGTCACTTGTATACTGTGTAACATGCCCATCAGGTGGGAGGTATAGTTTGTATACTTACACTCAGGTATTCTTTATCATTCTTTATTTTTCTCCCATAGTTACTCTGGCCATATTGGCCTTTAGTGGGAGATTGTTACCATTAGTGTCCATGTGAAAGGCCAAATGGCCACCGGACACTTCTTTGTATATGTTCTTTAATAAAACATATAGTGGCCTGGTCAATCACGGACTATAAGTTCGACCGCATTCGGAAGACCTAAGAAGTTTGTCTTCGTGCTTCCTGTGTATTGCGTTTTCTGTGTATTCTATAGCCTCTGTGCAGAGTACTGTGTGCAGCCTAAAGGGCTCGGTTTTCTACTCCGAGCATATCGTCGCAGAGCTCTCAAGAAGGAGAGCGCACTCTGGTGCATCGCCGTTGAAACACTTCAAGGCAACACGTAACATCAAAAAGTTATGTGACAGATTTCAGAAAGGCGACCACAGAGCTTATAGAAACCATCATAGAGGCATGGGGTGCCAAAGACATAACATACTACTTGGTGAGCTCCAAAGATATTTTATTCAATTTATTTATTTTTAATTGAAATAAAGATCTAATGAGATTCTTCTGCTTTCCAGCATATTCTTCTTGTGCATGGTGCATTCTTTGCAGAAAAAGAACCACTTGCCATGTGGAACACCCAAGGCATGGAAAAATCTCATTATCAAGCAAGGACAAGCTTCTTTAGGTGTACAAGGAAAGGAGGAGGAGTAACAAAGAGCAATGCCTTCATAGAGCTTTTTGATTGGTTCTTTAGAAGACAATTACAAAGGACCTCATGACAAATATAATCAGAAGGATATGGCTATCTCCAGACAAAATCATCATGTATCAATATCACAAATTGAAAAAGACCACATTTCAAACAGAGCTTTAATATTTGCAATGTCTTTTATTTCTTTGAGAAATAAAAGATGTCATGTATGTACATTTCATGATGTATTATGCTTTGAAAAGAAATATGTCTACTACCATCAGATGACTTTGACCAGAGAATCAATAACAATTAATATTAGGCCATGGATCAATTACACCAAAAAATTTGCAATGTCTTATATCACATTGGGCAATTTCTGTATATGTACATTTGTTGAGATATAGAATTTGAAAAAATCAAGTCATTCCTTGAGCCTTTTTAAAGAGCTTGGCTCTGGCAAATCACCTCTATATCTGAGGAACTCTTTTCTCCTGTATCCAGCAATGCTTTTTAAATCTGACACCCCTACAACCATTGCATACCTTGAATAACAAAGAAAGTACCCTGCCCTTGAAGCATTGAGTCCTGGGCATATCCAAAAATTCTGAATGCAGTTGCTCTTTCAAGCAGTAAAACTCTGAAAGCATTAAAGGGTATTGGAGTAAAACCCATGTATTTTGATAGAGTCCTCAAGCAGAACAATGCAAAGTCTGGCTCCTCACTATAGTGCTTGTGAATAACAAAAAAAGTGTCTGGGTTCAAGTTTGGAAGATAGTGGATAATAGAATGAATATCCACCTTTGCTTTTCCTTTCTCTTCTATGGCTTTTCTTATTCCCTTGCCCCTACCAAGGTAATTGTCTTCATCCAATAAAGTTAACTGTGGTAAAAATGAAAAACAAGGTTAGATGAAGTGCAAGCACACTTTAGGAAACATGTGAAGTAACTTGAAACTAGTAGAAAGAAAAGCAAGAGACACGACTGATGCAAGTGATAAGGGTCTTCAAAGAAATTCAGACAGTCGTTATCGCTTGCATCGGTCGTCATCAATATCTATTTGCAAACTGCCTAGAAACATCTAATGTTTGATAAATGAGGGGAATTCCCACAAGCAAGATATGTATTATCATTGCTGCATGCAACTCCTAGACATGACCCATACAAGCGATAAGGCCCAACGGAAAATATTCGATGGGCCTAATCATTTGCATCGGTCCTGATCGATTTCTGACACTTCTAATGGAGAACTTGGACAAATCTGATACAAGAAAGAGATTTTGCATTGGTCCCATCTCATATCCCTAACCTAAAGTTCTTGAGAATATAGTTAACTGTATACCTTGACGTCATCTTCCTCAAGTCCAAACACGACCGATGCAAGCGATGAGGCCCAATGGAAAATATCTGATGGGCCTTATCGCTTGCATCGGTCGTGATCGACTTCTGACACTTCTAATGGAGAACTTGGACAAACTGACACAAGATAGAGATTTTGCATCAAGCCCATCTCATCTCCTTTGCCTTTAAATCATGAGAATATATTTTACTACATACTTGACCTCATCTTCCTCTTCAAGTCCGAACACGACCGATACAAGCGATAAGGCCCAACGGAAATTATCCGATAGGCTGTATCGCTTGCATCGATCGTGGTCATTTTCTCACTGAAAAATGGAGATCTCAGACAAAAACTTTAATTCATACGAATATATCAAAACAACATACCTTGACCTCATCTTTCTCCTCAATGAGCTCTTTTGAGTCAATACAAATTGTTCCTTTGTCCTCAGCGACATCCAAGAATGAATAGCCGCGCCCAAACGAGTATATTCCAAGTTGCTTCTGATGCTCATCAAACTCTTCATCAGCAAGTTTTGGCTTCTCTGAGATAGCTTTCTCAAAGTATTTTGAAAGAGCTTGTGATGAATCTTTGAATTCTTCATTAGACAAATCCAAATCAAGACGCAAAAATTCCTCTCTTCTATCTCCTTTCTTATTGATGAATCTCCTTGCAACTTCTTCTGCCTCAGCTATAGCTGCAAGGCAGTAGTCCTCCCTTAGATTGAAAAGTTCCTGAATGTAAAATAAAGGTATGAAGTCTTTCTCAGAGATAAAGTAAAAAGGTAGATTTGGGAAAAGTAGGGACTTCTCAGACACTTGAACTTCTTCAGTTGGCTCCCTTATTGCAGTGTCTGCTTTAAAAGTGGCCACATCAAAATCTTTGACATGCTCTTCTTCTGCTTGGAGATTGATCTCCTTAACAATCTCCATGACACCTTTCATAGTTTTTGAGCTACCCTCAAGTGTCAGCTCTAAGCAAGGCTCGTCTTCATCATGAGCATTTTCCTCCCTTTCAACTGAGATATGATCAAGCCATATCAAGAAAGCAATGTTTAAAGGGAGCAAGCAGCAGTTCTTTTCATGCTCTAGGCATAAATCAAGCTTCCCTAGCAAAGGGGATATCCTTTTGCATTTTCTTGTGATTTTAGCCCTATCTATTGGATCCTTCCCAAAGATGTGAGGATGGACATAGTTTTTCTGAGAAATAGAAAGGATCCTTCCATTGATCAACCCCAAGAAAATCTCCCACTCATCCTTAAGAAAACTTTTCGAGTTCTCTAAGAGTTTTTCAAAATCAATTTTGGGGTTGAATATCGTCATTGCATCAGGAAAATAATCTACACTTAAACCCTCTTGAACCATGAAATCAAGAAGTTTCTCTGATGGAGAGACACTAAGGATCTCATTCATTCCCTCCATCTTAGCTGCAGCTTCTCTTGTATGCCTATTAGGAGAACACAACCGATGCAAGCGACTAGAGCGAGTCAACGTAGGTCAAACGGTGAAAATCGCTTGTATCGGTCGTGTTGGGGACGAAAGAAAAATACGCATGTAAGTGAGACAAATTCTATGAAGGTTGAAAGTTTGAGTTTGTGAAGGAAGTAGCTATTTATAGGCAAGGAGGGAAGAAACGGTCGAATGACGTGGACCAATCATAGAGTGCCACGTGGCAAAGTGTACGTTGCCTGATGCAACGGATAAATGACGTGGACCAATCAAATCATGCCATGTGGCAAAAGACATTGGAATTCACAACGGCTATATGAGGTGGACCAATCGGGGCATGCCACGTGGCACAACGGTCAACTCAGTTCTGGGACCTATTTAAGCTTCCCTATTCATTTGCTTCATTTTTTTTGTCAACACTTGCCAAGCGTCGAGGTTCCATCGCCACCAAGTTTTTTGGCTACTTCACAATTTCTATAGAGAGCGCTCTCTCCGTAAGGTAATGTGGACACGACCGATGCAATCGATTAGGGACATCGGAGATTTTTGGATAACCCTAATCACTTGGATCGGTCATGTTTTTTAAATAGCATCGAGTCCTTGATCATACCTTGCAAATTTTGGTTTCCTTTGTGTTGCTTGAGTATAACGCATTGTTACCTTTATTTTAACTTCTATTTATTGAAATATGATGATGAATTCAGGGACGACCGATGCAAGCGATGAGGGACATCCTGGCATTTATGGATGACTCTTATCGCTTGGATCGATCGTGTCTCTAGTGAGACAAATTCTCTGAAGGTTGAAAGTTTGAGTTTGTGAAGGAAGTAGCTATCTATAGGCGAGGAGGGAAGAAACGGTCAAATGATGTGGACCAATCACAGAGTGCCATGTGGCAAAGTGTACATTGCCCGATGCAACGAATAGATGACGTGGACCAATCAAATCATGCCACGTGGCAAAAGACATTGGAATTCGCAACGGCTATATGATGTGGACCAATCGGGGCATGCCATGTGGCACAACGGTCAACTCAGTTCTTGGACCTATTTAAGCTTCCCTATTCATTTCCTTCATTTTTTTTTGTCAACACTTGCCAAGCGTCGAGGTTCCATCGCCACCACATTTTTAGGCTACTTCACAATTTCTATAGAGAGCGCTCTCTGCATAAGGTAATGTGGACACGACCGATGCAAGCGATTAGGGACATCCGAGATTTTTGGATAACCCTAATCGCTTGGATCGGTCATGTTTTTTAAATAGCATCGAGTCCTTGATCATAGCTTGCAAATTTTGGTTTCCTTTGTGATGCTTGAGTATAACGCATTGTTACCTTTATTTTAACTTCTATTTATTGAAATATGATGATGAATTCAGGGACGACTGATGCAAGCGATGAGGGACGTCCGGGCATTTACGGATGACTCTTATCGCTTGGATCGGTCGTGTCTCTTACAGTGGAACGAGTCATTGATTATAGCTTTCCAATTATCTTTTTCTTAGTGATAATTGAGTATTTTGCATTGTAAGATATATTTGATTGATATTTGATGATAAATTTAAAGACGACCGATGCAAGCGATCAGGGACATCCGGGCATTTCCGGATGACTGCTATCGCTTGCATCGGTCGTGCCTCTGATAGTGGAAAGAGTCATTGATCATAGCTTTTTGAGAGTAAGTTTTGACAGTGGAAAGAGTCATTGATCATAGATTTTTGAGAGTAAGTTTCCACTTTTCCTAATTCCTTGCCTAAAGACTCTGATTTTGTGCAGAGTATGGCTAGAACCAAAAAGACAGCAAGGAAGTTGTACCCTAAGGGTCAGGACCAAAATGCCTAGGGGGAAAATGTCCAGGAGCAAAATTCCCAGAAGGTTCAAGCCAATGTGCCAGACAAGCCTTCAAAAAAAAGGGTCAAGTACCATGTAAAGTCCTTGAGGGAAATTAGAAGAGCTCAAAAATCTGTGGGATTGTTGATCCCAAGACTTCCATTTATGAGAGTTGCCAAGCAGATCTCAGCCAACCTCTGTTCTTTGATGAAGACCTCATCCTTTGTCAATGTGAGGTGGCAAACTCAAGCACTGCTATGCCTGCAAGAAGCTGCAGAGGACTTTGCTATTGATTTTATGAATGATGCCTACTTATGTGCTGCTCATTCTCATAGGGTAACACTAATGGCGAAGGATTATGTTATTGTTTCAAGAATAAGATATAAATTTGATAAAGCTCTAGTTCCTATTGATCACCACGATAAAAAATTCTTCGATATTTTAAATATACCTCCAGCTCGAGCACCCAAAACAACAGTTGTCATTGAAGAGATCAACGCTCAAGTCACTCATGATCATGAAACTAGAACTGCAGCAAATAGTGAGGAGGAGAGGAAAAAGCAGGGATTATTTACAGAGGAAAGTGTCATCTTAACCCAGATTCAAAAGTTATAGAAAGCAAATAAAGAGCTCCTCAAGAAAGGAGATGGGCAGGTAATAGTTAATGTTGCAATGCCATGGAAAAATGAATTGTTTCTTGAAATTAGACCTGAAGACAACAAAATGTTGAGGGAGCTTCATGTTGAAATATCAGATAGTGTGGTCAACATTTCACTTAGGTATATCTAGAGGCCTTAAAATGCTTTTATTTTGCATAATTTCCTAGTTCCTTAACTACATTTTTATTTCTTGATTTGTAGGGTTCTTCTTCAACAATGTGAGGAAGCGGTTCAAAGAAAAGTATTTATTTTAGATCCTCTGGTGACACACTGTTTTTTGCATAAACATGGAGATGCCAAGTCCTTTCTACAAGATTTTACAGAAGAGGTAGAATGTGTTATTTACCCATATATTGAAAAGTAAGTATTCATCTTCATTTTGGAAACATATTTGTTTCATTTAAGAAAGTATATTTACATGCAACTCATTGACAGGGGCCATTGGAGTTTGATTATTGTGGACTTCAATGCATATCAAGCTCTTTTCCTCAATTCTCTTCCATCACAGCATGGGAATTGCAAAGTGTAAGTTACTATACATTTTGTTGTTCTCTATTTCAAAGCCATGCCATCCATTCTGATTTTCACTTTACAATGCAGTGCTGCAAAGCTTCTCAAGATGCATATTGATCAGAATTTTCCTGGAATTGCCAAAATGAATGAACAAAAGCAATTTGGATATAGCCAAATTCATGTGCCATTGCAGAGAGACTCAACATCATGTGGCTGGAGAGTGATTGCAAATGCTGTAAGATTCTTGGAAAGAAGGTTCTACAGTCCTGAATTCAATTTATCAGACTACCTAGATGCATGGATCATCTTGATCAGAGAGAGAGCAATAAATAGTATCATGAAACATGCAATCTGCCCACATGATCTAAACTCACCTCCACCCCCTCCACCTGATAAAAAACAGTCTGAAGATAAAAAGAAAGGGCTTCCTCTTCACTCACCATTAAAGCATGGGAACAACAAAAAGAGTCAAGCTGAAAGCTCCAAAAAGGGACAGAAGCAACAGAGAAAGCAGGGCTCTAAAAAGGATAGAAAGGGTTAAATCATTTTTGAGTCTTAGATTGAAATCAATTGTAAAACCAACCAAGGTTGGAAGATTTATTTATGTACAAATTGTATGTACTTATGCCAATCTTCATCTAGAAGATGGTCACTGTAACCATATTTATTTGCCTTTACAATATTTATATGTTTGAGAAATATACAGTTGTATTGAACCTCTTGAGAGCTAAACAAAAGTTCATTGCATGGTCCAATTAAATTTGTTCATGTCACAAATATGAATGCATTGTGGGTTTCTTACTTCATTCCTGTTGGAAATTTTAAATTGGAGAAGATACAGAAGGACATAAAGAATTAAGAGGACACGATCGATACAAGCGATACGGGGAATCAGAGAATTTTGGATTGCCCCTATCGCTTGCATCGGTCGTATTATCCATTTCATCACTGTTGCTAGTTGTTTTTATACTCGTGAGTCAAATCTTTACGCAAGGTCACTTCTTGAAGTCTCTCGCAGTAGGTTGCTAACACGACCGATCTAAGCGATAAGGGCCATCCGACAATTTTAGATTGCATTAGTCGCTTGCATCGGTCGTCTTCACTTATCTCGTCTCCTCTGTTTTATGCCTTAAGACATGCTCTTCTAATATTGAAATACCAAACCTTGGATTGGAATTTGCACCAGGTTCTCCACACTCTCTTATATTACTTGTTATGTGTACCATGATAATTTCTCTTGCATTACTTGAGGACAGAAAAGTTGGATAGAATCAAATTATTTAACTAAGACTAATGTGCACCTTTGATAGACTATAATTATTAAATTGAAATTAGATATTGAATTCTAGATCTCTTGTTCATCTAGAATTAACTTATGCAAGTTCCTGTATAATTATTTCTTAGTTGTAACCTCATCAGAATGTTAAGATTAAACAAATAAATGCCAATATGAGTTTAGATGAAGGGGGGTAATTGAAGTCATCAATTCACTCCTGCAAAATAAAATCAATGGAAATATGAAATTAAGGACCTAAAAAATATCTAAGGATGTCTTGGTTTATATTCTTATCATTATACAATAAGAACCTCATCAAAATCTTGAAAGTAAATTTAAAAATGCAAATATGACTATAGACATTTAAAATTAATAATTTAACACACATTGTTTGTAACCATCCTGCAAAGAAAATTCAATGGAAGTATCAATAGAAGCTTCTATTAGATGAAGATACATTATGTAAGAATGTCAGGGTTAACTTGTTACAATCTTAAAGGTTGGAACTTAATCACCCTTGGTGGCAGGCAACTTATGCAAGATAATGATTTCTCTGATCTAATGTTAACTATTGCATCATCAATTGAGAATCTACACTGAGATGATACCTCATCAAGGTATTCTAGAAGCTCCCTTACATTTCTGAGATTCCAATTTGCAGTGACAATTATTTTCCTTGATTGAAAATTTGGATGAATCAATACTTCTAACTCAAATTCTGGACAGCTCTCCTCTGAGTCCAAGGCTATCCAAAGTCCAAGCTTTTTTTTCCACCTTCTATAGTCATATCCTAGAACCAAAGATTGTCGACATATCTGATATGAGATTGAAAGAGAATTGGGACTAACTTTACATAAAATAATGTCACCTAGCTTTTGAACTTCTTTGCTATCCCATTCCCTACCTAAAACATCATCAATCTCTGAAATAGAGACTCTCCTATTCAACCACATTGTTTTTGTTTTCTGTAATAACATGTTTTTTAAAGCATGCTACAAAGACATCAATAGGCAAAAACCATTGAATCTTTATCCTTCTCGAAATTCGGCCTGCTGACATTGCCTTTTGGATGTCAAATTTAATTTTGCAGAGAAAACTTGAAACTGTTGAATGATCAGGAGCATCCCAATCTAATGAAGAGATGCAAGGACCAGGTACATGTACAAGAATTCCATAAGAACTCCTCCCTGACGGCACTTGATAATCTGCATAATGGACAAATAACTCTATGCTATTGAAAAATTGAACAGATTTGTCTGCATACATGAGTTCTGCATATTCCTTATGAAGAACTCTGAATGTTCCTTTTAAACATTCAACAGGTTGCCATTCCACAATATTGGAAGGAAAGATATCTGCAGTAGGTTTTTGTTTATGATAGAAGAGCATTGTCAAACTTCACTTACAGTACGAAGGGAATTGCAGATGACTTTCTAGAACAAGATCCTTAGCGGTGTACACATGTTGTACTCGTGCAAACCAACCGCATCTCTTCAATTTGAAACTGAGAATACGTCCCTTCCAATGGTTTCTTGTGTTGTCTCTTTTGGCACGCTTGACTTTATGGGCACATCTACAACTAGGAAGCATAGTTACCCAGTCATTTACTTTCACGGAAAGAGGTTTCCACAAAGAATCCTCTCTTCTGTTGTAAACCTCACATGAAGTTACGCGATTGGAAGGACGACGAGAAGAAGAAGCCATTTGAACGTAGGAGAAGAAGAATGTTCAAAGCGAGAAACCGACGTTCACAAATTTTGACAGTATTTATAGAGAAAAAGGCTTTGTACACGTGGAAACTTTTGATTTGATGTAAACCCTGTCGCTAAATGATCATGACATTTTGTGAACCCAAAAATATTTTGTATCTTCAAAAATCAATTCCTTCTTGGAAATTCGAGAATATGCTTTGTGTAGTGTGCAAAAGTATCTTTTTTTGCATCAAACCGAAAAATTGTACACTGAATACGAGACTCTTCATCACTTTAGCGGCACTTTGAGAGAAAGTTGTATTAAAAAAAGAAATTCTCCATACGGTTAAAAGAGACAGCAATGTTATATTCTTGTACACGTGGAAAGATGCTATTTGTCATTTTCCTTAATCTCTCATTAGCAAACAGCCCCTTTTCCGCCATTTTTTGCCCTAATGTACCCAAAATGCTCTATGAGCATGAGCTTGATGGATAAAAGTTCCTCTCAGTTATGAGAAGGAAGCACCACCACCAACACAACCACCACCACCAACTAGACCACCAAGACCTCCACCTAACGCTCTGATACCATGTAAAGAGTACGCACGCGGAAGCAAAATGAAAACTAGAGTACTCTCACAAAACAAAGAATGTGTGAGACACAAAATGAGTAAACCATGAAATGGGTAAACTCATGTGGATTAGAAATGAGCTTGCCAAGAGCATGGAGTAGGCTCCTCAAGCTTCTAACCAAATACAAATGGGAGAGAGGCCCTCCTTATATAGATTTGTGAGGGGCTCTCCAAAATACATCTCATGTGGGATAATTCCCCTGAAAGGAGAATGAATACAACTGGTAGAAGCAAATGGCAAGGTACCCAAATACAAAGGAAATACAAGGAAATGTAATGGAAATGAAATGGAAATAGAGTGACTCCAAGATACAAAAGGGAGATGCACTCTCATATTCTCAACATATATATACAAGTTTTTGTTCACTAGTACAAGCAGCTCAAAGTCTGCTACATGTTTAGTAGGGCAAAACATGAAAGCAACGAATTCCGTATGTTGGCAATCGAGGACAAGTTGGATGGTACCAATTACCCATTATGGGCTTATTGTTGGAGTTTGAGGTCTGCCAAATCATGCGAACAACACAAGGAAGAAGAAGACTCTTGGAGCACAATACATAATAGTGAATGTATTACCAAGTGAATGTACAAAGATAAGACTTAACCCATTAGGGTTATAGGCGTATATACAAGCCAGGGGAAAAAACCTCTTAAAGAGGGAAAAAAGTGCCCCGATGGTCCTAAATGTGTTCGTACACACCACTACCAAAATATATCAACAAATCCCCCCTAAGAATTATGCGGTGAATAAGGAGTTGACACTCATGTATAAGGAAGTGCCAAGATATGTGGAATCAATCCACAAAAGGAAGTAAACCCAAAGCTTTGCAAAAAGCTTCAAACTTTTCCCTAGGTAGAGCCTTTGTTAAAAGATCTCCAACATTCTCTTGTGTGGGCACATATGCCAAAATAATCTCTCCAACATAGGACCTCTTCCTAACATAATGATAGTGCACCTCAATGTTCTTAGTGTGAGCATGTAACACAAGGTTCCTTGCAACTGCCAATGTGATCTGATTGTCAGTAAAGTTCATAGTGGCAAAAGACTTATCAACACCCAAATCAACCAAAAGGTGTGTGAGCCACATACACTCAGTAGTCACTATGAAAGCTCGCCTATAGTCAACCTCATAACTAGAAGTAGCCATAGTAGGCTTCTTCTTGCTCAACCAAGATATGCATGAGCTACCAAGCATGAAGCAAAAACCACTGGTGGACACACAAGTGTCATAGCAGCCACCCAGTTAGAGCTAGAAAAAGCATGTTAATATGGCAACAATGATCCCCCCTTGGGATAAAACAATGTAAGTAGTTAGGTACCACTCATGTAGCCTCTTTCTTGAGCATAACCTTTTGCAAAAAGCCTAGCCTTATACTCATCAATATCAATGCCTCTTTCTTGAGCATAACCTTTTGCAACAAGCCTAGCCTTATACTTGGCAAGTGTTCCATTAGGCTTATGCTTTTAGCTTGTATACTCATTTAGTGCCAATGGCCTTTTTGCCTAGAGGCAAATCACATAAAGAGAAAGTACCATTCTTCATAATAGCATAATATTTTGATTGCATAGCAGCCATCCCATTTTTTGAATTTTCTCCTTCATCAAAAGAAATAGGATCTTTCTCATCACAAAGATCAGAGGCATCCATTGCATAGCAATCTGATGGAAAAGAAGCACTATGAGAGCCTAAACGAGTATGATATGAGAGAGGTACATCTAATTTGCTATCTCGTAAATTTTGCACTAGCCATTTAGGCATATTTTTTGCCTCTTTTATGTCAACCCTCTCATCAACATGTGCATCATGTAAATCTAAATCAGAAATGGAATGATATGTATTATCATGCAAGACCTGTAAAGGCTAAGAAATTGCCTCATTTGGACAAACACTTGACTGTCCACTTGTAAAAAGAGGCAGCAAAGTGCCATACATGTCTTTGGAGCTAACTCATGTCTCCTTAGTACATGAAAGTAATGGCTGAGTTGCAGCTTCCACAAAAACAACATCATGGTTGTCATACAGACGATAGCCTTTGCTTTCAAAAATGTACCCAACAAAAATACATTTTACAACTTTATCATCCAATCTTATTTGTCATTCTGGCACTAATGCATATGAAGACAACGAAAGACACACAGATGAGTAACACATGGCTTGGGATATGCCAAGCCTGAGTCATGAAGTAAAGGTAGTTCCCAAAGGAAGGTGGCTGCATAGGACCATAGACATCACTGTGAACAAGCTGCAAATTTTGAGTAGCTCGAACTGAACCATCTTTTGGGAAGGAGGAATAATACATTTTGCTCAAAATACATCCTTCACATACATGTTTACCAAGTGCCTCAAGTTTGGGTAGAGAGGACACCATTTCAAATTTCTGTAGGCATAGAAAACTAGCAAAATTAAGATGACCAAAGCATGCATGCCAAAGCTTTGCATCTAAGATAGCATGAGAATCTTGAACTCCACATGTTGAATCATACATAGATTTTTCATAATCTATGAGCTTATATAGCCTAGGACATAAAATGCCAAAAGCAATAATAACATCGCCATTTGAAAGATCATGATTTGTACATCTATCATCAACAAATTTCACAACCAAGACGATCTTGGCTAATGTTGAAACTAATAATACATTTTTCTTGATCCCTGGCACAAACAAAGCATGTGTGTCACTCTAGCACAATGGTGAGTACCAACGTGAGGAGATACACCTCATAAATGTCAATCCGTGGAGACATGAGGACCAATATGAAGACCGTGAGCAAGTGATGGCACAAGTGCGTGAGTGAAAGCACACAAGCATGCACACACATACACACACACATACACGCACGAGGTAAGAGCAAAGAGAGGAACAATGGAATGCTTCGATTACACAAGAGTTCTCTTACAAAGCTGAAATCTACAACAAGCTAACCTCAAAAAATGAGCTCTCCAGCCCTTTTTATAGTTTTTTGAGTGATTTTGGCCCTATCTAGACCTAGTGTCCGGCCTAGTTAAAAAATAGGTTTCGGGGCTTATTTGGGGGCTCAAACGGAGTCTAAAAATTATGAAAATTGGTAGGATGATAGTTCTAATACTCCTCAAGCTCGAGGACTCCTCGGCTTGAACAAAATGGAGTTACAAAAATGGAAAATGGTATTTACAATGGTTTTTAGTGATAAAAATCATTATTTTTATAGGGATTTCTTCTGAAAATTTGACAGGTGCTCCTTGGAGCTCCCTACTTGCTCCTTCTTCTTGTGTGTCCACTTCCTTGATGCACTTCCATGCTTTGTCCTTGACCTTGAGCTTCAACACTCCCCCCCCCTCTTGAGTGTGTCGTCCCTAACAGACCCTTATTGTAGTGGTTTTTCCATGTAGTATGTTGAGAGGTCGTGTCCTCCATGTATTAATAGTAGTGGTCCATCTTCCCAATGTAGCCTGGTCAATTGTCGGGTTCTTCAATTTGCCACTGCTAGCTCTGGCAGGTTGTAGTCCCTTTGAATGTACGTCTTCCTTGTATTCCAGCTTGATGGTGCATTTGTGAGCTTTCCAAGATTGCTAGCTGCTCAAAGGAGGTGGTCAATGTTGATTATGAGAAACTCTTAGTGGTGGATTGCTTCCTTACTCTTGTTGTTGTCACCTTGATGTCGTCTGGTTCTTCCAAAGATGGCTTTCATAGTTTTCATGCCAAGTACTTGTAACCCATAATGGATGGCGGGAAAGTGCATTAGTGCATGGGTTGAACAAAACAGGTGCCTTGTGCATGGCCTTGTAATGTGGCCCTATGTATGCGTACTTGGAAAATGCATGGGAAGAAGTATGGTGCAAGAGATTGGATCTTGAGCTAAGTGCTCAAGGGTATGTTGACGAAGAGGCTTCCTAATCTATCATGGTGAGCATGTTGCCAAAGTAGGTTGTGCTTACCATGGTGAAAGGTCAGTCGATTTTTGTCTCTTCGTGTTGTATGCCCATCACGGGGATTGACAATTGGCTTGTCTTTCTGGTTGATGAACGTCCTTGCTGATGGTTCACCGATGAGTGTTGTCAAGCATGTGGACCTGTTCTCTCTCTCTCTCTCTCTTTTAGAACAATTACATATGTCAAGTGTGTCCCATGTGCCTGGGATTTCTCAATAGTGTCTATGCACGGCCATGTAATGTGGCCCTATATTGATGCATACTTTGGAAATGCATGACCTGAATGGTGCAAAAGACAGGGTTATGCCAAAGGCACATGGTTGTTGCTGGTCGAGGCTTTTGATGTTACTTGCATACTTGATGCATTCTTTGATTGGAGGTGTCGATTGGATCTCGAAATGATGTAATCCTCCTGATTGGAATCCATTTTAGAATAGGATTTGGCCCTGTAGAGATCACCTCAGGCCACTTCATCTTTGGATGCTTTCCAAACTTTGGTATCCAGTGTGATTGGCTCTTTGGTTTTGTGGATGTTGCTGGTGCTTTTGGCTTCCAAACCCATATCCTTGATGATTGCCTGCTTACTCTTGCAAAAGGGTTGAGGTTATCTTCTTTTGGTCTTTGTGCTATGTTCTCACCCTTTTCTCTCCTTGGCTTCTTTGTTGAGACCTTTTGCATAGTGGGGAGCATAGGCCTTAGCACGTGTAAGAGCGCCTTGGGCACCCACATACATGATTGTCCTTGTTGAATTGCAACTAATTTCTTAGGCACCCAAATTTGTCGTATGCGTTCTCGTTGAGCTGGTCTTGGTAGTTTGGTTCTTGTCTTTACATGGTTAGCTTGCCTGGGTGGGAATTGTGTTGGCAAGGCTGGTGGTTGCTCTCCTTTTCGTACCCAGATCCGTTTCATGCCCAGAATTACTTTATTCTTGAAATCTGTTTGTCTATTCGATATAGCCGTTGTCTTGTACCGTTTTGCTTGCCTCTGTGGTTGAACCACTATGGATGCTTTACTCCTTGAAAGAGAAGGAAGGTTTGCGTGCCATTGCAACTGTTCTTCCATGATTGTTCTATGGATCATCGAGCCTGGGACACACATCTTTTTTGCTAAGATTAGTCCTAGAAGAACTAAGAGAATGTGTGACATTTGGATTTGTGTGCATGCAATTCTCTAATTCTAATGCGATGCATTGTTCATGTACCCAAACTTGAAGAAGTTGACTTCTTAGGTTTAAGTTGACTGCATGGTCATAAATCCAATCTTGACCTAGGACAAGTGGCTTTGTAAGGTCCGCATCATGACACACTAGCATTTTGACTTTTATTGGAACATCTTGAAGGTAGATGGGAAGCTCCACCTCGCCCAAACAAGGGGTTTCCACACCTCCCAAACCTATGAGGTAAGCTTCTATGGGCTTGATGTCCACTTGCAGGTCTTGGCAGTATGAAAGTCTAATTGCACTAGTTGCTGCACCTGAGTCAACCAATGCTCTCACAGTCCTTACGCTCTTTCCTTGTCCTACCTCTATGGTCACAAAGGGGCGTCGGTCAATTATTCGAGAAGTAGTTAGGTCAAATTTTTGGCACATGTCCATGTGATATTTTGGAGCTTTTGTGTTGACATCTAGGCCTAGTCACCGTAACTTATTTCTTCTGTTGTGCTCTCTAGCCTCTGCTTGTGCTTCTTCTCAAACCCTCAACTCCTCTTCTTTTCGCTTCTTAGCAGTGTTGAGTCTCATTAGCATTTCCTCTGTAAGAGGTTCTTGATATAACTTGACTCGACAACCACTTATATAGTTTGGCAAGATATCACCTTCTAAAGTGGCTAATTGAAGTGCACCACTAGTGGAGATTCTATTAATGATCACGAGTCCATATCCTTGTTTCTCCAATTTGCGGGCATGTTGCTTTAGCGTATAAACCAGCACCAAATCTCCTTCTTTCAATCCTTTGTCCTTTACATGGGCATCAAAGTATGCCTTTTGTCTTTTCTTTGCAGCATAGATGCCTGCTGCTGCTCGTAGCCTCGTCTCACCTAAGCGTTCTAGATCAAAGATCCTGGAGGACAACTCGTGTCCATTCCACGCATGCTCTTGTGCTACTTTCAAGGTTGGGATTAGGAAGTCCAATGGTAGCACAACATTCTATCCGAAGACCATTTGAAATGGGGTGGCATTGAGTACTTTCAAGTGGCATTTGAAATGTGAAGAAATGGGGTGCCCATACATTCTATCCCAAACAGCATGATGAAGCTGTTTGTCCCAATCAGAGCGTTTATTATTGACAAGTTCTGTCAATACATTACATAGGATCTTATTCATGCTCTCGGCTTGTCCATTTGCTTGTGGATGATAAGGGCAGACTTCTTGTGTATCACCATGAATTCTTGAAGGAGATTTTCAATGACCTCGTTCAAGAAGTGCGTACCTCTATCACTAACCAACTCTATTGGTAACCCATATCTAGTGAACACATTTTCGAATAAGAACTTAGCCGCTGTTTGAGCATCATTCTTTGTTGTGGCTTTTACTTCCACCCACTTGGTAAGGTAATCAGTGGCTACAATAATTTATTCCGCATGGGAGTTTCTAGCTGGGGGGTTAATAAGACCAACAAAGTCTATACCCCACTTCGAGAATGCGCGTCCTCCCATCATTGGTCTCAAAGGCATCTCATCTTTTCTGATCGGATATTGTGCTCGTTGACATGTGTCACATTTCTTCACATAGGTATGGGCATCCATATGAAGAGTGGGCCACCAAAGTCCTGAGAATAGGATGGTCTTAGTTACTCGATCAGGCCTGAAGTGCCCACCTGCAACACTGCTATGTGTAGTTTCTAAGACTTTCAAGTAGTCTTATTCATGAACGCACAGTCTTAAGTATCCATCTTTGCCTCTCCGATATAGGTTGTATCCTACTAAGGCATAGTCCTGAGCCTCTTGCTCCATGCTCTGTTTTCTTGCTAGACCAACCTCATTGGGTAATGTTCCCGATCTCATGAATTCTACCAATGGAGTGCTCCATTCACGGATTAACGAAACGTGAAAAAGGGTCGCATGCTCCATTGGGGGTCTCTCCTAGCACACAGGACAAGTCTTGATCCATTCTTGTATTTCTCTATCCATGCTAGGCCAATACACTCCTAAGCGTTTTAGGTTCTGCAATGTTCGTTGTTTAGAATGGTGATTCCCTAGCTTTCCTTCATGGGCTTGCTGTAACCAACTAGTATGTTTGTCGTCCTCAACACAACAAGCTAATACTCCCTCTGTATCTTGTTTGTACATACTTCCTGCCAGTATTTGATACTTTTGTGACTTACAATTTCTTCTTTGCTTGTTTTTATGTTCTTATTTGCAGGTCCGAAGGTTAGGACAGGTACTAAGTTATTTGCCCATTTAGGAACAACCTCTAAATTGAACAAATAAGCGTCTGGTAATTCATCAGACACTCCTTGCGGTGGCTCTCCTCAAGTGATGCGAGAAAGATGGTCCGCCCTAAGGTGGGTCCTACCTTTCCTGAAAACCACTTCAAAATCGTATTCCATTAGTAAGAGGAACCATCTTACTAAGCATCCTGTATTGCAAGGTTTATTGACCAAATATAATAAAGCTTGATGATGAATAAAAAACTTGAACTTGTTGGCCAATAGATAGTGTCTAAACTTCTTTATGGCATATACCATGCCTAAGCCTTCTCTTTCCGTTGTGGTATAATTTCGTTCAGCCGCATTTGATTGCCTACTAGCATATGCTATCGGCAAATCTAGGTTTCCTGCGCTTGTGGGTTGTGCTAGCACACATCCTATAGCATGATTGGATGCATCCACATGAACATGAAAGGGTTTATTCCAATCAGGAGTGGTCAGTATTGGTGCTGAGCACAAACGTCTCTTCAGCTCACTAAAGGAATTCTCGCATTCCTCGTTCCACTCAAAATTTTTCAACAACCCATAAAGAGGTTTAGCTATGATGGCATACATGTGGATAAACCTATGGTAATATCCACAATGGCCCATAAAGGCTTGTACCTCTTTAACATTCCTTGGTCTTGACAACTCTGCTATGGATCTTACCTTGTCTTCATCTGTTGATATCCCATTTGTAGAAACAATATGACCTAAGATCTTACCTTGCCGTACCATGAACACACACTTCTCTGGGTTCATACACACTCGATATTCCCCACATTTGTTGAAGATCTGTCTGAGCTCAGGCATGTGGTATCTTCTTTGTTGGGAATGAACACATAAATCATCCACATATACTTCTAAGCTCTTTCGCAAGAACTCTTTGAAGACATGACACATGAGCCTCTGGAATGTTGCAGGTGCATTGGTGAGCCCAAATGGCATCACACGAAATGCAAGGATTCCCCATTCGGTAGCAAAAGCCGTCTTGTGTTGATCTTCTGGGGCAATGGCTACTTGGTTGTAACCCAAAAATCCATCAAGAAAGCTATAAACTTCCTTGCCTGCAACATGCTCCAATAAATGTTCAGTGATTGGAAGCGGATAACTATCTCGAATAGTAGCAGCATTAACTTTTTTAAGGTTAATACACACTCGCAATTTTCCATTCTTCTTGGGCACCACTACAATGGGGGACACCCATTCAGTATGCTCAATCTCGTAGATGAATCCAGCTTCGATCAGCCTGTCAATTTCTTCTTTTATTTTAGCTGCATAAGTGTCATTATATGTGTAGGGTTTTGTTTGGTGGGCTTGGCATCAACTGTCATCGGGATTGTATGAGAGCAAATTTTTGGATCTACTCCCTTCAAGTCTCTATAGTGCCAAGCAAACACATCCCTGTATTCCCTTAATAGAGCTACAAGCTCTGCTTCTTCTTTTGCACTTAGGTCATCTCCTATGTATGTGCATCACTCTTCATTCCCTTCAATGGTTACCACAATCTTTTTAGTTTTCTCTTTATTATCATATGATTCTCCTATGATGGCCTCTCTCTTGGGCATTCGTACCAGAATTTTTCGGTCTTCAACTTCATATTTCTTGAAATTTTCTGGTACTTCAAACAATGATTCCTCCTCTTCTTGTTTCACTGCTTTTCTTTTCTTTTTCTTTTGACTACCTTCACTTCCGTCCTTTGAATTCACAGTTTTAATACTTGTGAGAGGTTTTCTTCTTTTTGGGTTAACACTCCTATGTCTTCTAAATAGTGCTCCTCTGAGTCAAAGTAAGTATCCATCACAATGGATTCTAGATCATCGTCATTCTCTTCTTCTTCTAAGACCTCACTAGGATCACACTCTTCCAATAAGGGTTGACACATGAACACTGAAATATCGTAACCCTCCTCATCACAATGAGGTGTCCATTGTTCTTCATTGACTGCGATGTCCATGGTAGCTAAGATTTCAGCCCAGCCATGAGGCTCAAATTCCTCATCTGGAAATATCATCAGTGTATAGGCTGGTTCTTTGATTGGTCTATCTCCTGGGGGAGTTCCTTCTTCTCTTGCTTTTAGGCGCTTTTCTTCTTCCTCTACGACCTTGCACATCCATAAGTGAGTATCTTCGTGCAGCCATGATGGATCAGGTGAACTTCGAGAATGCACAGAGACAGAATCTTCTTTCGCTTTGTGGATAGGATTCCACTGTAGGGGTGGTACATCTCTGAAGGTGTAATCCTTCAAATTGACCTTGGTGCTAACCCCTAAGTGTTGTAAGTACAAGGAGTTGGTTCCCCAATCTTGCACTATTTGCAATTGTCGTAGGAAGGGTCTTCCTAGGATCATCTCGTAGACATTATTTTTTGCAAAGTCACATATAGCAAATATGTGTTCAAACTCTCCACCACAAGTGGTTAGAGTTATCCCTTCAAGCAATCCTAGAGGTCTTTCAAAATGACCATCAGCCATTTGAAGCTTCATTCTACTTGGTCTTAATGTAGGTTTGCCCCATCGCTTCCACAAGGAGGTGGTCGCAATAGCAACACCAACACCTGAATCTATGATTGCTTTGGTTGTGTAACCTTAATAGGTGATTGGAAGATAAGTATTGCCTTCTTCACCTTCCCTCATGTCTCCTATCTTGTCTAGAGGTATCTCTGGTACTTTCTACTTAGAGCCTACTTTTGGCATATTGGAATCAATTTCTGGAACCTGATCCTTCACATGATTCCATAGCTCAGGTTTTGCTTTGAGAAGCTCTTCCGCAGTGAGATGACACTGTACCTTAGTGTTCTTCACGACATCAGTGTTCCTTGGAACCACTGAGTCTTCTTGATTTCTTACCAATATTGTGGGAGCTCTGATCTGGAGAGATTCTGATTCCCATGGGCCTGTGAATTGTGGCAACTCTTGTAAAGAATTAGATTCAAAATATACTCTCTCATCCTCTTGTTGCTTTGTTTGATCTCCATAGATAGATGGAATGTCTTGGGGAAATTGATCATGAAGATCATCAATCTCAGGAATAGGAGGGGGATTACCCTTCTCCTTGGCCCATTTCTCTTCTTGTATTTCCCGCAAGAACTCTTAAGAGTACTGTTGCATTGAAAGAGGTGTTCCCTCATCCACAGAATCAGGAACATAAGCTTTCCTTGGTGGTAAGCTTTCTCTTTCAACAACTGGTTGAGCCTGTAGAGGTAAAGAAACCTGTGGCTTGTTTACCAACTGCTCTAATCTTTCTAGTAAGCCTTGGAAATGCAAATCTGGCTTGACAGAGTTTGTCTGATTGAACTTTTGACTAGTCTCAAGCATAGCTTGAGCTACAATGGGTGGTGGGGTGGAATGGGGTGGTGTGGATGGAGGTTCGACATGAGAGGGGCTTTGAGATGCAATGTCTTCTATTTTTGTTTTGGTATCCCTTAGGCTTTCTTCTAGTTCGGATATCTTTTTGTTCCACTTGCGATTAGCTTTCTCTCTAGTATCCTTCCATGTTCTTGTTTTCCTCTTACTAGGCTCTCGTGATTCACTTGACTCCGATTGTTCAGATGGCTTTGCTTGTTGAGTAGCCTGTGCCCTAGTAACTGCCTGTACAGGAGCCACATTACTGCTACTTGAACTTGAATCCGCCACTAAGCCTACCACATTGATGGGTGTAACCTTGGGTGCACTAGAGGGGTTTCTAGGACATTCTCTTGGGAGATGTTCCTTACCACACTCAGGACAAAAGCCTTGTATTGTGATGTTCTGTCCTTGTCCCGGAGCTGGTTGGTGGGGACATTCACGAATGAAATGGTCACCCTAACATCTAAAACATGGTCCTCTAGGGGCTTGTGGTCTTACTTGTCTCAATTGGGGCCTAGGATTTGGATTCGTATACATGACATTGGAGTATTCTGGCTCCCAATTTTGTTCCATCGGTGGTGTCTCATATTGATATGGAGAAGTCTCACTTTGCTCAGGTGACTCTATGTAATAAGCTTGTGAACTATCTTCCTAGAAGTAGTCTAAACCTTGAATATGAGAGTCATTTTCTGAGACCAACAGGGTTAGTGGCACCAATGCTCTATTAGGGTTCTTTTCCGCCATCGTATATTTAACTGGGATCACATTGGCAGGAGCTGGTGGTTGGTTTCCTAGGACTGGTTGTGGCCTGTATGGTGCCTGATATTGTTGCTGTGGCCTGTAATATGGCTGTTGGTATTGGTTCTGATACCTACCCTGCTGGTAAGGTTGCTGATAATTTTGTCTAACAGCCTACCTGTTATAGGGACAATCTTGAGCCATATGGTTCGTGTATTTTCTCTCAATAGTGAAATATAGAGCATTAGGGTTTCCTTGGGGCTGAGCCATCATTTGGGCAAACATTAGCCATGTGATCTCCCCCACATGTATAACATCGCTTCAATGGGGTGATCCTTGGCATTTGTCTATTTTGAACTCCTAGCTTCTTGGCCACCTGCTCAACTATTTCATCTATCTCCGTGGAGGTTCTAGAGGTATGAATAGTAGAACTGTCTGAATCCTTATAGAGTTTGGATAGTCCTAACTCCTCACCCAAGTTGTCCTCTATGTCAATGCATATCCACACACTCTTCTATGGATCTAGGTTCTTTCAAGTACACATATGATCTCAATTTTGTGCTCAGTAAGCCATCTAAAAACAAGGCCACTTGTTTGGCTGATGTGGGCAATTCCGGTAAAGGGCATCTTTCCAAGTATTATCTAAACCTTCTTCTTGCAAGTCGCGCTATTTCTTGGGGTGTCTGCTTGAAGCTATGGATCAAGGATGATGTGTTATGCCTGATACCACTCTTGGAAAATTCTACAATGAATGCTTCTAGCAGTTGGCCTACGTCTCGATAGTTGCAACTGTTTAGGGGTTGAAACCAAGCTAAGGCAGTACCTTTAAGAGTCAAACCAAACGCCTCGAACTGAGTGAACAAGTCCTCGATCTGTTCAGCTCTTAACACTTGCTTGAACTCGGCCACATGATCATAAGGATCTCTTGACCCATCAAAATAGTTCTTCATTGTCTTAACCACTTGAGAGGGTCTAAGGGTTCTTGAGTGCTCTCGTGGTCTAGGCAATGGAAAATCATGCTCATCTCTTTGATGCCTATGTACGCGATGTCTCTCTCTTTCAAGTCTGTCATTTTCAATTCTTGATCGGTCTCTACCCACTGTGTGTGCAAAGCTTACCTCAGGTCTCTCTCTGGTTCTTTCCCTCTGGGTTTCATGAGCCTTGGATGATCCTGCTCCTTGGAGGCCTTGGGAAACATTAGATCTTGATGGAGGGAAAATTGACTCACCTTGCCAGGTGTATGCATGCCTATCTTGCTCTGTCACCAAGAACATTTTCTCAGATGTGTGATCTAGATAGACAACTTTCCCTGGTGTCTCCAGATCCTTGAACTCATAGATGGTGACTATTGGGCTTGGTTGATCTGTCTTGAATCTCCAAAAGGCTTCCTCCATTTCTCTATTCAAGAACAACTCTATGCTTTGTTGTCTTAGGAAATCCATTCTGGAGTGATCACTCTGGTCAAAACTAACTTACCTCTAGGGGTCTTGGGTTCTCGTCCTAAGTCTCCTTGCTCTAGGTCTCTTATCTCATTCTCAGGAATATCATTTCCAAACTCATCTGTCCTATCTGGAAGGTTGGTTACCACATACATGGTTCCTTCCTTATCAATGTATGCACCCTCTTCGAACTTGACCACTGGGTGTTCCAGTCCAAAGGGTTGGTCAGGATTTTTTAGTTGAACCACTGATCGCCTCAAACCATCCTCATAGATGCGAGCACCTAATTGGCTGGTCCTGATATACTCCAATTGGGTCTTATAGGGACCTTCTGGTGTTTGTAAATAGGCAGTACCTGAGCTACGCGTGGGTCTTTCCATGCTGAAGGACATTTCTGAGTCACTTGTGTCAGAACTTAACACGTAGGGATATCAACTCAGTTGTTGTGCCCAAGACTTAGCTGTGTGGTTGACACTAGCCTCAGGTGATCTAATGCTTTGCCTATCCTTGCCTAAGTGTCTGCCAGATCTTAGGTTCATAAGCTTTTTCTACAAGTCCAAAATTTCCCCTTGTATTGCTCAAAATCCTTTGGAACTCCTTGGTTTCCTAGTCCGCCTGAGGGTTAACTTCAAAATACTATATCTAATAATCTTGGTATTATTTTTACCGTAACCAGTGAAAGTTTTGGTAGTACTCCCCATGAGCTTTCCAACAAACCCAAAATCACAGCAAATGGATTTCGTATGAGAAAGTTATGCCAGTTCAGGGTTCTGGGGTTTAAAACAGGGAAACAAGACCTCTCTGGGATTACTGCAGAACAGGCAATACACGATACTTAGCAAGTATCGCGATACTTGAAGTAGGCGATACTTGATACTTGCCTTGCCACGATACACGATATCTCAACTAAATGATACACGACACTTGACACAGAAGTAAGTCCACGATACTCGATACTTAGGCCACACGATACACGATACTCGACCAACTAGACAGATCACGATACTCGATATCCAGCAAGTATCGCAGAAGGACCCTCACGATATTCGATATTGCACAGGTATCGCCAAGAGGAATCCCATGATAAACGATACTCCATATCAGGCGAGAGTTAGACTCACGATACTTGACACTGCAGGTCACGATACACTATATTGGGTGGGTATCGTGAAAAAAATCACGATACACGATACTTGGAATTCCCATGATATTCGATATTCCTCAAGTATCGTTTTCAGGTCTCGACGATACTCGATACGTGACCAATATCGTGAGAAATTTTCTGACGATACTTTTTTTTTTTTAATATAAAGGAAGTTCGGCAATAGCCTACTCTCCCGGACTTCAATTAAATTAAGAAACAAAGGTACAATAGAAGGGGACTAGTGCCCACGGGACCCCCCAAATCCCACAAAGCAGGGGAAGCTTGGTTGATTCCTAGGTTGCATTACAAAGAATCTTACGATACTTGATATCTACCAGGTATCACGAAAGTTAACTCCACGATACACGATACATGATATCTGTCTAGTATCATGAATGTTTCTCAGCGATACACGATACTCGATATGTGACCACTACAAGTATCGCGATACTCGACCACACGAGTTTCACGATATTTAGGTACGTGATACTTCATCCGCTGGAGAACACGATACTTGGATTTTTTGGAGTCCAAATTCAAAAATTTTTGCAAATATGAGTACCTTGTGTCCTCCTTGTCACTCCTATGTGTCTGTAGATGCCAAATCTCCCTTCAAACCTGCGATATTGCACGATCCTTGGCACAGGTTATGTCAAGTCCGAGGCTGTTCACTTTGATTTTCGGCTATTTTTGGTACTATTTCTTCAGCATTTTAGTCATGCACCCTCTCTAAGGCTCTTCCTCACAACCACAAGTAAAAAGCGAGGTGAATGGACTCTAAAAAATGGAAAGAACTGAGAATATGAAGGTGGGTGGAGATGGTGATGATGATGAAGATGAAGGAGAAGAAAAACTCAAAAACTGAACTGAAAATGGTGATTTTTTTACCTTCCAATGTTGCTACTCTACGTCTTACCGTCACACGCTCGTCCTCCAAGCTCTCTCCCCGGCAACGGCGCCAAATTTGGTGTCACTCTAGCACAATGGTGAGTACCAACGTGAGGAGATACACCTCATAAATGTCAATCCGTGGAGACGTGAGGACTGGTATGAAGACCGTGAGCAAGTGATGGCACAAGTGCGTGAGTGAAAGCACCCAAGCATGCACACACATACACACACACGCGCACGAGGTAAGAGCAAAGAGAGGAACAATGGAAAGCTTCGATTACACAAGAGTTCTCTTACAAAGCTGAAATCTACAACAAGCTAACCTCAAAAATGAGCTCTCCAGCCCTTTTTATAGTTTTTTGAGTGATTTTGGCCCTGTCCAGACCTAGTGTTCGGCCCAATTATAAAATAGGTTTCGGGGCTTATTTGGGGGCTCAAACGGAGTCTAAAAATTATGAAAATTGGTAGGATGATATTTCTAATACTCCTCAAGCTCGAGGACTCCTCGGCTTGAACAAAATGGAGTTACAAAAATGGAAAATGGTATTTACAATGGTTTTTAGTGATAAAAATCATTATTTTTATAGGGATTTCTTTTGAAAATTTGACAGGTGCTCCTTGGAGCTCCCTACTTGCTCCTTCTTCTTGTGTGTCCACTTCCTTGATGCACTTCCATGCTTTGGCCTTGACCTTGAGCTTCAACAATGTGACAATTTGAAAGAACTACCGTAATGAGTAATCAAAATGATCTTACCAACTCCCATTATAGGATAAGAGGAGTTGTTAGTACATGTGTATAGTATTCCATCGACAGGCTCAAGTGCATTGCAGAATTGCGAGGTAATATGTTTGGCTTTCCCACTAATAAAGTACCAAACATCTGCGTCTACCATAGACATACACTGTTCATGAGAAGATGGGTCATAACTACAAACACTAGTAAACACCCATTCTTCATTCTACACAAGATTAGCAGACTTTGTTTTAGGTGTAGAGGTTTCTGCATAAACCATTCCGACCTCTTTTTTCTTTGCCTCTTTTGCAGTGAGTTTTGGACAACTCTTTATGAGATGATAATTTCCTTTATAATATTTTCAAAACAATTTGTGCTTCTCTATTTTCTTCTCATCGTTGTAGCATAGTTGATGTTGAATCCAAGGGATCCACAACCGGATAAATACCTTTTGCTGCTAAACCTCTTGAAAGCACAGTTGTAGCATCTAAATGTTTGAACATCGTGGTGGGAGCTAGGTCAGTCAAATCATCCACATGCACGTAGACAGCTTGAATGGAAGCTATTGATCCTTCTTTGGTAGAAGTAATTCTTTCCTGAAGTGATCCCATTTCAGTACCAAGGGTTGGTTGGTAACCTACAACTGAAGGCATTCTACCAAGTAATGTTGAGACCTCCGAGCTTACTTGGACGAATTGAAAAATATTATTAATAAATAGGAGTACATCTTGCTTATTAATATCCCTAAAATATTCTACCATCGTTAGATAGGTTCATTGGTAGAGGATTACTAGAGTATGCTATGATGGATTGGTAGAATGTTTTGGCACACTTGATGTCTCTCACCTTTCTCTAACAAATACATGAGCAAATGGGTGGGAGGGTGCTAATGTACTAGTTTTTCAATTGCGCATATTAGAAGAGAGAGGCATGTGGCTAGATCCCACTTATATAGCTAAAAAACAGAACCTTGTCAATGAGGGAATCACTGCTTTAGCAGTTGTAGTTCCATTAGCCGAGATTGATAAAATCTCTGGAAAACCTTGTTATGTAGAATATAATTGTGCATGACTTCTTAAAGCGTCACCGATGGGGTTGTGATTCCCTCTCTTGCAATCAACTTGTAGATTAAGCACTACGAGATTTCAAAGACTATATTCTCTACTAGTGGAAGCTGATGAACAGGTGAAGCCTGCTATTCAAAGAGCCCAAAAAAGAATTCCTATTGATCTTTTCACCTTCAAAGAAGCTGCAAAACTTGGACATAACGATCCGTATTCTTTTTAGCTTGTTACTCCCAGTTGGACCCTTGCCTGCTAGGAGGCCAGTAGAAGATCTTTTTCTAGTAAGAAGTGTCAATGGAACATGACTGACCTTTGGGGGGTGATACTGATGATGAAGTAGAGAGACAAAAGAAAAGAGGAAGAGATCATCAGGGGAGCATTATGATGAGCTCAAGAAGAAGCTAAGAAGAAAGCTCAACATGTTGAAAAAGAGGAGCAACATTGGTAGGAAGAAGCTTCTCGAATGGAAGAAGAAGCTCACTTAAGAGAAGAAAGATGGGGTTGTAGTGTTCTTATAGAAGTAGATATTTCATACATTCCACAACCTTCTTCGATTTATTTTGTGTTTTATTATTTTGTTTCTTTTGGATATTGATGGGTGTACTAATTAGTGTGGTGCATGCGTTAAAAAGAAAGAAAGAAAAAGTTTCCTTGTGCATGGCCTCGTAGAGTGGCGCTATACATGCCTACTTTAAAATGCAAAGAAAAGAGAAATGGTGCAAAAGGAAAAAGATCTTGAGCAATGATGCTCAAGGGCTTGCTAGAGAAAGGGAATCCTAAACTAAAGGTTGGAAATATTTCATCTTAGGATGATAAGGTTGACTTTAACATATTGATTAGCTATATCTCGTGTGGTTGTTCTAAAATTTGAATCATAGAGCTTGGGTAGTTGAAATATGGAAAGCCTTTGTAGGAACTAGAAAGTGGATACATTGTTGGGTAGGTAACTTAGGGTGCTTGTAATGTGCGAGAGATGCTAAGGAACGTGCGAGAGATGCTAAAGGTAGGCAAGTAGTTCTCTAACTGAAATAAAGAGAGTCACGCTTATGTTTCAACGGCAAGAGAGATGTACGCTCTCAATGTGGAAGCAAAATTTCATGAATGAACTCAAGAACATCACATGGAAAAGGGATTGATCTAATGGTTTGCACTTGTGGTTGAATAACATTACATGGAGCAATACACTTATTATCCATCATCAATTTGTTTCGATCGTTTACAAGTGATGAAAGATTTAATTGTTTGAACGACTTCTAAACATCTTCATGTTCCCAGTCTTACAATGCACCCTTTGGATAGTGTTCGACTCTCATGAGAGTAGAGATGAATATCTCTATGACAACATAAATCATTAGCATCACCAAATACACATGAAGAGGACTTCGTGATCGTCCAAAGAATGGACCCTTGATAGGCTTTGATTGCCTAAATCAATTGGTCCATGAAAAGAAATTTGATGGATTTTCCATATCAGACTACTTATCCTGTAACTAGCATGAATGAATTAATAATCTAGTCATTAAATTCACAAGCAACATGTATCTAAGTGGGATGATGCCCTATGGCTCAAAAACAACACAAACAGGAATCTGAACATCATCATCTTCAATGCCATCTGTATCACCTTCAATAACTGTATTTGCAGGTGTAGTAGGTCGTTTTTCAACACCCTGCACAATATTTCACAATTCTTTTTCCACCAATACAAGATGCATCTAAGTGTTGATATATTTCGGTAGTGATGTGTGTGAACACACTTTGGACCGCCGTGACACTTTTTTCCCTCTTTAAGAGGTTTTTTTCCCTGGTTTGTATATATGCCTATAACCCTAACTCGTTACTTATCTCTGTGCATTCACTTGGTAATACATTCAATATTATGTGTTGTGCTCCAAGCTTCTTCTTCTTCCTTGTGTTGTTTGTGTGCTTTCATAGACCTCAAACTCCAACAATTGGTATCAAAGCAGATCATCGCTTCATCTCGGGTGCCATCGACACCCCTTCGGTCACAGTCTTCGAATTGCATGAAAATTTGTGAGCATACTTAGGGCAATTAGGAGTTCAAAATAGCTTTGTTGTCTGGTGCCAAAATTTTGATTTTAGCTTGTTTCGGCCTTGGAACATGCTATCATAGTGCCTGTATAGGCAATTTCATCTTTTTGTGCCAAACTTATCTACAAGTTTTGGTTCGCCAGTACAAGCACCTAAAAGTCTCCTACAAGTTTAGTAGAACTTGAGAGGGTAGTTCTATTCAAATTTTGAGATACAATGATTTTTCTACATCAAGATGTTTTACTTAGTTTCCATGACTGAAAGCAATGATGTATTATCTATGTTGGTTTTAGAGGATAAGTTGGATGGTACCAATACCCTATTATGGACATATATGATGCTTCATGTATTGGCCATGAAAAAATTGTGGAATATTGTGTGGGGTGTTGAAAGATGAACTAGTACACCTACAAATATAGTTATTGAAGGTGATGTAGATGGTGTTGGAGATGATGATCTTCATGTTCTTGTTCGTGTTGTGGTTCCTACACCTACTATAGAGCAACTTCGTTGGGATGGTAGAGATGCTTAGGCACATGCATTCATATTCGATCTTGCAAAACAACAAAGGATGCTTTGGATACACTTACCACTTTGTATCAGGCAAGAAATGAGGCTCATGATGCTTATCTCCAAAAACAGTTGTAGAATGAGCATATGAATGAAGGATATTCTATGGAGAAGTTTTGTGAAAAAGATAAAAGATTTGAAGGAGTAGTCGATTTCTGTTGATGAAGTCTTGCTAGAGAGTTCACTTTTGCAAACTCTCCTGAATGGTGTTCTAGATTCATATTAGAGTTTTGCTTCTACTCTTTGGTTAATGATGAAAGGCAATACAAATGCCTTAAAATTAGAGGAGTTAGTCTCTGTTTTTTTATAGAAGATCAATATGGCAGAATAGGTCCATCATGCATGTAGCAAATCAAGCTTTCTTAGCTAGTCAAAAGGTAAAAGATAAATTGAACTCATCTACTAGTAAGCAAAAATCTGCTAAATCTGCAAAGTTCCTTAAGCAGACTTTGCTGTGTTATAAAGAACTTCAGGACATTGTAGCTATTCTAGGACTAGACGAGTTATTTGAGGAGGATCGCTTGATAGTAGCTAGAACATGAAAAATAGAATGTTTTTTATCACAACCCTTTTTCATGGCAAAATTTTTCACTGGTTTTCCAGTAAATACGTCAGCTTAACAGAAACAATAAAGGGATTTCAAATGATTCTTTTTGGAGAGCTGGATAGTCTTCCTAAGCAATCTTTTTATTCAGTTGGGAATATTGAAGAAGCTTCTGCAAAGGCCGCAACTTTGCAAGTAGAGGGTCAATAAAAGATATGGTATTAAGTCTTCGTGTAATGGCCCCTAATCGAATAGTTTGGAATTCCGAGGTTGGGAAAATTATTTTATCTACCAACAATGGTCAGATTGGGATGCTGCCTAATCATGCACTTCTTCTTATAGCTTTGGATATGGGGGTCTCAAAAATACGTAGTGGTGGACAATGGTCCACAATGGCTTCAATGGGCGGCTTCACCATGATAGATAATAATTGAGTAACTATGTTAGTCAATGAAGCACAAGTGTCTGATGAAATTGATCCTGTCGAGGCACAAAGAGATTATGAGGTAGCTCAGATGGAGTTAGCTAAAGCAGAAGGTAGAAAAAGAAAAATAGAAGCCAACTTAGCATTTAGAAGCTTCAACTATTTCTTAGGTGGGTTTCTAAAGTAAAACCAATCTTAGTCTTAGTGACCCAAACCTACTCCAATACTATGTGTGTAAGACGTATTGGAAACAGTGAAACTTATTACTTATTTATTAGGTACCGACTCAAACATCATTTTAGTAGTTTCAGTATCTAATAAGTTTTTTTACCTATTATTAGATTCGAACCAATGACTCTTGCCGTATGAAAGCAATACTCTAGCCGCTGAGTTAAGTAGGTGGCTGGTAAGTAGTTATCATTACATTAATCTTTAAAGCTACCTATTTTTATCTTATCGTATTCAACTTTAGCTATACTTATTATACACTTGATAATAATCAGATGGAAGCAAGTTTTTGTGTCACATCAGTAAAAAAAAAAGTTAATTATAATAAATAAGACAGAGCCAGTTACACACTTTTGTTTTTATTCTGCTTGCATAACTTGACAAAATGTCTTGTATAAAATACAATAATTGGTTTAGAATCATTTTTAGTTAGGGCTATAGCTCAGTGATAGAGCGTCTCATTTACACGTGCACCGATGTTTTTTAGAAGATTTGTTGAAATGAAATGCTTCATGTGAAAATTTTACATGAAAAATTTTTGTCTTGCTTTCTTACCATGAAAGAATAGTAACATGACAAGTAAAAAAGTCGACTGCAACTAGATCTCAAAAAATTTATATGATGAATAATTGATTTATCCAATGCCAAATTTGGTTGGATAATATATTGGAATCCAAAAAAAAAACTCTTCTTCGTCTCACAAACTGTCGGATATAAAAAGTGTGTGTGTGTTGCAAAAAAAATTAGTTTTTACAAGCGATAGAGACTTTTTTTTTGGATTGCGTATCTTTAGCAAACAAAGGTAAACCTGTTTCAACACATAGTTGAGAATCTTCTCAGGATACTTCGGGATTACTTAATGCATTTCTTTTTCAGGTCGTTCTTTTTTGGTTTAACTATAACAACTATCCAATTCAAAGAAAAGAAAAAATACTTGAAAAAGATTTATTTGTTGAGCATACAAAACCAATTCTTTTTATTTGTTTTCGAAACAAAACAAAGCTGGTACATCAAGATTTGTTTGTCTCCAATTAAAATGGAGAGCAGTTGGTTAGAGAGCCCAATGCCACAAAAGTGGCATGTTAGGTTCCAGAAGCACTTCAAAAAATCATTTCCATAGTCTAATCTGCATAACCGAGAGTGTTTACGATTCGAATCTGTATAGACCTAAAACCCTTTGACAAAAAAAAAATTATATTGACTTACACGGGTCAGAACTAAAAGACCTTTCTTTTTCTTTTGAAAAGAAACAAAACAAAGGAAAATACTTATCCTTTTTTAAGAAATAGTATCCACCAAGTAAGGAAGACTATTTTGAAAGACTCGTGAAAAGGGTTAGACAGGTTAAAGAGACATTCTATGATTATATTAATTAGAACAACGAACTCGAGACTACACGAAATATCAATTGAATAAATATTTTATACCCCTCTTGGGGTTAGATAGTGTTTCCATTCACGACCTTTTATCACAAGTTGTAAATTGTATTACCAAAAGGGAAAGGAGCGAATCCTAGGAGATCCACACCTGTCCTACTAGATGATGTAGTAAGTGATAATCATGCTCTTAGGGCACCATATCCTTGTCGTTCTATGGACATGGATGTAGTCTCATTAATCGAGCGTATTTGCTTTATTGACATCGATGATACAATACTAGTAGAACCCTTCAAAAAGTATCTTGCAGATCAAATTGGATTTAGCATAATGAGTACATCCTCGGGAGGGTTGCACATATGGGAAAGGGGATGTCATGATGATTTGCCCAAGGATGGACTATGTAGGGTGGGGGTGCATCTGGAATACTTTCGGCATGGGGGATTAACCATACAGGGTCCTGGAAGGACAATTTATACAATGGAATCCCTTAGCACGATTGGGCCATTTTCCTCCACCATTTTGAAATGAGGGCTTTATAGGACAAGGTTCTTATTACACTTCTAGACATACCCCTAAAGGTAAATGATGCTCAATGTTCTTTAATCAAAAGGATGATCTCAAGGGATAATGTTGTAATCGAGATAAAGAATGGAGGTATCTACGATGTGGCAGTGACCGCCCTGTTACTAGTAACATCTAACTATTGATGGTTGGCTCAAGATCAAACTAGTGGGTTTAGAAGGCGTATACTCTATGTGCTTACGCCTAGGGTAGCCACCCAAAGATACACTTCTTGTTAAAGAAATTAAAGGTAGATATAAGTGGATTGATTAATTGGGCTTTAGATATGCCATAGGAGAGGGCCCTAATAGGACATAGTGTAGAAGCCATTAATGAGCTAAGCCGAGGGGAACAGGATGATACTACGGGTATTTTGGAATAGTTGTTTAATAAGGTGAAATACAATTCCAAAAGAGAAATATATTTAGGAGCTAAAAAGATTCCCCTCACAGAAAGTCTATACGAATCATATATACAATATGTTGATGCACAGGGAATTGAGCCTATATCCTACTACTCTTTTGGGGACCTGCTGGACGACACATTGAGGGCTATAGGAGATCGGGACATTATTACTAAATAGAAAGCACAAGGAAGAGTGGTTGTAGGTGTAAGCTTTCATGAAGAAGACCTCATTAGGGGGGACTTGAGGTCAACTCTAGTTAAGGACCTTATGGAGGCAGAGCCTTGGGAGGGATTTTGGAGAGAGAAGGAGGTGTTTGATAAGATCTATAATGAGGGAGTGGAGGAGAGGACGACTGAGGATGAGGTAAATCATGAGGGGAAAGTCAACTACATATCTAGTATTGAAAGGAAAAACGAGGATGTCAATCATGTCGATTGTGTAGGTACTCATGAAAATTATGCAGGTAGAGGTATTAACACCCATTCTTTTGACAAAAAGGACGAGGATGTCGATCATGTCAATTGTGGTGGATCTCATAAAAAAAGAGGTGATCAAGAAAGAACTACAAAGATTGTTGTAGAGAGTGGATGCAAAAAAGATAATGAGGGCAGGGTGCCTTCAGGGATGCACCTCCTCTTGGGTCCTCCGAGAGCCTCTCCAGAGAGGCTCTCAGAGTGAGGTGACCTTCTAAGGGAGAAGGTGGGAGACCTGACAAGAGGGGAGGAGGAGAAAACGAAGGAGTTTTTAGAGAAGCAATCCAAATTAAAACAAATGTTTTTATTCCTATGGGAGGACTAGACCGAGGACCAAATAGTAGAAGAGGCGGGAAAGATAATATCGCCTGATGGGTTGGTCAAAGAAACTATTGAACATCTATACACCTTTCTAGAGGGGGATATCAAACGTATGTGTTTAGATCTCCCCCCAAAACTAGTGCATATCCCCACTATGGTGGACCTAGCTTACTCACTTGCATCAAAAATTGAGAATAGTCTTCAAGGTTTGAAGAGGTTGTCGGCACTCTATGGGGAGCTGATGACTACCCTTAATGACGTAGCAAAGAACACTGTGGAGATGAGCTACATGCTTTTTAGACTATTTTGACATCAGGGAAGCATCTATTTTGATCGAGGGTGCCTCGTCAATGAATTATTTACGACATCCTACAAAGATTCACCGTATTATCCCAGGCTTATACCTCAAAATTCTAGGGGATCAGGTACTATTTCTTGTCTTAGACGAGACTACAAAGCTATGATACGAAGATTAATGGACAAACTTCTTCTTCCTAACAATTTAGTTCTTTGTGAAATTGATATGATGGCCTACCACACTAGAATTTATGTAGGCTTAGCGGGTCAAATATCTACCCCTCCACATGTGGGAGGCATACATACAATACGGGTCAGTCTTGGTCTCACATTATGCACAAGTGGTGAGATGAAGTCCCTAAGAAAATTCTTAAAGCAATTTTTTGCTCTGGTTTAAACGGTGCTAGCCTTAAAGGAAGAGGATCTATATGCTCAAAGGTGAAAGAATTATATGGTCAAGATGGCCTCCCCTTTGAACAATTTCTCCAAAAAGTACTAAACCAATCCATCCTCTTGGAACTGGCCTAATTTCAGTCATCCCTTAGCGAAAGTGAGAAGATTTATCTCCCCTCACGAATACGACTTTATTATGGAAAGATAGAAGAAGAACAATATGGTAAACATGGAGGGAATACATATCATGAGGGGATCCTATCTTCTCATATATTGGCCTCCCAGGAAGTGGTTTTACTTCTCTATAGTAATGCCCTGGGTATTACTATTAGTTTAGAAAATGATGGTCTCCTCTTCCTTACTCGTAAGGACCGGTGTGATGAGATCTTTGCTAAACTTGACTTTTATTTGCAAACATGTAGTCATCAATTTATTGGAGTAAGAATACCCTTCGAAAGAAAGTAGAAGATGCCGTACATCTTATGGTAAGTTAATAAAAATAGTCCAATATGTAAAAATGTCAAAAACAATCGACACAATTGACACCACCAACATAATGACGATGCTTAAATGACTATATTCGAGCTCTCAATAGCTTGAACTTACCAAATCTAAAAAATCAGGGGTATTTATGATCACGTTTTTTACTACTCTTGCTGGTCTTATTGGCGGTGTATCAAGATTTTTCCATGATTGCATGCATGCATTCACACTTGAACATATACGCTAGTCTTTCACTAATTCTCTGAAGAAGAAGAAAGGTCACTAACCAATGAGGATCATCAATGCATTATTTCGGTGGAGTCCGCTACTAAAATGTGGGATAATGCCCTTATCTCAAAGAATGCATCCAATATAAATTTTTGGATATGCCTAGGTATTGCTGTTGCATCCTTCTATCAAGACTTTGTATTCTCCTTTGCTTTATTACCCACATATATATTAACCTATTCTGTTCGCATTTATGTCAAGAAAAAGAATAGGATGCAAGCTTTCACAAACCTTCCCCGCGGTATGGTGGTCATCCGAGGTCGCTGGCTCTTTCTTGCCCCATTTTTTTTGGCTTTACTACTTGTGCTCTTTGGGTGATAGAGTATGTTCGTCTTTTGGATGGGGAAGGACCTGATGGCCCCTAACTAGTCTATTGATACTGATAGTCTAAAACTTGAATCTCTTAAGTACTTGCTATTAAACCAATGAATTGATCTCAACATTGTTGAGTTTGATTCAACAAGCCACTCAAAAGACTTATACTTTTTATGCTATAGGCTGTGACAAGAAGAAACATCCGTGCGTGACTATTCAAGCATTTAACTGAACTTTTGAAGAGATTCAAGTTTCAGATTGTCCACCCAAAAGCTCCTCCATAGATCAAGATGGAGGGGCCCATATGGCGGGTAGAGACCCATTACCTTTTACTCAATTTATTTCATTTTATACCCAACAAAAAAAGATCCCAAAATTGTGGAAAGAACACAAGTTATTGATTGAACGGTCCCTCATATCATCACTCTCATTATTTATGGCAGGAGAAAAGGCACAAAGTCCATTAGGTGAGGCAATCGTGCGCTACGTGCATATTCTCAATAATAAAAAGGGTGCCAAGTGAGAACAAGGACCAAAAGGAAGGACCATGCCTACCCAATTTATAAATACATTTTGTATCAGGTTTCAATAAAGAAAATTTCCTTCCTTCTATGGACTCGTGGAAGGCTAATATACGAAAAGCAAGCAATACACCATATACCTACTTTCTTTTATCTTTTGTTCTCTTAATTCGTTTACTTTTACCAAAAAAATTCTTTGATGATGAGGTACTCAATGGGGGATCTTCTTTCTTTGTTTGGGCTCCACTTCCTCGATTTTTGTACAAAATTTTTCAAACTAATTTTTGACAAATCCCCTAAAAAGTCAACATGGGCAACCAGCAGAGGGCGACTACATTATTATTGCTTTTGGATGGATTCATGGTTATTCTTTTTTTTTGCAGGACTTAGCCTCAAAAACCCTCCTCGGGTGGCTTTGTTTCTATCAAATATTTTAAAACACCAAACTTCACAGGCATATATATATTTGGAGTAACCCTCTGGTTGAGTATTCATTCACCCTTAATAAGTTATGGGGTCTGCTGGCATCGGGAATAAAAAAGGGTTGCTTAGAGTCTATGAAATACTCCTATCCTTTTCATGTTTTTATATTTGAACGAAAAATTCTAATTATAAGTAGGTTAGAAGCTCAGATAAGAAAATTTCACTCATGGAATAGGTATGCTAAACGAGCTAGCTAAGGTATTTTAAGCACTCTTTTTTTTCTTGAAGTATTAGGATCCAAAGCAATCCACAATAGACCCAAATTTGACTATGGAATTCAAGCAAATGAGCAGATTTGTTTGGAATAAACTTGAAGCAAGACTTTCTTATTTCTTTTTAGCATTATGTAATGGAATCATACTACTACTTTATATTTTATATTGATTGATGAAGAAAAAAGTAGTTTGATCACTTGCCTTCCACTTCTTAGTAATTACTATTATAAGCAAGCTATAATTGTGATCTACTTCTTCTCCAAAAAGATTCTAAGTGTTAAACCTGTTATAGTGTTAAACCTGTTATAGTGAGTTGATACGTTAGTTGTGGAAGCAAAAGGAGCGTATGAATGTTTTTGTTCCAGCAATATGACTTTTTTTGGATTTTTTTGTTAGTCTCTCTATTTATTCCATTTTTGTTTTTTTTCAATTCCCAAATTCCTTGTTTCCAATATGGATGGACCAAAAAAGTTAGCAAATTATGAATCAGGTATCGAACCAAAGGGAAATACTTGGGTCCAATTTCAGATATGTTAGTAGATGTTTGCTTTGGTCTTCACGGTATCCGACGGCGAAACCGTATTTCTATACCATTGGACTATAGCTTTTGAAAAAGTGGGTTTATTTGCTTTCATTGAAGTAATTGTGTTCATACTCATAGTAATTGTTGGTTTGGTTTATGCATGACAAAAGGGAGCATTGGAATGGTCTCAACTTCCAAAAATTTAAGTGAAATTGACATAAGAGAAATCAAATATGAAAATAAAGAGGATTTTCTTAATTCGGTAGCACTCAATCCCAACTAGTGAAGTCCAGAGTGAGCTTCCATGATCATCGCATTAACTTTATGAGGGGTAAAACAACACAAGAAAATGCTTGTGCTATCTTTAAAATAAAGTTGATCTAGAATTACTAAGAAGCCTCGACTTTGGAGTGGAATTTTTTTCTTAGTTGTAGATTGTAACTAAGTCGAGGGCACTCCCATGGCCAAAAAAGAAAGAACTTCATCAAACCATGTTAGATGCGCTAGTTTAGCTCTCTCGCTCTTCTTTTGTGTGAAATACATCAACATCCAAAAAAGAATCATCCACTCCAGCTAGGGGCTCACGAGAATGAAGGTGTGATAAAAAAAATTGCAATAACATGCAAAGATCTTGGCTGATGTGCCACATCATAATCAAACTCTTTGTAATAACAATACCCACCGTGCGAGTCATCCTAACACATTTTCTTGCTTAATCAAATAGAGCAATGCAAAATGGTCCACATGAAAACAAATTGGTGGCCAAGGAAGTAGTGTTCGAACTTCTTAACAGAATACATCAACCCAAAAGTTCTCATTCAAGAAGATAGTAATTTTTATTGCCTTTATTAAGTTGATGACTAGCATTATAAATTGATCAAAACCAAGTATGAAAATCCTTCTGCACAAGTACATTACCAACATAAACATCGAATGCATCAACAAAAACATGGAAAGAACTGAGTTCAATCTAGAACCTCTAGAATAGGTGGTTGAGTAAGAATGACTTTTAAGCATTGGAAATAAAGAAAACATTTTGCATCCCACTAGAAGGTACTCGAATTTGCATGAGCCAATTGATTAAGAGGAATCAAAATATGTGCTAGAAAACAAAAATGGCAACCATGCAGAAACTCACCCAAAAAATGAAATTTTTTTTTAGAAATTCACAAAGGTAAGGCCTGCTCCGGATTGAGAGCAATTCCTTCTTGAGCTTGATATGGCTCAAAAGTTTATCACACTTAATCCAATACCGAGACATAACAAACGAGAACTTTGCCATGTTCTCCTTTTTCTCTATGCAAAATATGCATATTAATGCACATGCAATTGTGTCCTTGCATTTGAGCATGAAAATGGGTGCATTTGGTTTTTCTAATACTTTATCCAATCCCTCTAATTAAAAAATGAAGGGAAAATAGGATATATTAGGAAACTACCCTTTCACGAGGGCTATTCTTAACATGAATCACGCCCATATATTCAAATAGCATCGGATTATAGTCATCTGATGATAAAGGAAAGCCACATCAATATAGAGGAAAAGATATCAATTATTCTATTGATTCTTCTTTAGCTTCAAGTCAACTAGTGATCCTTGGTATATCATTGCAGATGTTTTAGTTCATGGGTGATGAGTTATCCCTACAAAATCATTATGTCCATCCATCAGTTATTTGTACTTCTAAAGCAATACTTGATTACATTGTGATCTTATGTCATCATCCATTACAATAGTAAAAAATGGATATTTGGTTTTTCTTCTTTTTTTTGTGTTTATTCTTTTCAACAAGAATGAATGATTTTTTATGATGATGAAGCTGAAAGTCGATGCTAGGCATCAACTTTTAGCATAAAGTTGATGCAAAGCATTGAATTTATGCTAGAATTTGATGCTTGGCATTGACTTCCACCATAAAGTCCATGACATCATCAATTCAAAACATGACCACTAGATATCAAAATCAAGCAAGTAGATAGTCGATATTAGGGTTTTGGCACATTCAGATGCAATGGAAGCATTGGTTTCTTCAAATTCTAAACCAATCATGAGATATAGAAGCTACATGGAATTTTGTGGTTTAGGATGGTTTCCTTTATCCATGACATCACCTCCCTACCTCAAGGGATGAGTTCCACGAAGAGTGTTCATGTTCTCTGGTCTCATATTCATTGGATTTTTCTTATGGAATTCTCAAACCTTGATTGTTGCTCTTTGAAGGTTTTTTGTAGGCTGCCAAGTACAATTGCTGATGTCATACCCTTTCCAATGAACAAGGTACTCCAATGTTCCTCAGGATATTCTCGAATCTAGGACATGCTCAACTTCAAATTCTTCATGATCATCAATCTCAATAGGTGGTTGGAGCTTGAAAGTGACTCGATTAATCATCGCCGAGATGGTGAACGGACCAAATCATTGATGGATTTCGAACATGATGCTCATATGCATAATACTTATATTGTTCTTGAGCTCTATGGATCTCTTCCTTGAGTTCTTTCTTAACATCCATGAGGTACTGGACCTTATCTCTGGCAGTTGGGTCCTTAACATGATTTGAGAGTTGTATATCGATCCCTTGGATGTTGTCCATAATTTGCAAAGAAGGGATTCTACTTGGTAGCTGTATGAATGGAATTGTTATAGGCAAACTCTTCAAAGGGTGAAAGCTCGAACCAATCATTTTGATAATAGTTAATGGTGCAATCGAGATACTATTCCAGGACTTTTTTCACGCGTTTTGTTTGTCCATCAATTTGTGGATGATTGTCTCTAGAAAATGTAACTTCAACACCAAGGAGCTTGCAAAAATGGTTCCAAAAGTTGGATATAAATTGTGGACCTCAATCACTGCATGGATTTTATGGTGGAGGTCGACATGGATCATAGAATTCCAGCATAAAGTCGATGCCTTGCATCAAGTTTAGGCTAAAAGTCGATACCGAGATCGACTTTGAGCTTCATCATCATAACAAAACATTCATTCTAGTTGAAAAGAAGAGTAATTACTTCATCACGCATATAGGAATTCATCAGAGTTCAAGACATATGCTCTATCGTTAATGAGTTGTGGCCCGTGAAACAAGGAGAGAGAAAAGAGTCTATTTACGCCACCTACAAGTCGCACATCCCACACACGTTGATGACTGATGGGCTTCCCTCTATACTTCCAAAATTCCAACTTTCATCCCATAAGTATTTTCCCACGTTGAAGTCTTATATTGTATCGGCGTTGAAGTATCTTTCTGTTCTATGCATGTTGAAGTCAGATATTATATACATGTTCCACGAAAAAAATTTGGTCATTGTAAAGATTCCATATTATAGTAGACCGATGCAAAAGGGACTCAAAATGTATAATCTCAACCAATTCAATTCACACCAAACAAAATCAAGCTCAATTTGCTAGTTAGATAGCAAATGCTCTCTACAAATATAAATAGATTTTATTCATCGACACATTTAATTGTTGTTCTTGAAATTGTCTAATGCTATCAAAGTAGTAGGATCATATTGTAGCCTTTTCTTTCTCATCCTTTTTGTTTGATCGAGGTCTAAATGCGTATTCTCATAAAATAAGTTTTTCTTACTCTATTTCATAATTCTCTCTTGAAAGTATCAAATTAGGTATTGTAAGATAAGCAAAATTTGGCTACCTTTAAGAATTCAAAATTTTGAGAATATGTCCAGAATTTGTATATTCTCGGGGAGATTTTGAAAACCTTGTATACGAAAGTAAGGATGTTTGAAAAACATGTGAGAAAAAGGCTATTTAGGACATAGACTTTCTCTTTTATTGACATAGTTCTCATTTTTTATGTCTCAGTGTTACCCCAGAAAATTGGTTTTTTTTAATTTAAACAAAGATGGGCTTCTCTTCATATAGGAACCCAAAAAAAAAAAAAAAAAGATTGATATGTGTGCTCGAGACAAAAAAATCATCTTAAAAGACACGCATAAAACTAGTCAAATAAGAAGAAAAAAATTGATGCATACAATGCTGAAAAATGCTAGATGCTTTTTGAAGTTTCAATCACATTACTATACAAGGAAAAACACCCCAATTGGTAGTTGTCACTCTAGCACAATGGTAAGTACCAATGTGAGGAGATTCGCCTCATAAATATCAATCTCTGCAGATGTGAGAACTAGTATGATGACTGTGAGCAAGTGAAGGCACAAGTGCGTGAGTGAGAAGCACACAAGCATTCACACACATACACACACACGCACACAAGGAAAGAACAAAAAGAGGAACAATGGAGTGCTTTCTATTACTCAAAAAAGTCTCTTATAATAGCTCAAAACTCTAACAGGCTAACCCCAAAAATGAGCTCTCTAGCTCTTTTTATAGTTTTTGACTAGCTTTGCCCTTGTCTAGACCTAGTGTCCAACCTAGTTAAAAATCAGGTTCCAAGGCTTATCTGAGGGCTCAAACGAAGTCCAAAAATTATGAAACTTTGTGTGTAACTACTCCTAATACTCCTCAAGCTCGAGGAATCCTTGGCTTGAAAAAAATGGAGTCTAATCTACCAAAAATTGTATTTACAATGTTCATGTGGTGATGAAAATCACTATTAAAAAGGATTTATCTTTGGAAAAATTGTATGGCCTACTTGCTGGATCTTCTTTGACTGCTTTGCCTACTTGCTCCTTCTCTCTACTCTGACTCCCTTCGTGTCTCATAAGGCCTTGACTGCCTTGGCTGCTACCAACATCCCCCCTCCCTCATGTCTGTCATCCCTGATAGACCCTTGTTGTCGGGAGTGCCTAATGTAATACTCAATGACATCAGTGGAAAGGTGACGTTCTTGGATTCGTAGTTCTCTAGCCAAGTTTTTCATCATCTAATCCCAATCAATCGGACCTAGAATATTCCGATGTGGCAAGCATAGATCTGCATGTACGGATTGTTCCACCACAAAAGATGTAACAAATGTGTTGGTTTAGGAATGAAAATTTCATAATCATATTCTTAGAACCCGATAGAGAACATTTCTTCAAAAATTTGCTTGTTGCAAGTAGATAGGTACTTGATTCCCACGTGCCATGCATATATTGTGTTGACGGAGAGGGTTTGGCTCATGTCATATACAAAATCTCAGTTGCCTTCAGAGAATCCAAGGGCTGAAATGTATGGAGCTTGAATCTTTCAGAAGGTCCTGAATACTACCATCATGAGCTCGAAGATCTTGATACACATTGGTGTGGTAATGTCTCATACATTCTTTAGCCATGCAGACCAATGGTGTATGGTAGAGATCATATAAGCCACAACGGGTGGCCCTCTGGGTGGAGCAAAGTATGGATAATTAATCCAATTAGAGCACTCTATTGTTGCAAATTTTGATGGCGAAAGCTTACAGAGACCTACGACGGACCATGGGGTAGTAGCATGGGTTATATTTAATATAGATTGGCATGGTTGCCCATGTGTGCATCATTTTAGGGAAGTCCATTAACAGTCGCTCATGCCAATTAGGTTGAAAAATCGAGCCTGCTCGTGCCTCTACTAGTATATCATCAGGCTCAAACTGAGTGGAAAATGTGGGCTCTTTCCCTGTATGCCTTTTAATCTCTCCATTATAGTCAGCTAACAATACAAAGTAAGGCTTATATTGTGTGTTTGACCTATCTCCTCTACCCTCTTGAGCCAATTTGGTGCTTCTATCTCAAAGGTGTCTCGGCCCTCAGCAATGACTCGTCCACCACGTACTAACATCGGCTCATATGATTCTTCAAAGCTTTCTTTGACTGGAATCTCCATCACTGTTTCGGGTTCTGGTTCTTCAATTGGAGAGGGTAGTCTTTCATATGGTAATAGGCATTCTTTTAGTTCTGCCACTTGCTTCGTAAGGGCTTCTAGTTCTTTTGTAAACTATTGAAGTTACGCTCCGGTGGTAATGCATGTAAATATTCCATATTATCTTAGACCGATGCAAAAGGGACTCAAAATGTATAATCTCAACCAATTCCATTCACATCAAACAAAATCAAGCTCAATTTGCTAGTTAGATAGCAAATAATCTCTACAAATACAAATAGATTTTATTTATCGACACCATTAATTCTTGTTCTTGAAATTGTCTAATGCTATCAAAATAGGAGGATCATATTGTAGTCTTTTCTTTCTCGTCCTTTTTGTTTGATCGAGGTATAAATGCGTATTCTCATAAAATAAGGTTTTCTTTAGTCCATTTCATAATTCTCTCTTGAAAGTATCAAATTAGGTATTGTAAAATAAACAAAATTTGGCTACCTTTAAGAATTCAAAATTCTGAGAATATGCCCAAAATTTGTATATTTTTGGGGAGATTTTGGAAACCTTGTATACGAAAGTAAAGATGTTTGAAAAACATGTCAGAAAACGGCTATTTAGCACATAAACTTTCTCTTTTATTGACATGGTTCTCATTTTTTTTTGTCTCAATGTTACCCCAAAAATTTGGTTTTTTCAGATTTAAACAAAGATGGGCTTCTCATCATATAGAAAAACAAAGCCAAAAAAAATGATTGGGAGGTGTGCTAGAGACTAAAAAATCATCCAAAAAGACACACATAAAACTAGTCAAATAAGAAGAAAAAAATTGATGCACACAATGTTGAAAAATGCTAGGTGCTTTTTGAAGTCTCAATCACATGACTATACAAGGAAAAACACCCCAATTGGTAGTTGTCACTCTAGCACAATGATAAGTACCAATGTGAAGAGATTCACCTCATAAATGTTAATCCATGGAGACATAAGAACTAGTATGATGAGTATGAGCAAGTGAAGGCACTAGTGCGTGAGTGAGAAACACACAAGCATGCACACACATACACACACGTGCACACAAGGCAAGAACAAAGAGAGGAACAATAAAGTGCTTTCTATTACTCAAAAAAGTCTCTTACAATGGCTCAAAACTCTAACAAGCTAACCCCAAAAATGAGCTCTCCAGCTCTTTTTATAGTTTTTGACTAGTGTTGGCTCTGTCTAGAACAAAATGGAGTCTAATCTACCAAAAATGATATTTACAATGTTCATATAGTGATGAAAATCACTATTAAAAATGATTTATCTTTGGAAAAATTGTATGCCTACTTGTCGGAACTTCTTTGACTGCTTTGCCTACTTGGTCCTTCTCTCTGCTCTGACTGCTTTTGTTGGCTTCCCTGTCTCGTAAGGCCTTGACTGCCCTAGCTGCTACCAACACCCCCCCTCCCTCTCTCACGTCTGTCATCCCTGACAGACCCTTGTTGTCGGGAGTGCTTAATGTAATCCTCAATGACATCAGTGGCAAGGTGATGTTCTTGGATTCATAGTCCTCTAGCCAAGTCTGCCATCATCTGATCCCAATCAATTGGACATGGAATGTCCAAATGTCACAAGCATAACTGATCTGCATGTATGGCCTATTCCACCACAAAAAGATGTAACAAATGTGTTGGTTTGGGAATGAAAACTTTGGAATGATAGTCCTAGAAAACAGTAGAGAACATTTCTTCAAAAGTCTGCTTGTAGCAAGCATGTAGATACTTGATTCGTGAATTCCATGCGTATACTATGTTGATGGAGGGGGTTTGGCTCATGTCATATACTAAATCTCAGTTGCCTGTAGAGAATCTAGGGGCTCAAATGTATGGAGCTTGAACCTTTCGAAAGGTCTTAAGTACTACCATCATGAGCTCGAAAATCTTGATACACATTGGTGTGGTAATGTTTGATACATTCTTTATCCGTGCAGACCAACGATGTATGGTAGAGATCATATAAGCCACAATGGGTGGCCGTCTAGGTGGAGCAAAATATGGATAATTAATCCAATGAGAGCACCCTTTGTTGTTGCAGACTTTGATGGAAAAAGCTTGCCAGGACCTATGATGGACCATGGGGCGGTAACATGGGTTATATTTAATATAGAGTGGCATGTTTGCCCATGTGTGCATCATTCCAGGGAAGTCCGTTAATAGTCGCTCACGCCAATTAGGTTGAGAAATCGAGCCTGCTCGGGCCTTTGCTAGTAGATCATCGGGATCAAATTGAGTGGAAAATGTGGGCTCTTTCCTTGTTTTCCTTTTAATCTCTACATTATAGTCGGTTAACAATACAAAGTAAGACTTATATTGTGTTTTTGATGTGGTAATCAGCCGTTGATGGGATAGGTTTCAAAAATATAAGGACCTAAGAACTGTTTCTTCTAGATTGGAAAGGGACTTGATTTGCATGGACACTCTATCATCATGTGTTTGACGTATCTGCTCTACCCTCTTGAGCCAATCTCGTGCTTCTATCTCAAAGGTGTATTGGCCCTGAGCAATGACTCATCCACCAGGTACTGATATCGGCTCATATGGTTCTTCAAAGCTTTCTTCAACTAGAATCTTCACCATTGTTTTGGGTTTTTGTTCTTCAATTGGAGAGGGTGGTCTCTCATATGGAAATATGCGTTCTTTTAGTTCTGCCACCTGCTTCCTAAGGGCTTCTAGTTCTTTTGTAGATATTTGAGGGATGGCAAGATCTGGTTGAGCAGTGCTCACTGTGGCTAGTTGCTTCTTGAGATCTCCACATTCTGATTCAAGCTTTTCATAGGATTCTAAAAATTTGGCATGTTCCTCTAGTAATATTCAGATATCTTCTTAGGGAACAACTCAATATTTTGTAGGAATAATCTCTACACTTGAGGTTCCTTCCATAGCTGCTTCAAGGTTGTCTTGGTTTTGTTGCTGAAGTTGCTTGTTCTCTTCCAATGCTTCATACATGTGCTTCCTGAGGAGCCTAAGATTTCTTAGTAATTTGGCATTGGTGAGATGTTGCTCATGTGGCATTGTCTCCAAGTCCTTAAAGGCTTGGGCATCCACATTGTTTGTCTTGGATTCTAACTCCGCATGAGCTTGCTCCAAGGTGGAGTATTCTACTTGGAGTGTTTGGTTGTTGACCTCCAAGGCAGTGACTTGTGCTTGTAGTCTCTGCGTCTCTGCCTGGAAGGCATCATTTTTCTCTTCCAATCATTGGTACTCTTGTTATAGTTGATATGCACATTGGATGATTGTATTGAATGTATTATTTATAGTATGAGATGCAAGGGGAACGAAGGTAGTGCAAAGGGGATGGTGGATGCTTTGTTTAATAAAGAGGTGGGTGCAGGTGAAGTTGGTGGTAAGGGAATGGGAGATGGTGGAATTGTGGGGGAGGGGGAGGTGTTGTGGGTGGTGAAATGTCCATGCGGTCAGACAGTGTGGTGCATGCAGGAGCTACCATGTAAGTGGGTATGGTAGGTGAAGTGACTGTGGTGTCTACGTATAGTGAAGCAGTTATGAGAGTTTGTGAACCTAGCATCTGAGTGGCAGGAGCATGAATGAAACGTTCCATGAATGAGAGGTAATCGGGTGGGGCTATGGTGGCAGTTGTGGTATAGGGGGACATGGATGAGGCGGATGGGAAGTATGGATCCCTAGAAATGGGAATGTGTGAATATGGGTAAGCAGGGAAATCTAGAATACTTTTTGTGGGGCACGGGTGTCTAATGCCTAGCTCTACAAATAAAAATGATGAAGTAAGAGGAGCGTTGGTAATGGAAGAAAAGAGGGTGGCCTGAGATGTTGGTGTCAATGTTGCTCTTCGTGGTTGAGCACATGGTACTTGGGCTTCTCCTCTCATCCTTTTGGAAGGGGGTCTTGTGGATGTCCGGCCCTTGAATTGTTGTATGCTACTCCACAAGAGAGCCCTCTGGATCATAATGTCGTAAGCTAAGCATCTATAAATTTTACTGGTCAATGCACAACACCCATACAAAACTGACTTCTATGGCCATTGCTTGTGTACCAAGTGTATCTGATCAATGATCCAATGAGACAAGTTAATAGTTAGGTTTTGAGTCTCTGCAAGATACAAGCTGAACCATACTTCTTGGGTGGCATAGTGAATCTATATTGGGTAGGGAAGGCAAAGTGTTGCATGCACATCCTTAAGTGAACTGCAATGTTTGGTGTCATGGGCACCATGTCCTTGAGCTTGGTAAGGTTCTGATTCTTCATGTCATCTGGTACTAGAATCTCCTTTTCTGTGGGTATGTGCATTCCTCGCATATCCAAGGCCTCCCTCACTAAGTTATTGGTTAACTTAAACCGCTTCAAATCATTTCCCCTCGTTAGAGATGGGATCACAAAAGTGTTGGATGCCTGAGGGTGCTTGCTACTAGTCAGGGTGTTGATAAGACAAATGCACCTCAGGAAATCAGGTTTTGGAAGCTGAGCACAGAAATATGCATCCAATCTTGTTTTTCGCCACACTGGGTGTAGTGCTTCTGCATTCTGTAATGTTTCAAAATTCCTGCGTAAAGAAATGGTACTTGCCTTGCTTTCCATTGAAGTCTAGATCTGTGTCCCAGAGGTAAGAGCCCTCGCCCAAAGGTCCTGCTACTTCACTAAACCACTGAGAGGTTTTATCTGCGGGCATGATATGGATGCTTGGGAGGTCCTGTATCGATATGATCTCTATAGCCTATAATTCCTTTGATCTTTTAGTCGTTTCATGCATGATGGGTAGGCTCTCCATATCACAACCTGCTGACTAGTGTCTGCCTCTGAGCCGGTTCTTGGTACAACCATGTTATGCTTATCTGCTGGAAGAAGAGATTCATATTGGCATTGCATTGGAAACATGATAGTAGCCTATTCCCTCTACAATACCAACATGCTACTGATGTGGTTAGGGTGTTAGTGAGTGAAATGTTTCTTGTGACTTGTGAGTGTGAGTTAGTAAGTTAGTGTTCTATCCCTAGATGCATACTCTGGATGTGCATTTTACTTGGAATGCATCTATTCTAGTGTGAATGGATTTACAAACTTGGGTCAGGTGGTTTGATACAAGGTTTTATTCTCCAAACTTTTAGCTTGGGCTTAGATCTTTTGGCTGTGGTGACCTTTACATTTTTCTGACATATGTCTTCTTGGATTTATGACTTCTTGGGTACCCATTTCCAGACAGACCTAGGTGTGATTTCATGTGTGGATGTGTTGACTATAGACATGTGCCCTGAAGTGTATGAGGTGAGCGATTGTGAGTGTCTATTCAAGCTTGAGAGCTTATGTGAAGCTACTTGGGCATGTAATCAGGTCTTAGGCACCCAAATTTATCATGTCTTGGGGTCGACCTTCATTGATCGCTTTGGGACCCAAAGGAAAATAGTCCCCCATGGTTATTTGTGGCATACTCCTTCATCATAGTCCTTTCCCTAGTAGTTAATTTGGTGCATCGTTGGGGATCCATCACCAAAGCAGAGGGTTGTTCAACCTTTTGTATCCAAATCTGCTCCACCATCTAAGTCATCTTGGTGCATGCTCGTCTTTGACTATGTGCATGGACCATTTGCTTCCTCTTCTTCTTGTAATCCTTTCATTGCTTCGTCTTGAGCACCTTCGGAAGAGAAGGGAGTTCCACTAAATCCTTGACTTATTTGTTGAGAACCTTATCATTCTACATCATAGAGTTTTGGACAAGAATAGCATCTTTATCTTCATGTGTACTCCTTGAAGGACTAGGAGTTAGCATCTTTCCTTGTTCCTTGAGTGCCTGGTTTTCTACAAATCAAGCTAGTATGCCTTGATCAGTGTGTTTATACATGCTACCTGCCATTATGTGGTATTTCTGAGATCAGATTGCTTTCTTATCTTAAGTTCTCAACATAGGATGTTTAGGTCCAAATGTCAGAATCAACACTATACTTTTGGCCGAGTCAGACACTACTTCTAGATTGAACAAATAAGCATCATGAAAGTCATCTGGTACTCCTTGAGGGGACACTTTAGAAGTGAGTAAGATATCTCTCATCACTCAGATGTAAAATTTCCAGACATTAGATTTTGTATGAGTCATTAGACACTTTAGAAGTGAGTAAGATCTCTCTCATCACTCAGATGTAAAGTTTTCCAGAAATGAAGAAAAGTTGCTCCCGATATTTCTGAGAGTTCTCCTTCTATGTTGAATCTTTTGTGAAATTTTTTTGTATAGGTATAAGTCTATACTTGATTGACCTCTGTACAAATTTTCAGCTTCTAATTGTGATCAGGCTGAGAGAATTGAGTGTAGGAACATTTACATGTGTAAATGAAAAGAAGAGAAGTTGCAAGAGGCGCAAAATTTGATGCTAATATTTTGGTCAATTCTCCTTCCATAGTGTAAAGTTTTGAGCAAGCATCATTCTTTAAGTTGGAAGGTAAGCTACCTATGACTAAAAGCATTTGATTAAAAGGGAACTTTGAGAGAACCAAACTTAAGAAGTTATAGGTATCAAAGTCGACTGTAAAGAACTACAATTTTAGACATAAGTGACTTGTTAAGATCATTTCTCAAGGTCTACTGAATCTTTTGGAATGATTTAACTTGGAGGAAGCTAATGATTGTTGGCATAATAATCAGAATAATGGTGGATTAATCAGAATTTTAATTCAAGAGGAAGAGTTGGTAGAAATCAAAGAGGTAATTTCAGAGGTAGAGGTAGTAGAGGCTACTTTGGAAGAAATGCAGGTAGAGAATTCCAAAGTCAACAATACAACAATACCTACTGCAATAATGCTTCAGATCAGAAGGAGGATTCAACATTGATAATGAATGCAACTTGTGAACGGTAAAGTGAAGACCAAAGAGTCTTCCACATTGACTCAGGGTGTAGCAATCACCTGAGTGGCAACATAGCTTTGATGAATGATTTGGAGAATAAGGTGACTAATCATGTAGTTCAAACAAGTGACAATACAAAGCAGAATGTGAAGTCAATTGGATCAGTGAAGACCAAGGATGGAAGTACACTCTTGAGTTAGGTTTTGTATGTTCCTACAATTCCAAGATAAGTATAGGACAAATTGTTGAAAAAGGTTATGAAGTTAGGTTCACTAATGAAGGAGTTTTTGTGGAAGACCCTAGCAATGGGTATAAACAAATTGTTTCAGGGAAGAAAGAAGGAAGAATCACCACATTGAAGATTCAATGTAACATTGGTCATGCCTTGTACACTTATGGAGGACATAAGATCTCAGAGTTAGATCTTTGGCACAAAAGGCTTGGACATTTTAACGAAAGAGGTATTAAAGATATGGTTAACAATGGTTCAGTGCTTGGATTGCCTAATGTTGCAGGTCAACATATGACATACAGATGTGAGGCATGTCAATTAGGTAAGGCTCATAAGCAATCTTATTCCAAGCATGGTTTTATGTATTCAGAGAAGCTCGAGTTGGTACACACAGATGTGTGGGGACCATCAAAGGATTCTAGTATCAATGGTTCAAGGTATTATGTGATTTATGTTGACGATGCTACCAGATGGATCACTATTTATGTGATCAAAGATAAGTTAGAGGTATTCAATACATTCAAACATTATCATGTGTATGCAGAGAGATTTACAGGTCAAACGTTGAAGAGACTAAGGTCAGATGGAGGGAGAGAGTATGTCTCTAATGAGTTCAGTGATTACTTGTGGAATGCAGGTATAAAAAGGGAAATTACTTGCAGGTACTCTCCTCAACAAAATGGTGTAGTAGAAAGGAGGAATAGAATTCTTGTTGAGTTTGCAAGATCCAGGATGAAGGAGAAAAATTGCCCAAATTACTTGTGGGCTGAGGCTGTAAATACAACTACATATTTGGTCAATAGATTACCATGTAAAGCTTTGCAGGGTATGACACCATATGAGGCATGGTGGGGTAAGAGATCTACTCTAGATCATTGCAAAGTATTTGGATGTTTGACATATGCATATGTGCCATCTCAATTGAGGCATAAATTGGAACCTAAAGCTGAAAAATATGTGTTCATTGGATATGATGATAAGCAGATGGGATATAGGTTGTGGAGTCCATCCACAAAACAATTCCTTGTGTTTAAGGATGTTACATTTGATGAGCAAGGTACTTGGTATGCAGGTACACTTAATGTTCATGCAGGTGATGAAGAAATTGTGAATCAAAAGAAAGGTAAATCAAAGGTTCAGATATTTGGTGAAGAGGAGAACAATGAAGTATAGGTTGAAGTTGAAGAAGTGCCAAGGTTTGATCCAGAATGTGATGAACTAGAAAGCTCAAGAAGTGGAGAACTCAGAAGGTCATCAAGACACAAATGGCAACCTACAAGGTATAGCTATGACACTTCTTTTCTGGCTACCAAAGATTATGCTTATATGGTTAAGGCAAATGAAGATCCTTCTACATATGAAGAGGCAAAAGGTAAGGAAAATTGGGAGAAGGCTATGCAGGAAGAGTATGATGCATTGATGGAGAATCAGACATGGGATTTGGTTCCTAAACCAAATACTCAGAAGATCATTGGATGCAAATGGGTCTACAAGACAAAGAGGTTTGCAGATGGAAGTGCGTCTAGGTATAGAGCTAGACTTGTTGTGAAAGGGTTTGCTCAGACATATGGTATAGATTATGATGAGACCTATAGTCCTGTGGCAAAGATGACAACTATCAGGACACTCATAGCTATTGCTACATGTAAAGGATGTGAAGAATGCTTTTCTAAATGGTTATATTTCAGATGATGTTTTCATGGAGCAACCACAAGGGTTCAGAGATGAAAGGTATCCAGATTATGTATGTAAGCTCAAATGAGCTTTGTATGGTTTGAAGCAGGCCCCAAGGGCATGGAATCATAGACTTGTGAAGTTCTTGAAGGAACTTGGTTTCCAAGTATCTAAAGCAGATAGCAGTAGCTTGCTTGTTAAGCAAGTGATGATGGGTTCATTTACATGTGCATATATGTTGATGATATAATTCTTAGAGGTACATATGAGAAAGGCATTCAAAGCCTAAAGAAGCAAATGGAGAAAGAATTCAAGATCAGTGACTTGGGAAACTTGTCATATTTCTTGGGCATGGAGATCTCATACACTCAACATGGAGTGTATGTAACTCAAGAAAGGTATTTGAAAAACTTGTTGATCAAGTTTAAGATGAATGATTGCAGGGTAGCACCTACTCCAATGGAGGTGAATCACAAATTGAGCAGATATGGAGGAGAAGAGCTCAAGGACATGAAGCTATATCAAAGTTTGGTTGGTAGTCTGATCTATGCTACATTAACTAGGCCTGACTTGTCATATGCAGTTGGAGTATTATCTCAATTCATGCATTGTCCTAGGAAAGAACATTGGATTGCAGGACAAAGAGTGTTGAGGTACATTAAGGGTACACTCAAAGAAGGTTTGTATTATGGTTTTACATCAGATACAAACATCAAGATATATAGTGATACATATTGGGTAGGTAATCCAGATGACAGAAGATCAACTTATGGATACTTGTGTTATGTGGGAGATAAGTTAATTTCATGGTGTTCAAGGAAGCAACACACAATTGCTTTATCATGCACAGAGGCCGAGTACAAAGGTATGGTTGAAGCTGCAAAGGAAGTGATATGGCTTAAGACTCTTATGAAGAGTTTTGACATCATCCAGAGTACACCCACTATTCATGGAGATAACATGAGTTCATTGTATTTAGCTGCTAATCTTGTTTTTCATGCCAGGACTAAATATATTGAGATTCAATATCACTTTCTAAGAGAGAAGGTAATGGATAAGGAGATTGAAGTAATACATACTTCAACAAAAGATCAGATAGCTGATATGCTAACCAAAAGCTTGGATGGACCAAAGCTACAAAGATTCAAAGACATGGCAGGTATAAAGAAGATAGAGAAAACCTAGGGGGAGTTGTTGGTGCAGGGCAATCAAGAATTGAAGTTTGATGAAGGTTTGAAGTCAAGGACTGAAGAAAAGATCAAGATATGAAGCATGTGTTCAAAGGATGAAGATGTGTATACATATGTACATTAATTTAGAGATAGCTCACTTATACTTTTGTATGGTTATGAGCTTGTACATATTTGCCTATATATACAAGTAAAAATGTCCGGATAGATATGAGAGAGCATTTGAATAGAGAAATTAGATGTTGTATGAGTCATTAGACACTTTAGAAGTGAGTAAGATCTCTCTCATCACTCAGATGTAAAGTTTCCAGAAATGAAGAAAAGTTGCACCCGATATTTCTGAGAGTTCTCCTTCTGTGTTGAATTTTTTGTGAAATGCTTTTGTACAAGTCTAAGTCAATAGTTGATTGACCTCTGTACAAACTTTGAGCTTCTAATTGTGATCAGGCTGAGAGAATTGAGTGTAGGAACATTTACATGTGTAAATGAAAAGAAGAGAAGTTTTAGACATAGGTGACTTGTTAAGATCATTTCTCAAGATCTACTGAATCTTTTGGAATGATTTAACTTGGAGCAGGTGTGCAAACTATAGGTGACACCTTGTGCAAAGTTTTATAAAAAACTTTATACATTTGATAAATCAATGAGTGAGTTATGTGCAGCAGACTGTCTGTGTAGTCATCTTCTTCACATTTTATCCAAAATTTTGATAATTGATCATTGATCCTCTAAATTGGTAAAGGTTTTAAGTTACTCTTGATATAGAGGTGCTCTAACTTCAAGAGTAGCTTGTTCTTTTGGAGATTAACACTCTCCATCAATGTAGCCCTAATTAATCAAGACCTATATCCGTACTTAGCATGAGCTAGGAATTGATTGAGGGGGTTGAGATATCTTCCAACCTCAAGTCTCTCTCCTTGGTTGCTCTTGAGTGCTCAAGAACCCCATTCTCAAGCTTGTTGTATGCCCTTGGTCTCAATGCCTTGCAATGCTCTCAATGGACGTGTAACAATCCCACAGTCAGATCAAGATTTAAAATTAAATTGAACTAGCATATCATTTTCATTCATGTAATTCAAAGACCCAATTTTCCCTTGTCTTTGTGAACGTTTTCCCTAGAGACCCCTCACCAACTCACCCTTGTAGAAGGTAAACTTCGAAACACCCTGTGTAGGATTTTGAACGAGCTTTCAAACGAGCTCTCAAACGAGCTATAGATCACCCAAAACAGATTTTGTATGAAAGCATTATGATAGTTCAAGACTCTTGGGGTTAAAACAGGGTTAAAAGAGGCTAGCAAGATTTCTCGAATTATGTGCTTGGGGGCCTCATAATGTTGCAATTATGCTCAATATTGACCAAAATTTGAAAAATTAAAAACTCTAAAAATTTGGCTGAATTTGCCTGTCAATCATGATCAAAAGGGTTGTCAATTGCAATGGACAAAGCTTTTAGTTGTGGCCTATCATTTGCGATGAACAGAGTCGATCGCGATTGATGGTGTCAGTCACGATGGACAAAGTCAGTCGCAATTGATGGTGTCAATCACGATGGACAGAGTCAATCGCGATGGACTAATTTCTTCAAGTTTTTGCATGTATACTTGTCAATCGTGAGCCTCTAGGTCGCGATAGATGAATTTTTTGTCGACTTGGAGTGTAAATCGGGATTTTTTTGTCAATCGTAATGGACAAGGGTGTCTGTCACGATGGACACTTGTCAATCATGATTGATAGGCAATCCCTAATGATGGACAAAAATCTTAGTCCCTCGCGATTTTAGTCCCTCACGATGGACTAAAATCTTCGCTTTTTCATGTTGTCTTATGTCAATCGGGTCTCTACACATTGTGATGGATATGTTTTTCGCCGAGTATGATTGTCAGTCCTGATTTTTGTGTTAGTGGTGATGGACAGGGGGTGTCCGTCATGATGGATACCCTCTATCACGATGGACAGAGGTTTCCATCCGGGTCTGTGAATTGCGATGGACAGGCTCTCCATCACGATGGACACTGTCAATCATGATTGATGGTGTCAATCTTGATGGACAGAAGACATGCAATTTTTTTGAAAATTCTTGTGGATTTGTGATGTGCAAGGCCTCTGGACTATGAATATGCAATTAGTTTTACCAAAGGGTTATTTTTTCTATCAAATCATGATTCACAATGGTCAAAGCCCTAGGACCTATGCAAACATTTTCTATACCTGCCCAAGCTGCTGCAAATGATGATACAACCAAAACATGCAAGAAATGATAAAAAACACACAAAAAAAAGAACAATAGTTCTCTCTCGCTCTCTCTCACAAATGAAATGGGGGGAATGAGTTGGAAAGGTGACATGACAAAAAAACTAAGAATTCAGCGAAGATGGAGATAGAGGTGGGAGATGGCGAGGATGATGATGTTGATGTAGTAATAAAAAGAAAATGAGGAAAAGTAACCAAATTACCTATGACTCCAACATCACAACTCTACTTTTTACAATCATGCGCTCATCCTAGAAGCTCTCTCCCTAGGAATGATGCCAAATTTGGTGTCACTCTAGCACAATGGTAAGTACCAACGTAAGGAGATCACCTCATAAATGTCAATCCGTGGAGATGTGAGTACTAATATGAGGAATGTGAGCAAGTGAAGGCACAAGTGCATGGGTGAGAAGCACACACGCATGCACACACATACACACACGTGCACACACAAGGCAAGAACAAAGAGAGGAACAATTGAGTGCTTTCTATTACTCAAAAAAGTCTCTTACAATAGCTCAAAACTCTAACAAACTAACCCCAAATTGAGCTCTCTAGGTCTTTTTATAGTTTTTTACTAGATTTGGCCCTCTCTAGACCTAGTGTCTGGCCTAGTTAAAAATTAGGTTCCAGGGCTTATTTGAGGGCTCTAACGAAGTCCAAAAATTATGAAAATTGGTGTGTAACTAATCTAACACTCCCCAAGCTCAAGAACTCCTTGGATTGAACAAAATGGAGTCTAATCTACCAAAAACAATATTTACAATGTTCATGTAGTGATGAAAATCATTATTAAAAAGGATTTTTCTTTTGAAAAATTGTATGGCCTACTTGCTCGATCTTCTTTGACTCATTTGCCTACTTGGTCGTTCTCTCTCCTCTGACTCCCTTTGTTAGCTTCCCTGTCTTTTAAGGCCTTGACTGCCCTGCTGCTACCAACAGTAGTGAAAGCAGTTTTAGGTAGATCTGCTTTTTCCACATGGACACTTGATTGTATCTATTAAAGCCATCCAAAATAGAATAAAAGGTTTTAAATGGATCTTATGTTCATACAATAGGGGATCAAGGCCCCTCATGTCCAAGTAATCCAGACAAAGAAATCCTTGAAGTCCTATAACCATGCCAACAAATTGCTATAGAATGCTACTAGAAAATCAACATAGATTTTTATGATCTAATATGGTATAAATAAATGAGCTCCACCTATGCCTCTTGTACATGAATAGTGTTTTACACTAACCAATCATCAATAGGTAAGGAAATTTCATCCTATAGTATGCCCACTTGTTAGACCAAATCAGAAAAAAGATCAAAACTTTGGTATTGAGATAAGATCTCTACAATATCTATAATTCTTATGGACAAAATATCTTTATAAGCTTCAAAAAACATAGCTTATTTATCATCAACAAGGCCTTCCAACATGTGTGGGGGTTCCACAACGATTGGTAAATGATCCTTAGAACAAGTATGCATGTCATCGAATGTGTAGAATATTTCTTATGATCCTTTTGAAAAGTTACTGCTTGGGATTCCAAACCTTTCTATGCCTTTATATATTTAAGCCAAGGATGGCCCAAAAACAAATTTTAATCATCCCTTTTCCCCAATTATTCAATGAAAAACAAAACTAATATAAAATTTCACACCTTGAATCCAAATAGGGATATCTTTGATATGACCAATAGTTTTGTGAAGAGAGATGGTGGATGCAATCCAAAGATGAGTAGGTGCTACTACAACCAGCTTCACACCAGCCAACTAAGACTTCAGAGTTGATTAGAAGCCCTTTGAGCTTCCTAAATCCACCAAAATATCAGCCAAGTACTTTGGAACATGTATCCCAAAAGTTTAAGTCAAGACAGACTAGTTGCGAAATGACTAGCTCCCAAAACTTGCTATTTTTGGACATACACCTATTGGAAACACCGAACAGTGCTCTCAACCTGGTAGGAATTAGATAAATTCCTTTTGGACAAAGCAAATAGACTTATCAAGCTTCCCAATCCAAGTTAAAACACGTTCAAATGATGGACTGAGCATTGAGAACAAGATTCATTAATTTCTGGAACATGCCCACCATTCTCGGGGCTCTACAGAGATAGACCAGTGAGCAGTACAATGCGGATATCACCCAAACTATTAATCCAATGACCATGAAAATTTGTAGGCTAAAACTAGATAGTAAGAGCTATTCAACCCACATTAAAACACTGAAAAATATAAAGTAGAACTCGAGATATGACCTTTTAACGTTACTGCTCTAAGTGAGTATAGCAGAGAACAAAACAGAGAAGTAGATAATGACAAATGTATAGATTCACATATGATTACAACCACATTGGCAATGAATATTTGCACAATGGGAGTAGAATGATAGAGCTATGGAGTAAGCTCTTCAATCTCTACAAAATCACATGAAGTGGTCACGTACAAGGCTTCCTAATTTCCTCTTCCTTCTTGCTCTTTTTATAGCTATTCTTGGAGGGAGTTTTGAATTCGAATTCGAATGGCTCCACCTAAAAGTGATCCTCAAAGTTAGGAGATATTCCCTCAGCTCAAAAATTCGTGGTTTTAGGTAGTTAGAGCCACAAGTTTTCTTTTACATCATGGATGAAGTAAGCCATCCTTTTCCTTTTTTCTTTTTCACAATTACAAGAGATAAAATGTACTCTTTTACAAGAGGTGTTCACATGACTACACATGTGACTTACAAATGATCATAATATCAAGCATATCAAGCATGTAGGCTTGGGTAAAATGCACCAACAGATCCCCCTCAAGCCTAACATGCTTGACCTCCAAATAAGTCTTCAATTGTCCTTGATTTCCTGCAAGCCAATCATGAACTTGAATCTACTTAACTTTGTACCATCAAGAGCTTTAGTCAACATGTTTGCACATTGCATATCTGTAGAGACATAGGATAGATGAATATCATTGCTCATTAGATTCTCCCTTACATAATGCTAGTGGACTTCAATATGCTTGGTTCTAGCATGGTATACCAGATTAGCTACTAGATGTAGTGAGCTTGTGTTGTCACCAAAAATGTGAGGTGTTGAAGAATGAAGTCCAAGATCTGTGTACAAAGACTTTAACCACATGATTTCTTGAGTTGCATTAGCCAAACCTCTATATTCGGCTTTAGTAGAAGATAATGCCACGGTTGGTTGCTTCTTCGATGACCAAGAAATGATTTTTGAACCTGCAAATGATATATACCCGGATGTGCTTCTTCTATCATCTCTGGATCTAGCCTAATCTGCATCTGAGTAGACCTTTAGCTCAATATCTGAAGTAAATGAATAAAACAAACCTTCATTCATGGTCCCCTTTAGGTACTTGAGGACTCTCTTGGCCGCTTCCATATGTGGTCTTCTCGGCTTATGCATAAACTGACTCAATATGCTAACAATATAGCATATATCCACCCTTGTGAGTGTTACATAGCTCAAACTTCCAACCAAGCTTTAATAGCTTGTGCTGTCTTCAATTGGCTCTCCTTCATAAGCACTAAGCTTATGAATTTTCTCCATAGGTGTACTTGTACACTTGGTATTTTCCATCTTAAACTTGATGAGCATGTCATGCACATACTTCCTTTGTGTGATGTATATACATGAACCTGTGTAGATTAACTCCAATCCAAGAAAATAAGTGAGTGGTCCGAAGTCACGTATTTTGAACTCCTCCTTCATTTGACTCTTTATCTGTTTGATTCCTTCAAGATCATTGCCTGTGATAATAATATCATCAACATACACACATAAATAGATCACTTCAGATCCATTCCTCTTTATGAACAAAGAGGTATCCGCTTTGCTAGCTTTGAATCTTTGGTCCTGCAAATAATTCACCAATCTGAAATTCCAAGCTCTTGGAGCTTGCTTCAATCCATACAAAGCTTTCTTTAGTTTGCATACGTAGTTAGGATGATGTGCATCCTCATATCTCGGGAGGTTGTGCCATATACACTTCCTCAAAAATCCATCCATTCAAGAAAGCATTCTTTACATTAAGTTGATAGAGCTTCCAATTTCTAGATGCAGCAAGACTAATGAGAACCCTAATTGTAGGCATTTTTGCAACATGAGAGAAAGTCTCCTCATAATGAATACCATGGCTTTGAGCAAACCCTTTAGCAACTAACCTTGCTTTGTGTCTACTTATACTTCCAACTGGATTCCTCTTGATTTTGTATATCCATCGAGATCCAATTACCTTCATAGATGGCTTGTTAGGTACAAGCTCCCAAGTGTCATTCTCCTTGAAGGCTTCCATTTCTTCATCCATTGCATCTCTCCAAGCTTTCTTTCTTTGTGCTTCTTCGAAAGTGGTAGGTTCTTCATTGGTTGAATCCTTTGCAATGTAGATTGAGTGCTTGGTGACCAAAGAAGTATCATAACCAAACCTCTCAGGTTTCGTCTCCTCCCTTGAAGACCTTCTAAGTGGTTGATGTGAGCTCTCGGGTCCATATGTAGCATCCTGCATCTTTGCTTTACCTTTGTTCTTCCATAGCTTTAGTCTTTCCAAGTCTTCTAGGTCAATCTCGAAATCACTTTCTTCAATCTACTTTGGCTCCTTTGGTTGAAGTGATGGAAAATCTTCATCCAAGTCATAAGGCAGCTTCACTTTCCTGTCATCATCAAACCATGATTTGTTTTCATAAAAAATTACATCTCTACTCACAGAAAATCCTTTATTGGTTGGATTGTACAATCTATATCCTTTTTGGTTTTGATCATAACCAATGAATACACACTTCTCTGCCTTAGGATCCAATTTCCCTCTTACTTGAGAAGGAATGTGAGCATAGGCTAAGCATCCAAAGATTTTACAATGCTCTAGACTAGGTCTTCTCCCATTCCACATTTCATACGGAGTTGTTCCATGTAGGGACTTAGATGGAAGTCTATTTATGAGATATGTGGTTGTAGACACAGCCTCTGCCCATAGGTAGTTTGGCAATCTCTTTTCATTGAGCATGGACCTTGCAGCTTCGACAATAGCTCTGTTTATCCTCTCTGCTACACCATTGAGTTCGGGTGCATACATTGTAGTGACTTCCCTTTTAATGCCTCTTTGATGCAAGAAGGCATCAATTTAAGAAGAGAAGTATTCTCCTCCACCATCTGCTCTGAGTCTTTTCAAAGTCCTACCTGTTTGGTTTTCAACAAGAGCAATATACTTCTTAAAACAATTAAACACTTCATCCTTGTGCTTCATGAAAAACAGAATGGTCCACCTGCTACAATCATCTATGAAAGACACATAATATCTTGAGCCTCATATAGATGGCTCCTTACTTGGACCCCACACATCTCTGTGCACTACAACCATCTTCACACCAGCCAACTGAGACTTCAGAGTTGATTAGTAGACCCTTTAAGATTCCTAAATCCACCAAAATATTAGTCAAGTACTTTGGAACATGTATCCCAAAAGTTTAAGTCAAGACAGACTAGTTGCAAAATGACTAGCTCCCAAAACTTGCTATTTTTGGACATACAGCTGTTGGAAAAACTTAACAGTGCTCTCAACCTGGTAGGAATTAGATAAATTCCTTTTGAAAATAGCAAATAGACTTAGCAAGCTTCCCAATCCAAGTTAAAACACGTTCAAATGATGGGCTGAGCACTGAGAACAAGATTCATTAATTTCTCGAACATGCCCACCATTCTCGGGGCTCTATAGAGATAGACCAATGAGCAGTAAAATGCAGATATAACCCAAAATATTAACTTAATGACCTTGAAAATTTGTACACAAAAACTAGACAAGAAGAGCTATCCAACCCACGTTAAAACATGGAAAAATGTTCAGTAGATCTCGAGATATGACCTTCTTAAGTACTGCTCTGAGTGAGTATAACAGAGAACAAAACAGAGAAGTAGATAATGACAAATGTATAGATTCACATATGATTACAACCACATTGGCAATGAATATTTGAACAATGGGAGTAGAATGGTAGAGCTATGGAGTAAGCTCTTCCTTCTTGCTCTTTTCATAGCTATTCTTGGAGGGAGTTTTGAATTCGAATTCGAATGGCTCCACCTAAAAGTGATCCCCAAAGTTAGGAGATATTCCCTCAACTCAAAAATTGATGGTTTTAGGTAGTTAGAGCCACGTCTTTGCTTTTACATCATGGATGAGGTAAGCCATCCTTTTGATTTTTTCTTTTTCACAATTACAAGAGATAAAATGTACTCTTTTACAAGAGGTGTTCACATGACTACACATGTGAATTACAAATGATCATAATATCAAGCATATCAAGCATGTAGGCTTGGGTAAAATGCACCAACAGCTCCCCCTCAAGCCTAACATGCTTGACCTCCAAATAAGTCTTCAATTGTCCTTGATTTCCTGCAAGCCAATCATGAACTTGAATCTACTTAAGTTTGTACCATCAAGAGCTTTAGTCAACATGTCTGCACACTGCATATCTGTAGAGACATAGGATAGTTAAATATCCTTGCACATTAGCTTCTCCCTTGCATAATGGTAGTGGACTTCAATATGCTGGGTTCTAGCATCGTATACCGGATTAGCTGCTAGATGTAGTCAGCTTGTGTTGTCACAAAAAATGTGAGGTGTTGAAGAATGAAGTCCAAGATCTGTGTGTAAAGACTTTAACCACAGGATTTCTTGAGTTGCATTAGCCAAACCTCTATATTCGGCTTCAGTAGAAGATAATGCCATGGTTGGTTGCTTCTTCGATGACCAAAAGATTATTTTTGAAGTTGCAAAAGATATATACCCGGATGTGCTTCTTCTATCATCTCTAGATCCAGCCTAATCTGCATTTGAGTAGACCTTTAGCTCAATATCTGAAGTAAATGAATAAAAAAAACCTTCATTCATGGTCCCCTTTAGGTACTTGAGGACTCTCTTGGCCGCTTCCATATGTGGTCTTCTCGGCTTATGCATAAACTGAATCAATATGCTAACACTATAGCATATATCCACCTTTGTGAGTGTTGCATAGTTCAAACTTCCAACCAAGATTTGATAGCTTGTGATGTATTCAATTGGCTCTCCTTCATAAGCACTAAGCTTATGATTTTGCTCCATAGGTGTACTTGTACACTTGGTATTTTCCATCTTCAACTTGACAAGCATGTCATGCACCTACTTCCTTTGTGTGATGTATATACCTGAACTTGTGTAGATTAACTCCAATCCAAGAAAATAAGTGAGTGGTCCGAGATCACTTATTTTGAACTCCTCCTTCATTTGACTCTTTACCTGTTTGATTCCTTCAAGATCATTGCCTGTGATAATAATATCATCAACATACACACATAAATAGATCACTTCAGATCCATTCCTCTTTATTAACAAAGAGGTATCCGCTTTGCTAGCTTTGAATCTTTGGTCCTACAAATAAGTCACCAATATGAAATTCCAAGCTCCTTGGACCTTGCTTCAATCCATACAAAGCTTTCTTTAGTTTGCATACGTAGTTAGGATGATGTGCATCCTCATATCCCGGAGGTTGTGCCATATACACTTCCTTAGAATTCAAGAAAGCATTCTTTACATCAAGTTGATAGAGCTTCCAATTTCTAGATGCAGCAAGACTAATGAGAACCCTAATTGTAGGCATTTTTGCAACAGGAGAGAAATTCTCCTCATAATCAATACCATGGCTTTGAGCAAACCCTTTAGCAACTAACCTTGCTTTGTGTCTATTTATACTTCCATCTGGATTCCTCTTGATTTTGTATATCCATCAAGATCCAATTACCTTCATAGATGGCTTGTTAGGTACAAGCTGCCAAGTGTCATTCTCCTTCAAGGCTTCCATTTCTTCATCCATTGCATCTCTCCAAGATTTCTTGCTTTGTGCTTCTTCGAATGTGGTAGGATCTTCATTGGTTGAATCCTTTGCAATGTAGATTGAGTGCTTGGTGACCAAAGAAGTATCAAAATTAAACCTGTAAGGTTTCTTCTTCTCCCTTGAAGACCTTCTAAGTGGTTGATGTGAGCTCTCGGGTCCATATGTAGCATCCTGCATCTTTGCTTTACCTTTGTTCTTCCATGGCTTTAGCCTTTCCAAGTTCGGGTGTATACCTTGTAGTGACTTCCCTTTTAATGTCTCTTTCATGCAAGAAGGCATCAAATTCAGAAGACAAGTATTCTCCTCCACCATCTGATCTGAGTCTTTTCAAAGTCCTACATGTTTGGTTTTCAACAAGAGCAATATACTTCTTAAAACAATTAAACACTTCATCCTTGTGCTTCATGAAAAACAAAATGGTCCACCTACTACAATCATCTATGAAAGACACATAATATCTTGAGCCTGATATAGATGGCTCCTTACTTGGACCCCACACATCCGTGTGCACTAGATCCAAAGGATTTTGATACATATATCCTTTCTTATTGAAAGGTTGTCTATGAGCCTTGCCGAGTTGACAAGCTTCACACTTATAAATCATGTGCTCCCTTATGATATTAGGCAAACCAAGTACACTTTGGTCCCTGCAAATTTTTTTGAGTGTCCTCTCACCAATGTGAGCAAGCCTTTTGTGCCATATCTCCAACTCTGTTAGAGCTTGAGATCCATAGCTAAACAAAGCTATGTTCTTTGTATCTTCCACTTCAAAAGTGAAAAGCCTTCCTGTCTTTTCTCCTTTGGCAATCCTTTGAAAGCCTTGCCTTGGGTCTTCAACATATGCTTCAAATCGGTTGAATCTAACCTGCAATCCTTTTTCAACAATCTGTCCAACACTTATTAAATTTTTGGTAATTGTAAGGACATACAAGACTTTGCTTAAGAGGTTCATATTCCCATCTGATGTCTTCACATTACCTATCTTCTCCACTGAGTGCTTTTTTTCATCTCCTGTCTGCACTTCATGCTTGTTATGAGGACTTCCAAGTCAGAAAGTAAAGCCACATTTCCTGCTACATGGTTTGAGCAGCCCGAATCAATGTAAAATATGTGATCATCATCCTTACCCTTCTTCACTGATAGATTCATAATCAATAATGAATCTTCTTGAATTTGGTCCTCTGCATAGTTATTGTAGTCTCTTCTTCCTCTATGTCCACTTTGATAGTTGTTATTGTTGTAATTGTTGTTGTAGTAGTTGTTGTTGTTGTAGCCTCCAGTGTATCTGCCTCTATTTGATCCATAGCCACCTCTATTGAATCCTCTTCCTCATGAGTTCCTTGGATTCCTGAAACATTCTTCAGTAGTATGATTAGATAAGCCACATATATTGCAAGGTTGAGATGATTGGAATCTCCCCTTGCCTTGCTTTCCACCTCTGCCTCTTTCTCTAGCTCTTCCTCTACCTGCAAACTTTGCTTGGGAAGAGCTACCTTCATCTTCATTCTTCCTATTCTTTGACTTGTCCTTGACCTTAGTTTTATCGGAATATAAGGCAGAAGTTTGATTACCTCTTGAGGACTCAACACCTTTGCTAATCTTTGCTTCATGAGTGAAGAGTTGGCCCATGAGTGTATTGAGGTCGGGTACATGCATATCCATGTATAAATGCATGGATGTTGTGAATGACTCCCACTTGTCGTCTGCTTTGATTCCATTTATGATTTGTCTAATGATTTGCTCCGCTTCAATTACCTCTCCAATGCTTCCAAGTTGGTCGAAAATCTCCTTCATCTTTGTGCCATAATCAGTACACTTTGCTTCGGGCTTTTCTTCATTGTTGTGAACTCCATCCACAATTGGTTATTCCTTGCTCGCATGTTGGAAGAGAAGAAAGAAGCAAGTGCATTCCAGGTCTCTCTTGATGTCTTGCATCCCTTGACATGAGGGAAAAGAAAATCAGAGACTGAGTTTAGAATATAGGACCTTACAAGTGCATCCTTCGAACATCAATTTGAAAGTCCTTCCACTTCTTCATGTGATGGTTGCCCTTTGTTCCTCATGGTTGGCATTGCTTCTTCTCCGGATATGAATCCATATAGATTCCTCCCTTGAAGGTAAGCCTCCATCCTTAGAGACCATGCCGGGTAGTTGTTTCGATCCAATTTGTCAATTGTTGATGGAAATCCATCTCCCATGTTGCTTGACTATGCTCTGATACCACTGTGAAGAGAGATGGTGGATGCAATCCAAAGATGAGTAGGTGCTACTACAACCAGCTTCACACCAGCTAAGTGAGACTTCAGAGTTGATTAGTAGACCCTTTGAGCTTCCTAAATCCACCAAAATATCAGCCAAGTACTTTGGAACATGTATCCCAAAAGTTTAAGTCAAGACAGATTAGTTGCGAAATGACTAGCTCCCAAAACTTGCTATTTAGCAAGCTTCCCAATCCAAGTTAAAACACTTAAAATGATGGACTGAGCACTGAGAACAAGATTCATCAATTTTGGAACATGCCCACCAATCTCACCGCTCTGCAGATATCTCTGTAACTATTAATCCAATGACCATGAAAATGTGTAGCAAAAACCTGACAGTAAGAGTTGTCCAATGCATGTTAAAACACTAAAAAATGTTGAGTAGAACTCGAGATATGACCTTCCGAAGTTACTGCTCTAAGTGAGTATAGCAAAGAACAAAATAGAGAAGTAGATAATGACAAATGTATAGATTCACATATGATTACAACCACATTGGCAATGAATATTTGCACAATGGGAGTAGAATGATAGAGCTATGAAGTAAGATCTTGAATCTCTACAAAATGACATGAAGTGGTCACGTACAAGGCTTGCTAATTGCCTCTTCGTTCTTGCTCTTTTTATAGCTATTCTTGGAGGGAGTTTTGAATTCGAATTCGAATGGCTCCACCTAAAAGTGATCCCCAAATTTAGGAGATATTCCCTCAGCTCAAAAATTTGTGGTTTTAGTTATTTAGAGCCATGACTTTGCTTTTACATCATGGATGAGGTAAGCCATCCTTTTCCTTTTTTCTTTTTCACAATTACAAGAGATAAAATGTACTCTTTTACAAGAGGTGTTCACATGACTACACATGTGACGTACAAATGATCATAATATCAATCATATCAAGCATGTAGGCTTGGGTAAAATGCACAAACAAGTTTGAATATGAGATTGATCAACTATGCATATATAAAGTGGGGTAGGTTAAATATTGGCCCATCCCATCTGCTACAAAATTGGAAAAGTGGGAGTATTGACCCTAGAGCCTCCATCAATCAAAACTCTAGAAATGGGATTGGATTTTTACCACACTACAATTAACGAAAAAATATAATTCACTAGCTTATCTTTGGCCATTTCTACTTGATTCACTGGCATTGTGGACTCAATTGTGGTAATCTTCATATTAGGATTCAAGAATTCTTATTGAACTTCAGCTATCAAAGGTTGTTTAAATGCTAATACCAAAGCTAAAAGTTCTCTTAAAGGCACATGAGTAGTGGACTTAGATAAAACCTACCAAGAATGTAGAACAATGATTCGAGTTGTATAATTAGGTCACATTGCAGATAAAGGTAGCTTATGTGAAGTCGAGGGGAGGTCCTATCTGTTCAGAGATTTTGGAGCATCATGAAAATCACATAACTATTACGAAATTTGAAGATTCTTGTTATGACACTAGAGTCAAAATCTAGTCCACTACTACACATTAGGTGAAGTACCTTGTTAAAGTAAAGTAAAATAATGGGGAATGTCAGAAGCCCAACCAGACGCTAGGTTGTACATTTTATGTTGTTCTTGAGACTGCTCCACAAGTGGATCATAAAAGAAAATTGTTGATCCAATACTAATAGTGGCAATTTTAAAGTTTAAAGAGGATTATTTGAGAAAACTTTAAAGAAATTTATAAAGCATATTGTCATTTATTTATGGCAAGCAAACCAGTTTAAGATGTGTGTCTCTAACTTTCTAGGAGATCTTGTGGTCTTAGTGGTTGATTTTTAAGGAATTTATACATTTCGTAAGCAAAATGAAATACAATCTATGCATTGGCAGTCTATACAAATAACTATTTTTGTGGCCTTTTTTGAAACATTTTTTCCTATTACATTGCCAATGGTTGAGAGAGTAGACTTTAACCAACATTGGGTATGATCAAATGGTGAAGCTTCTCAATTTAAAGCTAAATGTCCATTTTATTTTGTAAAGAGATATCTAGGGCTAACAAGTATGACTATGATATGGAACTTTTTTGAGTCAACATATGAAAGGGAGAACATGATGGTGCATGTGCACTTGTGAAAAGGGTGCTAGCCCATGAACAACTTAAACCTGATGGTGCAATACTGAAGTGTGTTTTAAATGTTGTGGAATTTCTTAGAGGACGTTTTTCAAGGTAAAAATGGAGAGATTTCATTCAAGTCTTCTAGGAAGTGAAGTATTATGAAGTGAATAGGGAGAAGGCTTGGGATTGTAAGGGTATATCTCAAGTTTGGTCCTTGCATTCAATTCATGGCCATTCAAGGCTAGATGGATAGTGCATTGTTGTCAAACAACTAACATATTATTGCTTTCATTCTATTCAAGGTTATTGGAAAAGATGCAACAAAAAAAACCATGTTCAAAATTGGGTGTACCATACTTTGACTCCTATCAATAAAGCGGATGAATCATTGATTTCCAATTTTAAATTTGAAGGTGATGTCAACTATCTATCAAATGCACTGGTAGTGGATGACAACTTTGTAGTCAACATAAAAGAGGGCAGTTATGAAGGTGCATATTTCTATTTATTAAAGTGCACATAAGCTAAACAATTCACTCCTGCTTGGAACAACCTAATAGATTTAGGAAAATAAAGAAGTAGCTAACATGTGGCTAATCGTTAAGTTATGATCCCAACAGCTAACATGAAATAGCTAACATGTAATTAATCAGTAAGTAACTAACTATAAATTAGCTAATTACAAATAAGTAGTAAACGAGTTACAATTAATAGCTAATAGGAAATCACTAATAGTTAACATAATCACTAATAGCTATAAGGAAATAAATAATTATAGCTAACAAGTTATAGATAATATCTAATAGGAAATAGCTAACATGTAAAGTATTACTCTATTATGTTGGTTTGGGACAGTGAAGAGGCACTCGCCATCTTTTTTGTCTCTAGGTGGCAAAAGTGTGGTGGCTCATCCCACTTGGAACAAAATTCCCACCCCTCAACATATTCCATGATATATAGTTAAGCTCTCTTCATCAAAACATATAGCTCTAGAAATAATATCTGTATATTGAGTCCAATTTAGGGCTATTAATCATTTCCAGACAAATAGCTACATCTTTTAGTTATTGTCAACTTTGACAGCATTAGACAACATATTCTAATGTTGCAAAAGTATCAATTATTATATTGCCAGGCCCATACTACATATTCGTGTCCCACAAATAAGCCACTTTCTTGAAATGGATTGAAAAACTCCATAAATTTCTTCTTGAACTCCTCTAAGATCATATAAATATATTTGTTGACCTCATTTATATCATATGCACTCCAAATCCAGCCATTGAAATGTTCAAGGCACCATCATGGAAAAGGCATACTATCAAGAAAACCTTGGTCACTTCCCGTGTTCATAAATACATCAACTTCTTGAATGAGAGCCCTAGGCTCAAAATCCTTGTGAAAAGGTTTCAATTCTTGTATTTCCTCCTCTAGCAAGTCATGTTCAATCTTTGGGGGGTGCCTTTCTATCTCAATATTTAGGTTCCATTACCACAATATCCAACCTTTTTTATTGTTTTGGCCTTCTTGGTGTTAGGCTCTTGATTCCCTTGTGTTGTAAACACTAGTACGAGATTATTTTGAGTTGAAATTGATATTTTGTTCAGTTTTTTATCTTCTTTGGCATCCTTGTGCTCAACTTTTGTCGCAACACGATGAGTTTGAGTTGAAACTAATACTTTGTTCAATTTTTTCTCTTATTTGGCATCTTTGTGTGCAAGTTCTATTGCAACCTAACATTGATTTGCTGAGGATGGAGCATTATCTTTTGTGGTAGTTGTGGATGGAACTTTGTTCTCCACCTCACCTATAGCCAAATATCATTCCAAATTAGAATCAATGACACTATTGATCTATGAAAAATTGTACATGGGGATATAATATGAAGTATAAAAGACAATTTAAGTACATCGTTACAAAATATGCTAGATAAAAAAATATGATGAGAGCCAATAGATTTGGACAATGTCACTTGTGAGTATAGTAACCATTACAAAGGATTGTTTTAAGAGGGTGAAGACTAGTACTATCCTCTCATAAGCTAAATTAGCTACAATGCCTCCATTCTAGTGTGAGCGAGTAGTCTACCACCTTGTAATCAGTTTGAGTTAATGAATATGATTTGGTATGTTAAATCAATATAGAACTTCAACAAGTGCATGCCAAGCCCAAGCTAAATTATGATATGTCATAGTGAGAAAAATGCCTGGATAATAACTTTTTGTCTTGATTCCAAGATTATCTCTAGAACAAAAATATAATAAATAAAAGATATTGAGATTAGCTTCCCCACTTTGAAAATTACTTTTAGGATGAAATGAAGCAGTAGAAACTGTTTTTTATCCCTTTTTTTTTAACAATACAACCCAAAATAACTAGGAAACAAATATAATAATCCAACAAATTAAGTTTGGGACAACTAGGAGGTGAAAAATTACATTTAATAAATAATTCAATAGATCAAGCTATAGTCATTTCATTCTTAAAAGTGCTAAAACTAACAACTAACTAGAAGTTGGTAAATTACAACTAATAGCTAAGAGGAAGTAGCGAACAAGTAGCTAATCGATAAGTAACTAACTATAAAGTAGTTAAGAAGTTATAACTAATAGCTACCAAGAAATAACTAATTGCTAATAGCTAAAAAGAATCACTAGTAGCTAATAGGAAATCATCAATAGCTAATATGAATCACTAATAGAGATCAACAAATCGATAACATGAAACTAACAAGAAATCACTAATAGCTAACATGAAGTAGCTAACATGTAGCTAATCAATAAGTTATAATTAATCGCGAACAAGAAGTAGCTAACATGTAGCTAATCAGTAAGTAGCTCACTATCAAGTAGTTATGTTACAATTAAGTAGCTTACAAGGTACAAATAATAGCTAAGAAAAATATTGATAGCTAATAGCTAACATAATCACTAATCTAGCCTCTTTTGTTTTTTGACTTGCCTGGTGTCCGTCTAGGCTTCTAATTCCCTCATGGTGTAAATACTAGTACATGAGCAATTTGAGTTGAAACAGCAATTGTGTGTGGAACTTTGTTCTCCATCTAACGTATACCTATACATTTTTATATGAAATGACACTATTGAGCTACAAGGGTATATAAAATGAAGCATAGATAAAAAAAATATTTTAATAGCATAGATACAAAATAGGATGATTACAAAATCTGATCATAGCTAATAGATTTGGATAATGTCACATGTGAGGATAGTAACCATTACAAAAGAGAGTGTGATTGAGTAGTTTGCGACCTTGTAATTGGGTGCAAATAGCTTGGCTTCTTCTGTTGTTTCGTAGGTTCTTATTTCTTTTTTTGTTTGCAATAAAATATGATGGAGTGGCCTCTTCTTGTACATCAACATCTACAACTTTGTTGGGGATCCAAACATGCTATAAGAAATTGAGTCTCGCTTACAATAGTTTTTCTTCAAGGAGGTTTCATTTGTAACATTCATTTGAAATCGATCTATATTTGGAATCAAATTAGGATCACAAGTTGGATTCTACAGAGGATTCTTGTTTGAACAAAAAATGGGATCATTAGTTGGAAGAGGAACATTCTTTGAAAGATCAGTATCTCAAGGAAGAACTTGATTTGGATGAGTATTTGAATCAAACTATGGAGGAATATTCCTAGGGGGATGTCATCTAGGTTATAGCTAGATCAAGGCAACATGCATGTGGATAGAAAGAGGAATCTCTTTATCAACTATAGAGTCATGACTAGAGAGATGAATATATGAGGTTCTAAGTAGATCAAGACAATTCTCAACCATTCAGTCCAGAGCACTATAAATTTCAATGTGTGTGGACTCCACATCATGCATGTGGTCAATTATATTGGGATCGACATTGACTCCATTGTAGACTAGGTTTGGAGGAATTATGCAACACTCTTTCTCAATTTTGACATTGGAGATTGGACACAAGTCTTACTTTCACTAAATGGTGTACATTCGACATTCACTTATCCCAAGATCCATATTGTATGAAACATGACCATTGTTAGTAATTTTTGTGATTGAGGTATGAGCAGCTACTTAGTACAATGAAACTAGCCAGATTAGAGTTTTGGTAGAGAGAGTAAGAAAGATCTATATGGTTTGATGGATGGTTGGAGTGTAAATAGGTATAGCTTGATAACTATTTACCTACCGAGATAGTTGGATAGCTATATAGCTAGATAGCTAGATAGATAGATAGTTTCATACCTATTTAGCTAGATAGGTAGATGGTTGGATAATTATTTAGGTAAATAGATGGTTGGTAGCTATATAGCTAGATAGGTAGATGGTGTTAGATATGCTCAATACTCCACCCTCAAGTGACCAGAAATGATCCCTGGTGTTCTAAGTCGTAAGGTCCCCATTATGAGGAGAAGCCACTGTGAGAGCCCAAACATTTATGGAACCCTAACTTCTAAGTTAGATGAGGTCTATGTGTGACCATTGATGGTTATAGATTATCTATGTGAGCCTAGCCATTAGGTTAGGTAGGGCATAAAATTTTGGGCCATTGGGTTGCCATTCAAGGTGAAAGTAAAGGCCCTATGGTGTCGCACGGTTTCCCTATAGAACCTTAATGGGCGGAGTGGAGAGGAGCGTTGCTCCCTTCTCCAGGGTCTAGGGGGGCTATCCCCCTAGCCCGTGGGGCCGAGATGATAAGAATACTGGTCGTGGAGATATTGTCGGATTGTATATTTTACCGAGTATTTTGTATCTCCTTATTACATTTATCTATACGGAACCGCCTTGTAAAAGTTACATAAGCACGTCCTAGGTTGAGCTTTACACAACATTGCGCACTAGTAAGCCCTTCATCTAGATTCTATCTAGATCACCATCTAAGCTCCACATTGGGAGTGCATGGGTGGACAACACCATTGTTCTAACTACATTATGCTTGTCAATCTCAAAATTTGAGTTCCCTATCTCTCAGTCTACATCTATCTTTCTCTACATTTTTTCTCTCAACTCTGTCTACTGGTATATTCCACTATGCTATTATTTTCTTACACGCTATTAGAGCACAGGAGGCTCTCAGTGGTGTAGAAGCAGAAATGCAGAGGTCTCAACGACAAAAGAGAGAAGATGTCAAGCGGTGTGTCATCATCTACAATTGGGAATCAAGGTTGTTCATCAACAGGAGTAGGTGGAGCATGGATAGGAGCAACAGTGATGCCGGTCATCCCAACATTGCAGATACGACCAGTAGCCTTCATAAAAGGTAAACTTTTTTGCTACAAATGAGCCCAAGGCTACATACTTGGTAAATTAGCATTCACTTCATATAGTCATTTAAAGTCACATATGATTGTTCCCTTGTAAAAAGCATTTACTTTTATCCTTGTAAAAGTGCATATGTTAATTGCACTTACTCTCACGTGGAGTTAGGAGGAATCGAATCAGGAATTAGTTGGCAGGTGATTGATGAGAAAGAAAGTCCTAAAGTTTAGGATTCACTTTTTGGTAAGAGCTTGAATTTGAATTCAAAAATTGGCTCCAACTCTAGCTATAAACAATAGATCAAAATCTCGTGTGTAAAGAGCCCGATTTGGAGATCATTCGAGAGGGATATATAGTGCTTTGTGAGATCATCCTATAGCTTTATCACTAGCCTCACATTCCACAAATATATACTGCCAATGTCTTTGTAACTCTATGTGAACTAATACACATACATTGGTCATATCTCACTCTCTCTTCTCTGTCATGTTCATCTCAGAATAGTGAATTTCTCAAACTTAGTTCTCCATGCATACTAAATCATTTGATGTGTTTTAAAGTGGTATAGATTCAGCATAATGTCTATTTTATTATTACAAAGTTTCATTCTCATTGCTTTAATCAATCTTGAGATATATTCAAAACTTTACTCATTTGTTTGAATACTATGGAAGCCTGAAAATGTGGTGATATTCAGTTGAATTGCAAAGCATAATTCTCACAGTACACTTGATCATTTCAAATGAAATAACTTGTGATTGGTGCTATCTAAGTCAATTAAATACTCCCAAAAGGAATTTGATCAATTGCTAGCCGGTTAAGAGCATTGTTCATTTCACTGAGCAGGTGTAGAGATCAAAATAACAAGTTTTAGCTCATAGTTGAATCTATGATTTGGTATTTTAAACCAATATAGAACTTCAATAGATGCATGCCAAGCCCAAGCTAAATTATGATGTGTCATAGTGAGAAAAATGCATGGATAGTAAATTTTTGTCCTAATTTCCAAGATTATCTATATAACAAAAATATAATAACTAAAAGATGGTGAGATCAATTTCCCCACTTTCAACATTACTTTTAGGATGAAATGAAGAAACAGAAGCTATTTTTTATCCCTTTTTTTTTAACAATACAATCCAAAATAACTAGGAAACAAATATCCCAATCTAACAAAATAACTTTGGGACAAGTAGTAGGTGAAAAATAAATCATTCAAAAGATCAAATTGTAGTCATTTTATTCTTAAAAGTACTAAAATTTATATTTGTTAAACTACTTACTATTGCCTGAATGAAAAGACATCATGGAAGAACTATTGTAAAATTCATACAAATTGGTTCCTAATGTTTATGATGGCATTAAAAACTCAAATTATTTCCAAATTGGTGCTTAACTTATAAACAAACAATACATTGTGGAATGATTTTCGAATGCCTTTTTCCATATAATACCAAAACAAGAATTGTCTACATGAAAGAATGGTAATTCGTATATGCAAATATCCCATGCATGCAAGTTAATGCATTCCTTCCATTAAAGGATCTTTAATAAGTTAATTAGTGTATTATTCTTTTAGAAAAATAAGAAATCGTTATCAAAACTATAGTTATTAACGTTATGCGGTTGAAAATTTTGAAATTCATTCCATGCGTGTTACAAAATAGAAATTTGATGCATAAGTGAGAAGTATGTCATTAAGTGAATGGATTTCTATTGCTTATTTATCATTATATTGGCCTTTCGAATAATACGTGAAATGTTTACGAAAAAACCCACTATATGTATCAAAAAATTAAAAGATTTGAATCGTTATTTTTTCATTATTTTATTGATCAATTTTATTTAAGCTTTAATTTTTCTACTATTCGACACAATAAGATGAATTTGTTCCATTAATAGTACACCTATGCCCAAAGCATTAACATCAATTATTGCTACAAACAATGGTTCTTGAAAACTAGGTGACTGTATGGTTTGATGAATAAGAGCATGTTTAGAATTCACATAATTTTCTTTTTATGATTCCTAGGTAGCTATAGTCCTTTTTTTATCAGTATGATAGTATAATTTTTTTTAACTATAATAGAAACTTGTTAATACATTAATTGATCGTAATTCATTCATAGATCTAAAAAAGTGAAAATCTTAAGAATTTGTACTTTCTCAAGTTTAATAGAAAGCCCTAATTAATATTCAATTTCTTTTTGCATAATTTTATAAGACTTTTACAAATAAATAAATAGAAAACTTTATGCAAATACTTCTATGTGATGAATAATAGTTAAGATGTGATGAACAAGAGCTATTGGTAAGAAGTTATGTGTGAACAAGTGTATCGAAAAAGTTACAACTAACAACTAACTGGAAATTGGTAAGTTACAAATAATAGCTAAGAGGAAGTAGCTAACAAGTAGCTAATCGATAAGTAGCTAACTATCAAGTAGTTAAGAAGTTAAAACTAACAGCTACCAAGAAATAACTAGTTGCTAATAGCTAAAAAGAATCACTAATAGCTAATAGGAAATCATTAATAGCTAATATGAATCACTAATAGAGATAACAAAATCGATAACATGCAACTAACAAGAAATCACTAATAGCTAACAAGAAGTAGCTAACGTGTAGCTAATCAATAACTTACAATTAACATCAAACAAGAAGTAGCTAACATGTAGCTAACAGTAAGTAGCTCACTATCAAGTACTTACATTACAACTAAGTAGCTTACAAGTTACAACTAATAGCTAATAAAAATATTGATAGCTAAAAAAATCAATAATAACTAACATAATCACTCATCTAACCTCTTTTGTTTTTTGACTTGCCTCATGTCCGTCTAGGCTTCTGATTCCCTCATGGTGTAAATACAAGTACATGATCAATTTGAGTTGAAACTAAGACTTTGTTCAATTTTTTATCTTCTTGGGCATCTTTTTGCTCAACTCCTATTGCAACTTGACATTGATTTGACGACGATGGAGCATAATCCTTTGTAGAAGTTGTGTGTGGATCTTTGTTCTCCATCTAACCTATACCTAGAAATTCTTATATGAAATGACACTATTGAGCTATTAGAAATTGCACAACGGTAGAGAGAGTAAGAAAGATCTAGACAGTTTGATGGATGGCTGGAGTGTAAATAGGTATAGCATGATAACTATTTAGCTAGAGAGATAGTTAGATAGCTATACAGCTAGATAACTAGATAGATAGATAGTTTCATACCTTTTTAGCTAGATAGTAGATGGTTGGATAATTATTTAGGTAGATAGATAGTTGGTAGCTATATAGCTAGATAGGTAGATAGTGTTAGATATGCTCAATACTCCACCCTCAAGTGACCACAAATGATCCATGGTGCTCTAAGTCCTAAGGTTCCCAATTGTGAGGAGAAGCCATTGTGAGAGCCCGGATATTTGTGGAACCATAAATTCTAAGTTAGATGAGGTCTATGTGTGACCATTGATGGTTATTATCTATGTGAGCCTAGACATTAGGTTAGGTAATGCATAAACTTTTGGGCCATTGGGTTGCCATTCAGGATGAAAATAAAGGCCATGTGGCATCATGTGGTTTCCCCATGGAACCTTAATGGGGGGAGTGTAGAGGGGGCTTGCCCCCTTTTGTGGGGTCTGGGGGGCCTATCCCACCAACTCGTAGGGCCGAGATCATAGGACTTCTAGTCATGGAGATGTTGTCTGATTGTATATTTTATCGATTATTTTGTATCTCTCGACTATGTTTATCTATACCGAACCGCCTTGTAAAAGCTATATAAGCATGAACCAGGTTGAGCTTTACATAGCATGATCAAGGGCCCTTACTTAGCATTCATTGATCCTAATTTTCCACCATTAGATTTGGATTGTTAATCAATGGGGGAATTTGATTTTGTACGGAACAAGACCTTTTTGCAATTTCCTATGTAAAGGTGGAGGATTTGGGCATTCATGGCATAGTGTTCTACCAGACCTAGATGCCCTTTTGTGTTAGGATGTATATCTTCACCTATCATCTCTCGACATTTCCATCTAAGCTCTATAGTGGAAGCACATGGGTGGAGAGATCTATCTTTATTTTTTCTTCTATCTAGTATTTTGTATTCCTAACTTATCTCAATAGTATGCATGTGTGACATTTCTCTCTATTCATAATACTAAAACTTTGTCTCGAGTTTGAGAGTTCCTCCCTCCCTTTTCATACAAGTTATTGGGCGCTGAGGTAACTCTTACGTGATATTAGGTTTCCGCGATTATTACATGTTCAGCCACCCATATTCATGTTGCTTAGTTGTATCAATGTTTTTATTTTCTATGTCTTTAGAAAACCGCAATAATTGTACAAGGAGATGATGGAAAAGACTTGGAAAATAAGGGATCCCCTAGAGAATTAAAGAGAAAAAAAATCCAAACCAATAATTGGAATATGGTTCACATATTCACACCCCATATAGCGAATGTGACTATTTCCCAATGTATGAAGCCTTGAAGGGCCACTTTATTCACTAAATTAGATTTTTAAAAAATTCATTACAAAAAAGCCAATAAGTTGAAGGCCCTACCAACTCATGAAAAAAAATGGGTGTCTTATATTCTCTAATGTAAAGGATAAATTTATCTAACATACTTGGAAAAGTGTATATAATATGGAAACCAAAAAGTAGAATTGTTATGGAACCCTTGGATACACTTACATCAAGTGAAAAAATATCTATCATATGGTAGCCATGGCTATGAATCCTTGGATTGTCCAAAGGATGAAAGGAAGATATGAGAAAAGGAAAAAACGTTCCAAGATCTTGTCCATGATTTATTTTGATTTCTAGGATGAATTAGAGGAGACTTCCAACATGCAAATTTTAGATAACTTATCAATGCATAGAGTGGATCCAATGGTTGAGATCCAATGCATAGAGTGGATCCTATTACACATGTGTTCCTTGAGTAGCTTTGATGTGAACCTTTTCCCTATACATGGGTACTTTTTACTCTTGTGCTGGCTAGAGGTTTTTTCTCCATGCTACCACATACTTGATGCACTCATATGTGGTGGTACTTTTTACTTAGGGATATCATTCAGCTTTTACTTCAATTCTGAACATCGTCAATAGAGAGAGCTATTCCAACCATCCGTCTTCTCCGTGTGTCTTGCTACGTTTGTGCTCCTTGTGTGTGCTTCTTGTGTGTGTCTCGCACTTCTAGACACACCCAACATTGGTATCAGAGTAGGTTCAGCTCCTTCTCAAGTTTCGATTTTTCGCGTCGTGGCATGTGTGCACTTTTAATACTGCAAATCGACTTCCGGGCATAGAATAATGAATTTTAGCAACCACAAAATATTTCCAACAATTACACTATGGTTTTACCCCCATTTTAAAGCCATTCATGCAGTCAAAATTGCCATCAGAGTGATGGTTTGTGAGCTGAAATTTCATCATTCATCGAAGTAAAGATTTCGTCACATTTTTGTTCTTTAGTGAAATGGCGAGCAATAATGACTTGTTTGGCATGCTTCAAGCTGAAGATAAGCTTGATGGGACCAACTATCCAATGTGTTCTTACATGATGAAGCATGTTATTGTTGCAAAACAACTTTGGAACATAGTGGCACATGTAGATCGAAGACCTGCAGGTTCTTCTATTTCACAATCTACTGTCACAGATGGATCTTCTTCTTCAAGTACAATGGTTTCTCCTTCTCCATTTACACAAGAGCAGCTTAAATGGGATGGAAAAGATGCTCTAGCTCATGCATTGATTGCACTTTCTGTGAAACGTCAAATAGTTCCACACATTCGGTCATGTTCTACATCAAGACAAGCATTACTACACGTGTTGCATACTTGAGAAAGCAATTTGAGGATGTTTGTATGTATGAAAATGAGTCTATGGATGTGTATGTGACATGCACCAAGGACTTGAAAGAGAAATTGGCAAACATAGATAATATTATTCAGGATGCATCACTCATTTCCACATTGTTGAAAGGATTACTGAAATCCTTTCAAAGCTTTGCTACGACACTCTGTTTGGCTATAAAAGGGAATCCTAATATGTATGCATTTGATGAGGTTTGTCTCTTCTTTTGCAAGAAGAGCAATCTAGAGTGAATAGCAGTGGTTTGATTGAGGGAATGCAAGCACTTGCTACCTCACAAAATGGGAAAAGTAAGTATGGTTCAACTTTGGATTCATTAAAACCAAAGCCTCAACCTTTCTCTTCCACTTATTCCTCTAATGATGCTGATTTGCAAAAGAAAAAGAGATGCAAATATTGCTGAAAGACTCGTATGCTATTGATGAGTGTAGAAAGCTTGCTAAATGCAATGAAAAGAAGAAGGAATTCGGCATGTCTATTGCTGAAAATTCAGCAAATACAAAGAATGATGAAGCTAACATGGCTCAAGATTTTTTGTCATGTGTTGTTACATGCCATTATGATGCATCTTTGCATTTTGAATGTATGGTTGTGAGTGAGGCTGATTGGGATTGGTTCTTTGATAGTGGTGCTTAAGCACATAACTTCATGCAAAAGGTTTTTTGTATCTTTGAAAGATGCACCCAAAGGAGGACAGTGGTGTGTCCAAACAATGCCTCTTATTCTATCATTGGAGTTGGAGAAATTGAGATTATGGATGCAAATGGAGGTGTAATTCTCTTGAAAAATGCATTGTATGTATTCGATATAAAGAAGAACTTAATTTTAGTTCCATTTATTGCCAAAGCTAGACTTCATGTACACTTTGTTGATGATAAGTGTATGGTTCATGATTTTAGCAATGGTGATATTATCGTGATGTCTGGTACATTATGTAATGGTTTGTATCGCATGGATACATACAAGATGGCTCGTGCAAATACCTTGGTTGCTCATACTTCTTCCATGGTTGAAATGGAGCTTTGACATGCTCGTTTTGTTCAAATGAACCTCAATAGTTTGTTTTACTTGCAAAATAAGGAAATGCTTATTGGTTTGCCCACACTTGAGTCCATTGAAAACCATGCATGTGAAGGTTGCATTCTTGGAAAAATGTGTCCTGCTTCTTTTCCAAAAGATAATCATACACACGCTATAAGAAAATTACAGCTTGTTCATAGTGATGTATGTGGTCCCGTCAAGACTCCATCTTTTGGGAAGCATGTATATTTTGTTACCTTAATTGGTGCTACTACTTACCATACATGGGTGTATCCTATGAAAGCAAAGAATGAGGTATTTTCTTGCTTCAAAGCATTTTTAGCTATGGCTGAAAATTTTTCTTCATAAAATCTTTTGCCTCTACGCATGGATCGTGGTGGTGAATACATGTCACATGTGTTTAATGCTTTTCTTCATGAAAGAGATATTTCACACCAATGTATGGTGCCATATACACCTCATCAAAATGGTGTTTTGGAGCAAAAAAATAGAACACTTCTTGAAATGGCACGATGTATGGTTAAAGGAAAGCACCTTCCTGATAAGTTTTGAATGGAAGCAGTCATGTGTACAAATTATGTGTTGAATTGCTGCCCTACAAAAGCATTGAGAGTCATTACTCCTTATGAGGCTTGGAATGGACATACGCCTATGGTTAGTCATATGTGCATGTTTGGTTCTTTGGCATATGCTATTGTGCCATCACAACAACATCACAAACTTGATTAAAAGGCAAAGAAATGTATGTTTGTTGGTTATAATGCTAAAAGTAAGGGATATCATTTGTATCATCCATTGATGAACACAATTATTGTGAGCCAAGATTGGCTATTTGCTGAAAATTCAGATTTCCCTTTACTTGAATGCAAAAAATAGCCAATAGTTAGCTCATAAGATGTGTTTGATACACTCATGCTTTTGTTCCAAAATGGTGCGATTGACTATGAACATCTAGAACAGCCAATTGAGCCTCAAAGGTTTGAAAAACTCCAACAAAACAGAACTGAAAATGCAAAGCATTTCTAACCAAACATGGTTGAAATTTTTTAGCCAAAAATTATCGGAACTGCTAAAAATTTTTAGCCACATATGGCTGAACATTTGCATCAAAATATGTCTAAAAATGAGCATGAAATATAGCCCACGCATGATGTACATGTTGATAATGTATTTCATAATGAATGCATGTCTATTAAGAGTGCACGGACTATGTCAAAGTGGTTGAAATAAACTTTGCAAGACAACAAATTGAGCGCACATTTACTTGGTAGAACAAGATCAAGCTCTCACCATGCATCAAGTAATTTTATGGATAATTCTCTTATTGCAACTGCATGTAATGAAGAGCCACTTACTTTTGAAGATCTTCAAAAGATGCATGTGAAGATCCACAATGGATGAGTGCTATGCAATAAAAAATGGATTCCATACATAGGAATGGTACTTGGGAGTTATGTGAATTGCCAAAGAAAAAAAAAAGTGGGTTTACAAGATTAAGAGAAATTCTGATGGTGGCATTGATCACTACAAAGCTAGATTGGTTGCCAAAGGATATGTGCAACAATAAGGCATTGAATATGAGAAAACTTTTGCACCTACTTCATGCATGACTACCATTCATACTGTGGTTGCATTGGCTGCCCATCGAGGTCAGAAAGTACATCAATTGGAGATAAATTAGATTTCTTGAATGGTGATTTCCAAGAAGAGCTCTATGTGAAGTAACCTCCTTGATTTTCCATGAAAGGGAAAGAGCATATGGTTTGTTGCTTGCATAAAGCTTTATATGGTCTCAAGCAAGCTCCACGTGCATGTAATGATAAAATACATAAGCACTTGATTGCTCTTGGCTTCACATGTAGTCCAATTGAAAGCACACTCTATGTACGCAAAGATGAGGCTGATCTTAGAGTGCTTGTTTTTTATGTCGATGACATACACTTGATTGGGTCATGTGATGCAAAACTTGTCATTCTTATGGTTGATTTACAACATACTTTTGATGTCACTTGTCCTCGTCTTTTGAGCTACTATTTGGGCATCCAGTTTGTATCCATTGAGGGGGGAATTGTTATGCATCAAGCAAAGTATGTTGAAAAAATACTTGAGTTCTTTGATTTTGAGGATTGCAAGCCAGTTTCCACACGAGTTGAGACAGGATTTAGATTCTCAGTTGAGGATTCCAATGATGCATTTGATACTTCTCTTTATCAGCAAGCTGTGGGATGTCTTATATATCATGGAGCACAAGGCCGGATATAGAGTATGTAATTTCCCAATTGAGTCGATTCATGCATAGCATTGGCACTAAGCATTAGTAAGCGGTGAAACGTGTGTTCAGATATCTCAAAGGCACTTTCAGCTTAGGTCTCTTTTATGGAAGAGATATTCAACCATGCTTGCATGCGTTTACAGATAGTGATTGGACTAGTTGCTATGATACTCACGTGTCTACTAGTGGTGATTGCTTGTTCCTTGGAGACTCATGCATATCTGGTTGAGTAAGAAGCAACCTACAGTGCCGACGTCAATTTGTGAAGCTCAATACAAGGAAGTTTTGATAGGTACAATGGAGTGTATATGGTTGAGATGCCTACTGATGGATCTTTGCATGGAGATTGATGCTGCTACACATATTCTCGCTGATAGTCAGAGTGCATTGGCTATTGCATGAAACCTAATGTTTCATGCACGAACCAAACATATTGAGGTGCATTATCACTATGTGAGAGAGCACCTTCATGCAAGAGATATTGATTTGGTATATGTGCCTACACAAGATAATCTGGTAGACATATTCACCAAAGTTCTTCCACGAGAAAAGTTTGAAGCATTTTGGAAAGCTTTAGGCTTATTACCTTGTGGGGGCTAATCTGTCACTCCTTATATGTATTCACATCATTTTCTCTAGGGGGTTTGTTCCAATTATGTGTTCCTAGAGTAGCTTTGATGTGAACCTTTTCTCTATACATGGGCACTTTTTACTCTAATGCTAGCTAGAGGTTTTTTCCCCATGTTACCACATACTTGATACACTCATATGTGATTATACTTTGTACTTAGAGATATCATTCAACTCTTACTTTAGTTTTGAACATTGTCATTAGAGAGGCTATTCCAACCATCCGTCTTCTCTGTGTGTCCTGCTGCATTTGTGCTCCTTGTATGTGCTTTTTGTGTGTCTCTCATACTTCACACACCCAAAAAATCCAATGGTTGAGATCCAAGGCATCCTAAAAGAGTACCTTTTTATTCTCTATAATCTGATTAGGAATAGAATAAAGTGGACCGTATTGTTGAGCATTGATCCTTAAGCAAGATTCTATCATCATCATACGATTTCGATTTTCATCCAATGATCCATGTCACTCCACATAAAAAGAATTATTTTATCTAGTGAAAGCAATCAAATTTTGCGGAAACCAAATGGTCACGAGTTTCCTCGTCGAATTTCTCATCATAGCTTCATCCTTTTTGGGTTCACAAAATAGAAATCTTTTTCATATAAAAAAGATTCTCGAGAAAACAACTCTTGAATATGCATAAAGCATGGATACACCAAACTAAGTAATCTCCATTAAAAAATAAGTTAAATATATATAGAAAAATAATATCGCAAGTAAAGTGTCCTTTGAAGACCCCATACATTTCCTAATCCAAGCAGCCTACTTTTGTTTTAGTGGTATACTTATTGTAGGGGATGATGATACAAATGAAAAACGCAATAAGTTTTCTTGGGATACCTGCTATTTGCCTTAATCTAGAAGGGTTGATGAAGAAATTCGCTACTATTTGGCTTAATCTAGAAGGGTCCAAACTCCAAAAGGTCTTCTTACTAGATACCAAGTTCTTGAAAAGTATACCATTATTATAGGATGTATACCTAAGATTCTTTGAAAAGTTCAGCCTTTCCAAAACATATAAATGAATCATCGATGAGAGGTTTCCTTTGTTTGCAACAATGTTGTCACTTCAATCTACAAGAGTTATCAAATTTGCCTGTCTCAAGACCAAATTCAATAATAATGGAATTTTAATTGGAGCTAGAACTAATGGATATATAGAATTTCTTCTCCTTGGAACCTATTAAGTATAACTAGATGATATGGATCATATGAAATCAAGGTGTGGGTGCTATTTACAAGATAAAATCCATGTACAAATAGGTTGATGGAAAGTGCAAGCTGAGATGTTTTCAATAAGCACAACTACTTGATATGGATCATATGTGTGGATTAAATCAAGAAAAACCTTCAAGTACAAATACGTTGATGGTAAGTGCAAGAGATGTTTTCAAAAAAGAGAATATGTAGCATATCTTCTTTGAGTTTCCACGCTCAAAAGTGTGCTTGTATAATCTTCAATGGGCTAGTAAAGCCTTGTACATCCTTAGGCTTTTGGCTCACTTATTCATTTGCATAGTATACTTTGGAATATCTAAAAAGTTTAATATTTATCGGCATATTGTATTTAGATAGAAAAAAGCTCCTTCAAGAACGATAAGTCTCTTTTGATTAGGGAGCTCAAGAGGATAGAGAAGAGCAATCAATCTTTGTAATGAAAAAAGTCACTATTATATCTTTGTCTAAGATTCTAAGAACTACGAGAAGATTTAGATGGAGATAGGCATTTTTTTCTAATAATAGGACTTTGATGGTGTGTTATCGTTTAGAGTTATAATCTTCTTTCTACTGAGAAGGATCTTGCCCATTGTAGGGACTTGAAATTGATTAATCGATGAAAGATGTAAAAGGAGTCTTAAAAGATTTACAAAGTAGGTTCATAAACATGTCATTTATTTGATGTGGATCTACTTAATTTTCAAGTTTTATCTGATTTAATTCAAAGAGTCATCAACTGAAGAAATGGAGGGTCACTTCTTTGAATCTTTATTCTCTTTTAGGACAAGGAATACGGGGGCATGGTTACGATTGAAATGACACACTTTTGTCATTATGTGATTGTGCATTTCATCGCATTAAGCGTCTAGTGTGCACGATAGTTTAAATGATGCTCTAATTGATGCTATTTTTGAGGTTGTTAGTGATGCTAATTGAAGTGTCTCCAATGTAAGAGTCACATATGTGACACATTTAGAGCATCACATATATGACGCTAGATAGTGTCACATATGCAATGGTAAAAAGCATCGCATATGTGACATTTTAAAACATCACGTATGTGATAGTTTAGAGAATCACCCATACGATGTGTTCACATCGCTTATGCAACGGTTGCTTTTGACCAAAATAAAAAAAACGTTGGATTGCTATCAATCATCATTTTCTGTGCATCTAATCAAAGAGTGATCCAACGATCATATTTAATGCTATGCATACGAGCTTGGGCTCTCTTTCTCAATCTCTCTCTCTCCTACTCTCTCTCTCTATCTCTCTCTACCTCTCCTTCTTTTTCTTTCAATTTCTATATCTCTCTCTTTCTCTCTTTTTCTCTCTCTTTTGATTCCTCTCTCTCTCTCTCTCTCTCTCTCTCTCTTCGTCTCTCTCTATTGCAGGTTATTCCAGAAGTTCATCGAGCATAATATATAACTAACTATTGTAAGTACAATTTTTGTTGTTTGTATATTATTTAAATTGTTTTGTTTTCATTAATTAATATACTCATACTAACTTTTTCACATGCACACATACACATATACATGCACATGTACACTCACGCATGCACATACACATACACACACACATACACATACTTATACACATACACATACACATGCATATACACACGTATACACACACATACATGTACACTTGCACATACACATGTATGCACATACACTTACACATATGGATATACATACACACTATTGAAATAAGAAAATAATTACTCTTGATCTACAGTAATCACACAGTAAACAAACTATGGAGGAAGAAATAAAAGATATGAAAACATGATGAAATTAATTAAAATAGAAATAAAAATGAGTCAAATAAGATGCTCTATGAGCATGGATACTCCATGCAGAGAGGATGCACACTCTTGGCAATGAGCTAGAGTAGAATAGCTTGTGTGGAGTGAAGGGAGGCCTTGCGTATATGGAGTTTGGGAGAACTCCCTTACATGTCGGAAAAATGGACTTGCATGAGAATGATTGTAAGCTTGAACAAAAGGGTGGAGCATGGAACTCTCAACACTCCCCCTCCATGTGATGACCTTTTTGTTTGTAATGTGGGGGACTAGTGACATATGGGGTCACACAGTACATTGTTTTCTAGATCTAAGGACATATGGGATCCATGTGGTTCTGTATCCATGGACATATGGGATCTATGGTGTATGGGACATACGACATCCCTGAGATTTTGGGACATATGGGATCCCAAGACATATACTTGGACATTTGGGATCCGAGTGGTTTTGGGGATCTATGGACATATGGGATCCCTAGATATACTAGAGGGTTTACAAAATGGAGTAGGTAGTGTTTTTGATCCATTTGCCACTTTGATCTTGATTTGATGAGCATATTTGCTGGTGATGTAGTTTTGCTTCTTTGGATCCACTGATGGGATCTTGGGTAGGGTCCTCCTCCTTTTTGTTGATGTATGCTTCTTTTTGTAGATTTGACCTTCATATTTTTTATTTCTTTAGTATGCCTTTTGTTTCTCATGGGTTCAAGCCATAGAGAAGGTCTTACTCTTTTAAAGAACAATGTTTAGTCCCTTTAAATGAGACTTGAGATTATTTGGAACTCAATAATACTTCATAAGATTAACTCTTTAAGGAGTATACATGACTTCAAAACTTGATGGCTTTGGGAAGGTCCTATCTTCTTCAAGAAGGTGGTGTCTAATCCCTTCCAAGGGGTCATGTGAGTGCCATAAAAAATATAGGAAAGCTTTTACTGTTTATGAGAAAGTAATATCTAGTCCCTTTACATAATTTGGTCCACTCACGAGTGATTGAATTTTAAATTTTGAAAGTTCAAAGTATTGCTTCAGTGTGCCTTCTCAACCCTCCTACTGGAGTGAATACATTCACTACAAGAAATAGGG